>JAJJWW010004055.1:0-528073 GCA_023531295.1 Papaver armeniacum
AAATGTAGTAGCGAAATCCCACACTACACCTCACTATATTTTGTAGATCTAAATCATATTAATCACCTAAATTTTAAATATAAGTGCTAGAAATTTAAATAGACACATAAGATTTTTACGTGGTTCGATCAATGTGATCTACATCCACGATTCTTCACTATGATTGTTGAGGTTACATTTGAATTACATTGAGAATCTCCATTAATGGATATTTTCTAGAGCTCTAGATCTAATTATTTGGGGAAGAAGATGATAAAGAAAATAAATCTCTCTCTAAAAATATCTCTCTCCTCCTAAAAGTGTCCTCCCAAAATTATTCCTCCTCTTTCTCTCTCCTGCTCTCCTCTTTATATAGGTGTTTACATAATGGATGACAGCTCACATACAGCTCATATTCTCGCGAGCCCTTTAATGATTTCGCAGGCTCTTGCTACCTTCTCTCGAGACATTCTCTCGAGTCTTGCTACCTTCTCTCGAGACACTCTCTCGAGCCTTGCTACCTTCTCTCGAGACACTCTCGCGAGTCTTGCTACCTTCTCTCGAGACACTCTCGTGAGTTAAGAAAATAATTGAATCTCGCACGCTAAGAGAATATGTTGTGCGATATTTGAATCCTACATCTTTGAAGAATCGTGGATGTAGATCACATTGATCGAACCACGTAAAAAATCTTATGTGTCTATTTAAATTTCTAGCACTTATATTTAAAATTTAGGTGATTAATATGATTTAGATCTACAAAATATAGTGAGGGGTGTAGTGTGGGATTTCCTGCTACTACATATGCGCTAGAAACAGGGACCTGCTACTTATTAGATTGAAGAAGATTCAAATAAATTAGTTATTGTTAGAGGTGGATTCACTGAATCTATGTACTGCAAGGGAAAATATGGAGTTCGGACGAAAATCTTACATTCTCTACTGCCAAATATCATCAGCCATCCACAAAATCAACGGAGACGTCGAGACCGCATCAAGATCAGGAATGATGAAGAAAATTGTAGTAAAAACGAAGGCAAATAAGAACCTGGTTAATCTGCGAGAAGAAGAATGCGAAGTAAATAAAATATAAGAGGCAGTGAAATCAGGGAATAAGATGCAGTCTCATCACGCGAAGAAGAAAAGAGATATTACAAATTTATGGACATCAACAACTTAGGCGAAGAGGATATAGCCGCGCGATAGAATCAATTGTCTTAAAAGCATAAAAAAGGCCAACACATCTATGCGAAGAAATGGACAGACAAAGAAGTGGAAAGTTAGGGCTAAGATGCGAGAGCACAGGCGTCAAAATAAACTGGAAGACTTGAACAGTTTGTGTGAAGAGCTATTTTACCTCATGATCGTGTTTGTTTGTTGTTTGCAGACTAGTAAAAGGAAGTTATTGTGAAACAATAACAATATAGAGCGAAATCAATTAACTACAAGGAAGTAAATAACACGGAGAAGAAAGACGAAAAGATGAAAGAAAGGAAAAAAGGCTTACAGCTCAGTTCGAGGTGATATTAGTTCTAAAAGATTTGAGTGCCTGCGAAGTTTATAGTTCATGCGAAGTTAATAGATCCAGCGAACAAGAAATAAAGGAGAACAAGAAAATGAGTATAACGTATGCGAAGACATCATCTTCACGTATGCGAAGACATCATCTAAATTGGTAGTAGCAAAGTTATTTAGCAAGTAACCAGACAGCCGCATCACAAGCGAAGCAACAAGGGAAACATAGTATACTTTGTCACTAGAACCAATGACGAACAAAGAAGACAACGAAGAAGAGTTTCAGGTGACGAAGAAAAGTATAGAGGTGAACAGGTTTCTTATGTTTGCGAAAGAAAATATCACTACAACGCGAAAGAGTTAAAAGAGCGTGCGAAGAAGTAACCATAAATTAACGGCCACGGTGAGAAAACGAAGAAATAATCAGTTCAAGGTGCAAAGGCGAGCTTCAAAGTTCACGTGATGACCAACACTACAAAGGCAAAAAGAAGGATTTTCTCTGTGCTAAGACAAAGAAGTTCTTCTGCGAATTGAACAAATAAAAATAGAAGTACAGCAAAATACCAAATTTGAAGCTTAGCGACATTTCGCAGGTAATGCTTCAGGGAGAAAAAGCACAAATAATGTTTCGCAGGAATAGAGAGGGAAAGGAGACGTTCGCGGAGAGACCAACAAAGGAATAGAGTTGAAACCATAGTTCGCAATCCCACTTCATCAACAATCAGCAAGGAATGGGTTAATCTCGCAGGAGGACCAACCATCTCGCAAAAACAAAACATCCCAGGTTTAACTCGTCAGATGACCGACCAAAGATCAGCAATGTATTGCTCCGTCAGTAAGACATGGAGGATGTACAAACTATTGGAGGAAGTGGAATGCGAAGAAGCAGATTCATAGTAAAATATTAGCGTGAGTCAAGGAAGTTATGAGAAACAGAGATATTACGGTATTGAAGAACAAAAACGAATTGGAAAATCTAATTCTCAGTAGAGATGAAATCTGTAGAAGAAATGTTGGAATTGATCACCAGTATTTATCAAAATAACAGATGAACAAAATCTAAAAAAAAAAAAAAGAAAAAAATTTTCTACTACAAAAGAAAAGGAAAGAACGAACTAATCAGGCCAGTACGAGTTAACAAAGAAGGTGAATCATAACAGCCATATTTACAAAAAGAAAGGGAATGCGCTAGCGAAGAAAAGACACGGACGATTGGAACAATGACTGGAACCTTGGTCCAACAAGGAGGAATGCCCATATTACTTCAAGGATAAGCTGCAAAAGCACTTCGTAACTACTTTGTTCGGAACGTTCATTCTCAACTTACCAGCGAAGTTCATACTTCGTTTGATCAACCAGTTCAAGAGAGGCGAGCAATGGAACCAAAAGGAGCGAAAGGCAATAATGCCAAAGGAGCGAATAACAATAAGACTATGAAGCCCGAGAATAATACTGCAAACACCAACAGCAAGACAATCAGTGGAAAAATTGCGAAGACGCCTAGGTTAAAAGGAAGTATTTTCATCTATAATTTTCTACTTGAATCATAAGTGGCGAGTGGACTCAAAGAACAGGTCATGACATCAAACTAAAGTCGCAAATAAGAGACAACACAAAGAGCCAACATGGGAAGGAGAAAACGCATAATATCTTGATGACAGGGATAAGATGCAACAAAGAAGAGAGCATCAAGAAAAGATTGCCTCAAGCAACCAGCGCAATGATATCACATCAATGACCAAAAGAAGAGCAAAAACGAATAGATGAAAGAAGATTCTGGTTTAGACCATAGCCAATCTTCACTCGCAACATTGACTTTTCGACCGAGCTTCTCCTCCAAAAGAAGATCATGCCATTCACAACCTCTTTATCTTGAGGTAAACAACAAGTACAGGTCAATAAAACGCACAGGTGAAGAAATTGGTAAGGGAGGATGCTTCGCAGGAGCAGAAAATATCATTATAGACCAAAATGGAAGTCTCGCGAAGTTATAAAGCCTTCCTGCGAACATGAAGGAAGAGAAAACTTAAAGAAAAGAGATGAAGAGGGTATTAAAAAGTGAAACAAAAAGGAAAACGAAGTCTCGCGAAAGTCATTTGAAGGAAGAACCATCTTATCACCAGCCACCTATCTCATGAGATTTAAATATATCATCTCGCATAAAGAAGTCTTGATAATCAGTAAGCGAACGACACATCAAAAGGTACATATAATCGTCTCCAGAAATGTAACTTGCAAACGAGAGATGGAACGGGACAACAATGAATGCATCTCGCAAAGAGGCAAACCAGCTGGAACACTAGCAAAGAGACAAACCCAATGGAATCAGTGATAAAAAAAAAAAAATGAAAGTAGTGAGAAACCATGAGCATGACCAGAACACGCAGAAGGAGAAAATGAAATACCATACAGCAAAAGAAGTAATGCTACATGCTAAGGTTTCACAGAAAATACGTGCAGAGCAAAAAATAAATATGCACGGGGAAGAAGGAACGTTAATGAAGTATACTTCGCTACATGTTGGAGATGCACTCACCTATGCGGACCTAAGCAACTTTATTACTTCAGAAATGCCGGTTCGTCCAAGCTTTGTTAAGTTATTATCAACAACGGGACGAAGAGGAAGGGTATAAAGGACATTAAAATGAGGATAAATAAAGTTAATCATGTTGTTCCAGACAAACACGGGAAGTTGGAACAGTTGGTAAAAGGGGAGTGTCTAGTGAACTAGAGAACTGCGATCGAATCCAAGCATATGCATACTTTTTGCAAATTTTATATAAAACCAGAGAGAGGATTATGATAAAAAGGTGGACATGAGGCTTATTCTCGCAGCGAATACAAAGTACAAATGGTCGGTGGAGAAGAAAGGATGCTTAAGACCGGGGTTCGAGTCTCCCTGTTCGCAAAAAGATTTTTGCGTCATGAATGTTTATATCATTTCTTTTGCAAATATTTGCCTTGCGAATGTTCGCGACACAAAGGAACACTTCGCAAATATTTACTTACTTCATACGAGATGGTTACTTTGCACGATCTTTGGTTAGTTCGCACAAAAGAGAGTTCCGATTATTTCGCGAGAGATACTTCGCAAAAGAAGGTTAGCACAGTTGGTATGGTGCGAGAATATGCAAGAGGCAGGTCAAGGGTTCAAATCTCATTTCCCAAAATTCTTTTTGCTGCGAGATATTTATATTTTATGCGACGTTCATACATTTCAAGGATGATATCTTCGAAAGCAAATCATATACTTCGCAAGAGACAACAACAGCAGCAAATCGCAAATGATATGATATTATGAGAATGAATGAAAGAAGTGGAGAAATGAAGAAATGAATGAAAGAATGAAGACATGCGATAATTTCGCAAAGATAATGAGAAGAGAAAATCAAAAATGAATGATTGAATGAATTGACAAAAATGATTGAGTGAGTGAATGGGACGAACCTTTATGGCGTACACCCTAGTTCGCGAATAACATTTCGTAAGAGGCAAATGTAAGACCTAAAGTGCGTCATATAAGGGGGTATCTCTCGACATGGCTCGGGGAAGGTTACAGCTCTGAAGCCCCGAGTCATGGAAATTTGGGGCCCATGAAAGCCTATCCGGAAGAGGTACCTTGGATTCCCAACTATATATGTAGGTTATACCTGGTTGGGCGACCGAGGTCTCTTTCAAGGAGTCAGTGTATGCTCAAGGCGCCGAGGTACACGGTTGAGCCAGAGTGCCCGGGATGGATGAACCTACCCTGGCCATTCTTGGCAAGTCTTGGCATATGTTGCACTCGCCCGAAGAAAACTCCACTTAGGGTGCAGTCTCGTAACCATAAACCCTATAGGTATAAGGGATAAGAGGTCGCGAAAACAACCGGTTGTTGTTAAGACCGGATGGGAGGAGCTAGTCTTGTATGGCCGATGTTTCGCCTCCTTGAAGGGGCAACCAGGGAGAAGATAAGGGCGACGCTTTCCATTAGGGGAAGTGTCAAAACAGACGCAAATGTCATGAGGCTTTGTTTTCGCAAGGAGACTTAGGCTTGTCATATTTGTGCAATGATCTTTGAGAGGCAATAATACTAACGCGAGGGTAAGACGAGATCAATGGGTCTTTACACGAAAATGTACGGACGTCCTGCGATTTCGTCGCAAGACGGCAATGTCATGGGGCTTTATGTTCGCAAGGATATCTAGGCCTGTCGTATTGTCGCAACTAAAACATCCTGCAGAGGCAAAAATACTTGGAAAATGATAAGGCAAGATCAATGGGTCTTTACATGCAAGTGTAAAGACGTCCCCGCGATTTTGTCGCGATGAAAGGTGGGGGAAGACCTCTAATTAGGGAGGTCTAACTTGGAAGACCACGCAAAAATGATAAGGCAAGGTCAATGGGCCATTGCATGAAAATGTAAAGGCGGCCTGCGACCTTGTCGCTACGAGAAGAGATAAAATAAAGACTACATATGATAAGGCGAGAAAAGTAGATTTCTCCATTCATGGAGATACCTGCGACCTCGTCGCAATGGTAAAATTCAACGTAAAGCAATGAAGAGATTATACTGTCGCATGAGCACAACGCAGGAGATAGAGGAAAGATAAGAATGAAGAAATAACTCACTCATTCAACACTTTTTCAACGATTCTACCTTCGTAGATAAAGAACAGAGGCAACAATGGATTACCGAAAAAACATTTTATGTTCTTTATTTTCTCGGCAAGAATCCTTTCCAAAGAAGATGTTTACCAATGAACAACAAGAATCCTCACCAAAAATGGAATAATGACTTCGCATGAACAGAGGCAATACTTCTTATACTTCAAGGATTAATATTTCTTATCCACTTCGCAAAGTTTCAGAACTTCGCGAAAGAATAGAGCATAACATGAGGCAAAGAACATGGAGTGGGAGTTTCGCATGATGGATTCACAATACTTCTTATATTTAGAGGATTAAGTGCTTCTTATACTTCTCAAAGGATACTTCATACTTCTTATATATATTTCGAGGATTAAGTACTTCATATACTTCTTCAAGGATACTTCATACTTCGCATAATTCAAGAAACGATACTTCATATATACTTCTCAAAGCTTCGGAACTTCGCAAAAGAATAGAGGCAAGTACGTACTTTTCAAGTCCAGTATTCTTTCGCTCATTCCTTCATCAACAAAGATCAAAGATTACTACGACAACGGATTTTTCCTTAAAGATCGCTCTTCAAGCAATATTCAAGGAAAAAGAGGCAAGATGTAGGATTCAAATATCGCACAACATATTCTCTTAGCGTGCGAGATTCAATTATTTTCTTAACTCGCGAGAGTGTCTCGAGAGAAGGTAGCAAGACTCGCGAGAGTGTCTCGAGAGAAGGTAGCAAGGCTCGAGAGAGTGTCTCGAGAGAAGGTAGCAAGACTCGAGAGAATGTCTCGAGAGAAGGTAGCAAGACTGCGAAATCATTAAAGGGCTCGCGAGAATATGAGTTGTATGTGAGCTGTCATCCATTATGTAAACACCTATATAAAGAGGAGAGCAGGAGAGAGAAAGAGGAGGAATAATTTTGGGAGGACACTTTTAGGAGGAGAGAGATATTTTTAGAGAGAGATTTATTTTCTTTATCATCTTCTTCCCCAAATAATTAGATCTAGAGCTCTAGAAAATATCCATTAATGGAGATTCTCAATGTAATTCAAATGTAACCTCAACAATCATAGTGAAGAATCGTGGATGTAGATCACATTGATCGAACCACGTAAAAAATCTTATGTGTCTATTTAAATTTCTAGCACTTATATTTAAAATTTAGGTGATTAATATGATTTAGATCTACAAAATATAGTGAGGGGTGTAGTGTGGGATTTCCTGCTACTACAACAAAGATAAAGGTACCGGTTAAACGGTCTTATATAACTTTTTGTTACAAAAGCCAAGAGCACTAAAGCACCAGATAATGATTATCCATTTTTAGCTTGAAGATATAGTCAAATTGGCCAACCAGCAACATGGTATTATTAAAAGTGGCAACTTAAAATGCAGACGTTACAGGCTCGCCAAGTAACAGAGACTCAAATGATTATCCATCTGAAATCACATCTCATCGTACAACCCGTGATTGTCATTAACTTGTTCTTTGATACAGCCGAATAAAAACCTAATCATGCTTTAACTAGTAAACCTATAAGATATAACATCTAATTCCATGAGATCAAACAAAAAATCTAACATAAATTTAATATTCATTCGATAATGGGTTGTAGAAATAATACCAACAACAAAGATCGAGTTTAAAGAGGTAGATTCCTTGTAAAGATTAGAGATAGTAATAGAATAAAAACCTTACTCATGCTTTAACTAGTAAACCTATAAGAAGTGATAGAATAAAAACCCTAATTATGCTTTAACTACTATACCTATAAGATCTAACATCTGATTCCATGAGATCGAACAAAAAATCTAACATCAATTTAATATTCATTCGATAATGGGTTGTAGAAATAATACCAACAACAAAGATCGAGTCTGAAGAGGTAGGTTCCTTGTAAAGATTAGAGATAGTAGTAGAATTATGATTTCATATAGAGAATGAATCGAGTAATAAAAACTGAAAAGTAGATTGAACTCATCTTTCTTTTTCTTTTTGGAATTTAACCAAACCATCCGGCGGGAATTGATTTTCCTTTTGAAATCATCCCTGCCCAAGAAAATCCATTTTCATCACCCGCCAAACAAAAGATTTTTGGTGTTTTTTTCTTTTTTTATTTCCAAATTTTTGATGTGTAACCAATATGGTTAGTTTCCTTATTTTATGAGAGAATATATCGTAGACAGTTATGATAAAATTGTTTCCCAAAATTTTTGATTTTTTTTTCCTATCTCTAACCAACTCGAGAAGAGGCTATAGAAAAAAAGTACTTTCCTATTTCGAATAATATTTAACTTAATAATTTTAATCTGGGTTGTCTCCTGTATTATTCTTGGTTTAGGGAGGAAACATATGAATTATTAGTTGCACCTATGTAGGAAACGTATTATTCTAATCATACAGTAAGCTAATAAAGATAAATAAACTAAACCCATCCATTTTCATGTTCATCATTTCCAGAAAACATAAAATTTCAACGTGAATCATTCATCACATAAATGTCAAGCTATCTATCAGCGTAAAAATCCTCCATCTAGTGCAGTACTTAAAAAATAAATAAAACAATGATGTAGTTTTTAATTATTGTTGTAAAGTGGTAGTAAAAGTTCCTTCAACTCGGACTTGATGAGATTGGTTTAAGATTTGAAAACAAAATAAAGAAATTATATACAAAGATTGTCACAAATATCGAGAGGTACTGAGACTCAGGATTCCACCAATTCTTATATTCATGTGGTTCAACTATTAATTCTAGATAATTATAGCTTATAAGAGAACAATATTGACTCTTTCTTTGCCAAAAGTAGATTTTATAAAGTATTAGATGTAAATCATAAGCATGACGCATCAAAATCTCTAAGTCTAAGCATACGTCATCAGAAAAAATCACAAATAATCAAGAAAAATCATAAATCAATTTAGAATAGTGCAAAAGTCATAAAAGAATTAAATAAAATTACCACATGCGTAAAGAATGGCTTCCTCCATTGTCCCAGTGTTGGGGTTTAGCTCCTCATATTAATCACTTGCTCAAAATATTGGTTTATGGTTCAAAAGTTGATTAAAAAGAAGAGAAGGTATAAAACAGCGTGTTTGTAACAAATATAATTGTTACAGAACCATTGTTACAAAGAACCCTAACACGTAACTCATTGCGAACTATGAATAATTGTTACAGAAATTGTGACAAACTGATTGAATTTGAAAGAAAAGGCCACGGATTATGCGACTGTCTCTTACTGATGTTCTGTGTTCTTCTTCTTCCTCTTGCCTGAGAGTTGTGAAATCATCTCTGCAACCTCCTAAACTTCTCTGCAACTACCCCAAGGATTCCGTACCGACCCCCAACTACTCGATAACCTTCTATGGAACTCTCCTCAACTATATATACACCTCCGATCAAATATCCCGCGAGTTAATCTTGATTTTCTTTTTCAGAAAGTCACGGACTTTCTCCCATTTTTCTCTTCTCTCGCAAGTATCGGGTGTATGTCCTAAAATCTCTCTACGCGTCTGCTGAGTTACCAAACCTTTCCTCTTTTATTTCCCACGTACTTTCCAGTTTCAAAACAAGCAAAATATCGAGAAAAGCTCCACCTCCCTGTTTTATCAAAACCACGTAGAAACTACCCTTTTTTTTCCGACTGTGAAACTCTTACCATTCCTGTTTGAGATAAACCGACTAATCCCAATCCACAGCTGGCAGAAACTCCGATTAAATCTCCCCAAACCATCACAGAATCTTCGTATGTCTTTTTCGGCTCTGTTTCGGTTCAAACGGCTTATCTAGCCTAACTGGATCCAATCCAACAAATATACATTCCTTGTTCTTGCTTAACAGGCCCATCCGAGTTAAATCCGATGATTGAATCTCGTTAAATCCTTTCCAAATTTCGAACCCTATTTTGAACTGTGCTGCAACAATTTTCCCGCCAAAAGAATAATTCAAATGTTGAAGATAACTTGCCTTATCCTGTTCTAGTGTGCCAATAGTAGATGCTCTGGAAATGGTTGCCCCTTAGTAATTGAAGTGCCCCTTATCCAAACTGAGAGTCCAAATAGTAATTTTTTCCATGAGCGCAAATACCACTTTTTGAGCCAATTTTTCCACGAATATTTATTTCTCCAAAAACACCTATAAAGACACAAAAAGCCATAATAAATACAAAATCGAGCACTAACAATTTATAGAATTGAGATTATATCAGACACAAAAATGTGTCTATCAAATACCCCCAAACTTATTATTTGCTAGTCCTCGAGCAAATTAAATCTAAAAAATAAAATCCTAACTCACTGTCGCAGGCAACGTCGGTTGCATTTAGCGTATGCAACAAGCCTTTAAACCCCTAGGTGGCCCTAGTAGCCGAGTTATAGTCTTGGGAGGGCTTACAAGAGATATACCCACAAAACCTTTACACTCCAGACCCTAACTATCTACGCAGAACCTTGGAAGGCACTAAAGAATCTCCTTGGTTGGCATACTTATTGACTACAAGAGGAAGTACCCTGATGCGAAATTCCAATTGTTGTACACGAGTTTGCACTCAAGCATACTAAAATTCATATATAAGTGACAGAGCTCTACTCAGATAGTTTCTGGACATCATAACCGGAGTCAACCAATCACATGGGTAGATTAAGAAGATGGATGTAGAGAAAAAACGTAGATGGTTTTGATGTTGACTAAGGTGAACGGTGTTTCTCATATATATCTGAAGGCCACTGCCAAAACGAACCTATCCTAATGGACTGAGATACTGGTCTGGACTAATATCAACACACTGGCATATACAAGGGAACCAGTGGTCGATAATCCTAACTCTAGGTCAACTCAACTGGCATATACAAGGGTACCAGTGGTCGACTTTAAATTTATTCCGGTTGGTCTAATGGTCTGGTCTCAATTTATTTATTTATTTATTTTTTTTTTTTGTATCTCAATCACTCTATTTCACCCTAGCAGTGGTAACAACTTGAATCGTGAGCCCCACCTAATCACTTAGAGAAACATATTTTAAAGAAAATAAAATAAAAATAGAAGTGAAAAGGATTCAACGAGATATGGCGAAACTACCATGTTTTTTTTTCTTTAATTCTAACACCTGAGCTCTGTGCTTTTATGAATAGACTCTTTAGATGTTTCCATCTAATCAGATTGGTTCCTCAACTCCTACAACCAAATGCTTCCATCCACTTAGATTGGTTAGTGCCATCCTTAATAAGCATAAATTTCTAGGCTCTGGAGTTTAACAATGCAACTAAAAAGTTCCTCCTATACCCCCAAACTTAAATCTAACATTGTCCTCAATGTTCTAAAGATAAAATTAAAAGCATGAACAAGGAGAAACTGTTACTATTTGAAGTAAAAGAGTTAAGGAAAGATATTACCGTGTCGCATGAATATTGGGTTACCTCCCAAGAAGTGCTAAGTTTAAAGTCTTCAGCCAGACTAAGAAAGAATTAATCACCTCATAGAATCATAAAGTAATAGCCGGAATTTCTGTGGGTCATCAAAACCAAATAGAGCTATCACAAGTAAAAGGAATATGCAACATTCCAAGAAAATTAACAAATAAAGCACACCCTTGTCTAGTTTCCTGTTTAAGACAACTACATCTAGCTGTGGTTCAGGTTCAAGCTCTATAACTGGGTCGAGATAAAATATTTTCATGTGCTGGAATTCCTCAAAACTAAGATCCGGTTCAGGTTGTAAAGTCTGTAAAAACTCAAATAAGAACTTAGAAGCACATAATAATAACCTGAATAATTGAGGATCCTTTAAGTCAATCAGTTTTGACTCACACAGTTGACCACAATGAGAGTAGTGGTCATTCTTAAGCAAATGTGTCGTTTATATTCTCCTAAAATAATTAGGTTTGGTCTCAGAACTTAATAACTGACACATTTTGAACTCATACATTCCCACAATTGGTTGAAAAATATTTGGTGGGAAAACAAAATCAATGGGTATCATAGCCTCGGGCTAACCACATCAAACGAGAGGATGGGTTTCTAACAACCGAACTTCCCTATGGACATCACTAGGTTCAGGAAAACGTGTATGAAGATAATCTTTTAAAATGGTTGAGGCACATATGTCAAGTCCCAAGTGAGGGACCTTTCTAAGCGTTAAAGCATATGGAGAATGATAATCACCCCCAAACTTAGAGTTTTCAGTGTCTCTAGAAAGACTAGTCACAACTTCCCTAATTTCAAGGTCATCTGATTCCTTGAAATGGTCAATTGATTCTTCTAAGTCAGGTTCATCCTCACTTATATTTGAGCTCTCTACGAGTCTATCTTCTTTGTCTAAGGCTAATGTTTCTAAATCGCTAGACTTTAAAACAGTATTCTCAGAATAAACTCGTTCCTCAAAACTATCATCAGCTTCGTAATCATAAGGAAATACTACATCGTCTAAAACGGGGGTATCTCTAGTCAAATCCTCGTCCTTTTGAATAGGTGAATAATTATTAAAATTATTTGGATTTGAACTAGAAACATTATCATTATTAAGCTCAATTGGAGTAACAAATTCCTGATCACTATGCCTACTTATTTCAAATTCTTCATCAACACTACCCTCATCATAATCATCATTATAATAACATGAAAATGGTTGAACCTCATCTAAACAAGTAGTGTTACCAATTTTATCCTCGTCATCTTGATTATGAAAATAACTATCCTCATTTTCAAGGGTATTATTGGAAACACTGTATTGGAAATCAAGATTACTTTGAGCAATACTTTCGTCCGTCTCAGCTATCATCTTGAGGGATTCCTCTATAGAAAGTTTTCTTTCGTCATAAACTAAGTTATTCATCTTAGCTAACTTACGTATCGACTCCTCTAATTTCCTGAGAGACTCTTCTAAAGGAGAAATATAAGAATTTTGCTCGTATGACCCGTGCGTGTGTGGATAGTAATTGGGCTCATCATGGTATGATCCATAACCTTGAAAAGGCTGATGTTCCCAACCACTATTCACACTATGGTCAAAGTAGTAACGTCCATTTTGAAACTCAGTCGGATATTCGTTGTATTGGCTATTGTAATACCAGTTCGACATTCTATTGCAGGGTGTGAATTGTCACACGAGAATAAAACCCACCGACATGTGGGATTCGTGGGTGGATAGAGTCTTACCTCCCGTACTAGACGGGCGATGAACCGTTGAAGTCGACTCGGGCCACCGACTCCTATGTCGATGTGTACGAACCCGAGGGGCCGAGACAAGATCGTGAATCGGTCGTCCTTCCCTGCAAACAGTTTTATTTAATTTTTAACCCTTCCTTAGGGTTTTAAAAATATTGTCCAGTCCAAAAGAAAAATAAAGTCCAAAAAGTGTCCAAAAATAAAAAGAAAAAAAATTATAGCAATGAAACCCTATTTACAGTTTCTAAAAATATAAAGAAATAAAGTCTAAATAAGACAAATATATATAAAATCTTCTTCACTCCTTGGACTCCTCTTTTCTTTCCTTCTTTGGCGATGCTTTCCTTTTATTGCACTTGTTCTTTCCTTGTAGCTTCGCTCCAAATCTGAAAAGAATCAAAAAAATACCAAAGGCGTAAAAGAGAACAAAAAAATAATAAAAAAATAAACCTAAAATAAATCTAAATACAAGTCCCCGGCAGCGGCGCCAAAAATTGATGTAGTTTTTAATTGTTGTTGTAAAGTGGTAGTAAAATTTCGTTCAACTCGGACTTGATGAGATTGGTTTAAGATTTGAAAACAAAATAAAGAAAATATATACAAAGATTGTCACAAATATCGAGAGGTACTGAGACTCAGGATTCCACCAATTCTTATATTCATGTGGTTCAACTATTAATTCTAGACAATCATAGCTTATAAGAGAACAAATATTGACTCTTTCTTTGCCAAAATTAGATTTTATAAAGTATTAGATGTAAATCATAAGCATGACGCATCAAAAGCTCTAAGTCTAAGCATACGTCATCAGACAAAATCACAAATAATCAAGAAAAATCATAAATCAATTTTGAATAGTGCAAAAATCATAAAAGAATTAAATAGAATTACCACATGCGTAAAGAATGGCTTCCTCCATTGTCCCAGTGTTGGGGTTTAGCTCCTCATATTAATCACTTGCTCAAATATTGGTTTATGGTTCAAAAGTTGATTAAAAAGAAGAGAAGGTATAAAACAGCGTGTTTGTAACATATATAATTGTTACGGAACCATTGTTACAAAGAACCCTAACACAGAACTATTGCGAACTATGAATAATTGTTACAGAAATTGTGACAAACTGATTGAATTTGAAAGAAAAGTCCACGGATTCCGCGACTGTCTCTTACTGATGTTTTGTGTTCTTCTTCTTCCTCTTGCCTGAGAGTTGTGAAATCGTCTCTGCAACCTCCTAAACTTCTCTGCAACTACCCCAAGGATTCCGTACCGACCCCCAACTACTCGATAACCTTCTCTGGAACTCTCCTCAACTATATATACACCTCCGGTCAAATATCCCGCGAGTTAATCTTGATTTTCTTTTTCAGAAAGTCACGGACTTTCACCCCTTTTTTTCTTCTCTCGCAAGTATCGGGTGTATCTCCTAAAATCTCTCTACGCGTCTGCTGAGTTACCAAACCTTTCCTCTTTTATTTCCCACGTACTTTCCAGTTTCAAAACAAGCAAAATATCGAGAAAAGCTCCACCTCCCTGTTTTATCAAAACCACGTAGAAACGTCCGTTTTTTTTCCGACTGTGAAACTCTTATCATCCCTGTTTGAGATAAACCGACTAATCCCAATCCACAGCTGGCAGAAACTCCGATTAAATCTCCCCAAACCATCACATAATCTTCGTAATATTATTCGTCTCTGTTTCGGTTCAAACGGCTTATCTAGCCTAACTGGATCCAATCCAACAAATATACATTCCTTGTTTTTGCTTAACAGGCCCATCCGAGTTAAATCCGATGATTGAATCTCGTTAAATCCTTTCCAAATTTCGAACCCTATTTTGAACTGTGCTGCAACAATTTTCCCGCCAAAAGAATAATTCAAATGTTGAAGATGACCTACCCCTTATCCTGTTCTGGTGTGCCAATAGTAGATGCTCTGGAAATGGGTTTCCCCTTAGTAATTGAAGTGCCCCTTATCCAAACTGAGAGCCCGGATAGTAATTTTTTTCCATGAGCGCAAATACCACTTTTCGAGCCAATTTTTCCACGAATGTTTATTTCTCCAAAAACACCTACAAAGACACAAAAAGCCATAATAAATACAAAATCGAGCACTAACAATTTATACAATTGAGATTATATAAGACACAAAAATGTGTCTATCAAACCACCACTGAAAACAAAATGGTCATCAGAAACCCTATTTAAAAAGCAAAGAACTTGTTAGATGAGTCTGGTTCTTTGTCAGATTAGTCTGGTTCCTCATTCTCATCCAATTCCACGCAAAGATCATTATCATTAACATCGTCGTATAGCAGTACTTTACTTTCAATAGCACTTTACTTGTTCAAACTCGTATTTTTGTTAAAAGTATTGGCAAGGAGATAATAAGATCAGACCTAAAGTGATAAATTGATTCTTATTGTTTACGGGGGTGGGGGGGTGGGGGGGGTGAAGGGGGTGGGGGGTGGGGTGGGGTGGGGAACCTGTATTTTTCTACATTTCCTCCGTTCTTTCAGCTAATTATATTTATTTTCCAAAAGAATGCACACCTCATAAATAAATAAATTTGCAAGAGTATATTGCATTCTCAGTAAAGTCTATGAACTTGTAAATAATTATCGATTTATTTCATGATTCCAATACCTAAATAATAAAAGAATTCATAAACATCACCTTCTTCTAAATGACAAAATTAGCAAACGAAACAAGAAACGAAAACAACTTTCAAAGCGTCCACAAAATGAAATCGATAAATCAAACCATATCATCAAAAAAAAAAAACCATATCAAATGAACCATCCACATCTTCAAACAATTCTTCTTGCAATGCTGAGGTGAACCTGATCACTCCAACCAGCAGGCTTGGGCGCCTTGTCATCCTCAGATTTGTCATTTTCTGCTTCATCAGGCTCCACATGCTTGTTAGCTTTTGGATTATCTGCCATATCCGGAACATCGGGACGATCTTCATCAACAATTTCAATAATAGAAGCATGAGCATCATCATTCACAGTAGGAACATCAGCATAAGCAGGAACATCATCATCCTCATCGCTACTGATTACAGCGTCCAGAGGAACACCAGGAATAACATCAGCATAAATAAGAACATCATCATTGTCAACACTACTGACAACAGAACTAATTACAACGTCGAGAGGAACACCAGGAACAATAGTTATTCCGTCCATAGTAATGATAATCCTCAATTTACGAGGACCAGCCATCAGTCGAGGACATTTTTGGATCCTCTCTTCAGTAATTTCATCTCTACAGTCCCTCTTAGCAGAACTCATTTTCCTCTTAATACTCTATGTTAATTTTTTCTATGCTTGGTGTAATTTATATATATTTCTAAGGAAAACCCTAATTTCTTAGGTTTTCCATCATTATCTTAAATCACCTATTCTTTGGTATTTACATCGAATATTGTAGCAATATAAGGAGATATGGAATGAATATTTTCATGTTTATCTAATTTCCTTTTTAATCTAATATACATAACGAACATAAAAAACTAAAATAAATTATGATCTCATGAGATATATGGAATGAATATTTTCATATTTATCTAATTTCCTTTTTAATTTAATTACCTATGTCGGTTGGGGTGGCCCGGCCGGCTGGACCATAAGTGTAACGCAAAAAAAGGAAAAAACCAAATGTTGGCTAGTTAAACAATGACCTAACATTTAGCGGCAACACTTTCATGTTGATGCACGAAATTGAACATTTCAACATAGAAAAAAATCCAAACACCAAAACAAAAAAAAAATACAAGGAAAAAAAAAGCAACATAAATAACCCAAGGAATAAATTGTACATTTCAAAGATAGAAAAAAAATCAAAAAAAAAAAAAAAAAAAAAAAAAACTGCAAGAAAAAAAGCTACATAGATAAGCCTATGAATGTGTTAGTGGCATGGACATCATGAGTACACGTTTCCGATTGTCCACCAAAATTCTTCAACGAGACAGCGCTCCTCATGTGAGGAATAATTGCAACCCTTGTTTCCCACGGTAGTGCCCCCCAAATTTCCGCCCAAGTTCTGGTGAGTGTATTGTAATGCAATAAACACCTATTATGCCAAAATAAGAGTTCCTTGTTATTTATAAAGGCTATCGGGTTATGAGTCGGCCATTCATCCTCTTTAAAGAAAATGCTTATCTCATAATTCCAATTCCATTCCCAGCCAGGTGCCCATGTATGAATATTTTCTTTGGAAATGGGAGCCCAAAAATCTATCCGGGGCAGATCAATTCCCTCATGGATGTAGTAAAATAAAATGCGAACTCCGAACATGACCATCCCAAGTGATGGGTGATAGGGTGTGGAATACATCCTATTTATTATCTATTGTTTATGCTTTCTCTGCTATTTTTCTTGTAAATTATGTATTTGAGCAAAAAGGGCGTAATTGCCATTTCTCTGGAGAACACTATTTGGAGCCTAGCAAAGGTTAAGGGGCGACTCTGTTTTGGAGAAGTATTAAAGACAACCAGCGCATGGTTAAGGGATAGCCTGTGTTGTGTTTATAAAGAAATGTTAAAAGAACAGGGTAACACCCAGATCCGGACCCAAATCTTTTATCCAAACCCTACATATCGAGAGTTTCTCATTTCTCTCAACCATTATTCACCTGAATGAGAGGAAGGAAGAAAAGCTGCGCAAGCAGCTGTTGATGCTGCTGTTGAAATCGAGAGCCAGAGATCGAGAAATTGAGATGATGATTCATAATAATGAAAGAGACCAGGTTGAGATTGAGATTTAATTCAAGAAAAATCGAGTAGAAATCGGTTCGTGGTTGTGTGAAATTCATAGAAATTGATTCATGGATGTAAATGGTCGAAATCGCAGACATAGGGAATTAGAATTTGTTGATGGGAAGAGATGGAGAAGATGATGGTGATGTTATTGTTGGTTGATAGGTGTAGAATACGCCGTATATACTATCTAGTAGTTACGCTTTCTTTGCTATTTTTCTTGTGAAATATGTACTTTACGTGTGTTTTTGAGTTATTAGGTACTTCGGAGTCGCACGGAGGAAAAGAAGGAGAAATTACCCAATTTGAGTCAAAAAGGGCAGAATTGTTATTTCATGGGCGATCACTATCTGGAGCCCCGTCAAGGTTAAGGGGCAGCTCTCTTTTGGAAGAGTACTAAAGCCAGGCCCGCATAGGTTGAGGGGTTGTCATTTAGGTACCCCTTATCATTATCCCTGGGGTGGATAAATCCAACCCAATCTATAACCCTAAAAGTGAGAAGTGTATGTTCTCAATCATTTTCAATTTCACCTGAATTATTGAGGAAATAATGGCTGCTACATTGGTCGAGCGATTGAAAGTAAGGAGAGACTGAATCAAGAGCCAGAGATCGAGAATGAAACTGAGATGGTGGGAAGAACAATGACATCGCAAGATTGAAGACTTTGTTGATGTTGGAAGGGATCAGTGGAATTGATGCAGATTCAAGATGGGTTATTGATGCTCGCCTGTTGCTTGGAGGAAGATGGAGGAATTCAGGGAGAAATTCAGTAACAACGAGCTGCTGTTGCCGATTGATGAAAGAGGAAGTGTTGTTTGAGTTCAAGAAGGGAATTATTGTTGCAGTTAACGGAGGAGAAATCAAATCAGGGAAATGTTTTACAGGGCTCAAGGTTAGGCTGGAGTAAATAGCCTGACTGAGAAGGAGGTGCAGAATGTGGGTTGGAACCTGCAAGATTTGGAGTTGGTGATTATGGAAATTGCAAATCGAGATTACAATGGATGCTAGACAATCTTGTGGTGTTGCTGTTAATTGCAGGAATCAAACTTTTGTTGGTTGAGGTTAACTGGTGGAATTGGTGATGAAGCTGAGGATTAAGAAGGGATTAGACTGATGGGTTTGGTTGGAATTAGACAGATACTGCAGTCTTGATGTGAGCTCAGGGAAGAAGAGGAGATGGGGTTGGTAGTCTGTGGTGGCTCAGGTGTAGCTGGAGTAAGTTGCTGAGGTGATTGAGCTGATGGCATGGAAAGAGTGAGGAATTAGATTGGTGAATGCCAGGGTTCAGGGTTCTGGTGGTGGTTCTGTTGAATTGTGGTGCTGGTGCTAGCAAGTGAGGAATCTGAGATAGAATGATGTTGGTGCTGTGCATTGTAGGTGGACTGGCTGTGCTGCAGAAGAGGGGAGCTGGTGGAGAGTGGCTCTGTTGGTGGTGAAGCCAAGGCAGCCAGGCAATGGCAATGCAGGCTGTTGCTTGAATGAGTCTGGTGATCAGGGAGTTGGAATCATGGATTGTGATGGAGGTAGTGAGCATTTGGAATTACAGCTGGGAGAAGCTGTTGCTGATGCTGCTGGATGAATTGTTGGAACAGATTGCAGCTCAAAGAAAAGAAGGGTGCTAAGGAGAAGCTGTGTTGCTCTCTACAAGAGGTGCTGGAAGCTGAGTTCTGGTAGTGGCTTGGGTCTGAAATGGTTAAGCTGGAATAGATGGAAACGGAATGATGAGATGCAGGCAGTGCAAAGCAAGACTCAGCAGAGGAGAAAGATAGAGCTGGGCTGGCTCTGGTGGAGTTGCAGGTTGAGCTAGCATCTGGTTCTGTTGCAGTGAATTGTGCAGGGAATGAAGTGCCTGGGTTGGAGCTGATTCATGGTGAGATTTTAGTAAAGATTCAGGTTGCAGGTCAGGTGCAGTCCAGGGAATGGTGTTGTTAGCTTGAACCTGAGGCTGCGGTTAAAGCTGAAATGGAGTGATGTGCAAAATGGTTTTGCAGTATATGAGATGAGTTCTTGAGCTAACACTACAGGTGGTTGCAGCTGTGACCGAGTAAGGGAATGGAGAAGAACAAGGAGAAAGTTGCAGCTGAGTATGCAGATTGTGGGCTTTATAGAGTGAAAGCAGATGAATGAATGAGAGCTACAGGTGTAGAGATATGGAACTGCAGTGCAACTCTATGTGTGCTTGCCAGGAAGGGATTGAATGAATATGTGTGATGGATTGGAGTTATGTGTCTGTTTTGAATGCTGGAATTATACAGGGAAGGCACTGTAATATGGCTGGTGGTTGCATTGAGCCAATGGCAATGAAGTGCAGTCATGGCTCTGAGAAGCAACTCAGGCCAGTTAAGTTGCTGTGCAAGAGTTGTAGCTGTGAATGTGGCAAGGGATGTGAACTGTGGCAGAGTTGTTATGGCATGTTGGAATAGGATTTGCAGAGGCTGCTGTTTTAGATGGGAGATGGATGCACAGCCCAGATGGCTGGTAGCTTCAAGGCCATGATGGCTGGCAGAGAAGTAATGAAGACAATGATGGTGCATCAGAGGTGTAGCCATCAGGGCTGGTAGTAGTGCACAAGGATTGTGCTACACACGGTCGTGCCGGTGCAATAGCACAGGCCATGTCGGGTTCGGTCGGACCCGCCTACATCCGACTACATCCGACACAACCCGACTCGGTTCTTACCGACTTGGGTTTAATCGACGGTGACTCACCACGACTCACACAACTCGGTCGACTTGAGTTGACTCAACCGATTCACTTTGACCCGATCCGACTCGTTGACTTGACCCGTTCGACCCGTTGACGGTGTGACCATGGGCGGACTTTGCCGGTCACCGGAGCCGATTCCAACCGATTTACGGCCACAATCCCAGTTTTCCGCGACTATTTTTGGACATATTTTCTACACGGGTTTCTCACTCCCGTGGGCTTGGTGGACTTGCATCTAATGGACTTTGAAGACAAAACCTAGTTTTGGAAGGAGAGAAAGGCTATAAAAAGAGGAATTCTACAATTTTTGGAAATCATCTTATCTCATATCTTATTCTTGGAACTTTGGAGAGCCGTTTTTGGGTTACGCTTCTAGGGTTTGGTTTTGTTCTTCTTCTTCTTTGTTTTATTATTGAATATTGATGATGATGAACTCCATAGCTATGAGTAGCTAAATTCTCTATTATTGGTTAAGGATGTAGTCCGATTTCTAAAACTTGTGTTTGCTTTATGTATTAGTTTTCTCTCTTGTTTATCGTTCAATTCTCTGCGGTTTCTATGATCACATGATTGAAGTATTGTGATAGGATTATGGTGTTTGATTAGTTAAGTGGCCAATTAATTGAACTTGCATCTTAGTCCATAGCTATTTTAGGGTTTTTCATCAAGCGATAACCTTGAATACAAGTAGCATGATATGTTTACGGTTTGTAGTGATACACTCTCGTAATCATATGTAGAGTTTGACCATTGTCCGAATTGTTTTGCGCAACGCATGACAATTGCATTGATTAGCCTATTTCTGAAACTTAATGCTCCTAGGAATTGAACTTGATTAGCGCAAGGCGTTAGGTTGTTCTTTAGGTAGAATTCACATACGCAGCCCTAATGTGTGTGTTGATGAACTTGAGAAATTAATAGATTATCTTGCTTTCTTGATTCTCTAGGCTTTTGATAACACAAGAGATTAAATCGTAATTCTAATCATATATGCAAACACATGTCTAAGATTGAAGATGAATTCCTTGACCAATATCTCTCTCCATTGATTATTCTCTACAATTTACTTTGCTTTTAATTTACTTTTATTTGCTTAAATACAACAAAAATACCTTGGGTTATTCTAGAAACTGAAAGTTTATAACAACCAACGCCTCTCTGTGGATACGAACTCTTTCTTATCGAATACTATATTTATATCTAGTGGATTGAGAAAGTGAAATTATATTTGACGGATTGACACACGATCAAATTTTGGCGCCGTTGCCGGGGAGGCAGCGGTTGTTAATTGTTTTTGGTTTCTTATTTTTGTATTTAGGTTTTGTTTTTTTTTTTTTTTTTTTTATTTTCTGGGTTTTAACCTTGTTTTGAGAATCTTATTTCAGGTGCTTATTTCTATGGAAGGAGCATATTGGAACAATGATTACGGTTTTCAACCTCAACAATATGATAACTACCAATTCCATGGGTATAATCAAAACCAATTTATTGGTTATGACCAATATTCCATGGAACCTTGTGGTTTTCCTCAACAACCTTATGGTGGGTATGTGTGTGAACAACAACAAGGATGGGAGGATTCTTATGCTTGTGAACAAAAAGTCTCTAATTTTATGGATAAAGTTTCCACCTTTTTACAAGAGGAATTTCAAAAAGCAAAAGAGACTACAAACGAGCAACTCCAAGAACTTCGTGAAGGTATGACTATCTTGCGAAGAGGCATTGATCAATACAAGGAAGATATGGATAATTCTAATGTGCATATGGTTTGTGATGAATATTTGATTGATGCTAATGTTGAAAAAGGCGAATCCTTGGGCACTTTCGTTGATAATTGTGTAGTTAACTCAACTCTTGATCGTAATAATGATCATTCACCTATTCAAAAGGATGAGTTAGAGATTAACAACACTAAATTCAGCGAGGAACAATCTTATGTTGACTATGATAGTGACGGTGATTATGATACATTGCTTGAAACAACTCATGGTGACATTTCCGAGGAGTCTTTTTGGGATCAAGATGAAGATGAAGAGGAATATGTCGACACTTGTGTAGATTACTCAAGCATTGATCTTACTAATGATCAAGAGCCTATTCAAAGGGTGGAGCTTGAGGATGATGCATTTTCGAGTGTTCTAAAAAAGTTTCTTATAATAAAATTTGGATCCGCAAAAGAGTATGTGCCTTACAATAAAAAGGAGGAATATGTTGAGAATGAGACCGTTATGACCAATATTGTGGAAGACCCAATTGAGCTTGCAAATAATTGTAATGATGATGTTTATGTCGATACTTTGGTTACGGCAGAAACGGACGAAGAATGGTTGCAAGGTTTGATAGAGGACCATGATATAAAAGAGGTGAATAATTCACTTGAATTTTTCAAGGATGAAGAGGATTCCGTGATACAAGAGATTGTGCAAGGTTTATCTAACCCTTTGCCTATTGTTTCTTCTCCTTTACCTCTTATTGGTTTGAATGTATGTGCTTCGAGAATATTGTTGAATGACTTTGTTTCTCGATATCCGCCATTAGAGAAACTTGATTCTCATACTATGCAGGTTATGGAACAAGAAACCGTGGACGTACCCGACTTCTATATTCTTTATACCCTTCCAAGTGTGGACAAGAATAAGTGTGGGGGAAGCTTTTATCGGTTCATAGCTTCACTTTTGCTTTATTGTACTAATATTTGTGTGAAGCTAGTGTTTGCAAAACAGGTTCTATGGAAGGATCCCCAACTTTTCCGATTGCTAGTATATGGGGAATGAATCTTGCAAGGATATAGTCGGACGTCGACTTTAAAACAAGCGCTAAGTGGGAGGCAACCCACCGGTTTTGTATCTCTTATCCTTTTGCATTTTATTTTTGTTTCGTTTATTTATTTTTTACTGTTTTCATATCATATTTGCATCCCTATGTTTAATTTCATTGAGTCCGTAATCTATCTTAGAAGAGAATTATGTCGAATACCTTTTCGTCAGAAAATTTCAGACTGCGCGTAGTTCAGTCCAGAGACCATAACTGTCAGACCGTTTATCAAAACACTGTGAAATTTTGACACTGTGTAGAAAACACGTAGGTGAACAACTTTTGTGAAATGGAGTTTTCCAAATTCCTTACCAATTTGCACAGTTTTTGCGTTTTATCTGCTGTTACGTCAGAATTCAGAACTTTCGGTTTACACATTGAGGACAATGTGAAGTTTAAGTGGGGGGAGCATTTATATGTTTGTGTAGTTTGTTTTTGACACCATTAGTGGATGGAACCATTTTGAATGCAGGAGTTGAGGAACCAATTAACTAAAAGGGAAGAATATAGCTCAGAAATCACAAATTAACATGATAGTTGTTACCATATCTCGGAATATCACCATATCACATGCTATTTTTATTTTTCCATATTTATCTATTGTTCTCTAAGTGCTTTGGTGGGTCACTAAACATCGACGTGTTATTACTGCTAGGATGAAATAGAGTGATTGAGTTACTAGAAAAAGAGAAAAAAATTGAAAAAAAAAAAAAAAAAAATGAAAAAATGAAAAAATTTGTGAAAAGAAAAAAAAAAGGAGACCGATCAATTAGACCAAAACGGAATAAAAAGACACTTGGGAATAGCAGTATGTGTGAAACGTAGTCCCTGTCTCCGTCTCCTAAACAAGCGTGGAATGCAGGATCCAAGGCAACTATCATGTACTTGCTGACAAGAAGCATGCGCTTGGATCCAAAAGATCTAATCATGCCGTCTAAAAAAAAAAAAAAAAAAAAGAGAAGTTGGATCCAGTTTGATCCAATCTTTTATATGAAAAAAAAAAAAGAAGAAATTATTATTGTGTTGAATAAAGTCACTTTTGGTTCCCTTGTATATGCCAATTGATTTGATGTAGCATTCAGCACCAGTAGCTCAATCCATTAGGATTAGGTTCATCTTAGCAAGTGACCTTGAGCAGATATGGGAAACATCGAACACTTGTGAATATTCGCCAACATCTACATCTTTATCCATCTTCTTAATCTTTTCATTGTGATTGTGGTTGTTAGTTTCCGAGTATTGTGGCTTGTTCGACTATCTAATTAGAGTTTATTTACTAATAATTGAATTGAATTTGCAAGGTACCTCCTCCTGTAGTCATTTTGGATTCGTTCATTGATTTGTCACGAATAGACGGAGTTGGAATATAGGTTTTGTAGGTATATCTCTAGTAAACCTTCACGAGACTATAACTCGTCCACTATGGGACACCTAGGGTTTAAAGGCTTGTTATTTATGCTAAAAGTGACCGTAGCCTCGACGACACGGAGTTGTTGTATTTTATTGTTTTGTTTGATTTGCTCGAGGACTAGCAAAGTCTAAGTGTGGGGGAATCTGATAGGTGTAGAATACGCCGTATATACTATCTAGTAGTTACGCTTTCTTTGCTATTTTTCTTGTGAAATATGTACTTTACGTGTGTTTTTGAGTTATTAGGTACTCCGGAGTCGCACGGAGGAAAAGAAGGAGAAATTACCCAATTTGAGTCAAAAAGGGCAGAATTGTTATTTCATGGGCGATCACTATCTGGAGCCCCGTCAAGGTTAAGGGGCAGCTCTCTTTTGGAAGAGTACTAAAGCCAGGCCCGCATAGGTTGAGGGGTTGTCATTTAGGTACCCCTTATCATTATCCCTGGGGTGGATAAATCCAACCCAATCTATAACCCTAAAAGTGAGAAGTGTATGTTCTCAATCATTTTCAATTTCACCTGAATTATTGAGGAAATAATGGCTGCTACATTGGTCGAGCGATTGAAAGTAAGGAGAGATTTGAATCAAGAGCCGAGAGATCGAGAATGAAACGAGATGGTGGGAAGAACAATGACATCGCAAGATTGAAGACTTTGTTGATGTTGGAAGAAATCGGTGGAATTGATGCGATTCAAGATGGGTTATTGATGCTACTTTGTTGCTTGGAGGAAGATGGAGGAATTGGGGAGAAATTCAAGAATAACGAGTCTTTGTTGCCGATTGATGAAAGAGGAAGTGTTGTTTGAGTTCAAGAAGGGAATTATTGTTGCGATTAACGGAGGAGAAATCAAATCAGGGAAATGTTTTACAGGGCTCAAGGTTAGGCTGGAGTAAATAGCCTGACTGAGAAGGAGGTGCAGAATGTGGGTTGGAACCTGCAAGATTTGGAGTTGGTGATTATGGAAATTGCAAATCGAGATTACAATGGATGCTAGACAATCTTGTGGTGTTGCTGTTAATTGCAGGAATCAAACTTTTGTTGGTTGAGGTTAACTGGTGGAATTGGTGATGAAGCTGAGGATTAAGAAGGGATTAGACTGATGGGTTTGGTTGGAATTAGACAGATACTGCAGTCTTGATGTGAGCTCAGGGAAGAAGAGGAGATGGGGTTGGTAGTCTGTGGTGGCTCAGGTGTAGCTGGAGTAAGTTGCTGAGGTGATTGAGCTGATGGCATGGAAAGAGTGAGGAATTAGATTGGTGATTGCCAGGGTTCAGGGTTCTGGTGGTTGTTGAATTGTGGTCTTTGGTGCTAGCAAGTGAGGAATCGAGATAGAATGATGTTGGTGTTGTGCATTGTAGGTGGACTGGCTGTGCTGCAGATGAGGGGAGCTGGTGGAGAGTGGCTCTGTTGGTGGTGAAGCCAAGGCAGCCAGGCAATGGCAATGCAGGCTGTTGCTTGAATGAGTCTGGTGATCAGGGAGTTGGAATCATGGATTGTGATGGAGGTAGTGAGCATTTGGAATTACAGCTGGGAGAAGCTGTTGCTGATGCTGCTGGATGAATTGTTGGAACAGATTGCAGCTCAAAGAAAAGAATGGTGCTAAGGAGAAGCTGTGTTGCTCTCTACAAGAGGTGCTGGAAGCTGAGTTCTGGTAGTGGCTTGGGTCTGAAATGGTTAAGCTGGAATAGATGGAAACGGAATGATGAGATGCAGGCAGTGCAAAGCAAGACTCAATGAGAGGAGAAAGATAGAGTCGGGGCGGCTCGAGTGGAGTTGCAGTTGAGCTAGCATCCGGGTTCTGTTGCGGTGAATTGTGCAGGGAATGAAGTGCCTGGGTTGGAGCTGATTCATGGTGAGATTTTAGTAAAGATTCAGGTTGCAGGTCAGGTGCAGTCCAGGGAATGGTGTTGTTAGCTTGAACCTGAGGCTGCGGTTAAAGCTGAAATGGAGTGATGTGCAAAATGGTTTTGCAGTATATGAGATGAGTTCTTGAGCTAACACTACAGGTGGTTGCAGCTGTGACCGAGTAAGGGAATGGAGAAGAACAAGGAGAAAGTTGCGGTGAGTATGCGGATTGTGGGCTTTATAGAGTGAAAGCGAGAGATGAATGAATGAGAGCTACGGGTGTAGAGATATGGAAGCTGCGCAGTGCAACTCTATGTGTGCTTGCCGGGGAAGGGATTGAATGAATATGTGTGATGGATTGGAGTTATGTGTCTGTTTTGAATGCTGGAATTATACAGGGAAGGCACTGTAATGTGGCTGGTGGTTGCATTGAGCCGATGGCAATGAAGTGCAGTCATGGCTCTGAGAAGCAACTCAAAGCGGTTAAGTTCTTTGTGCAAGAGTTGTAGCTGTGAATGTGGCAAGGGATGTGAACTGTGGCAGAGTTGTTATGGCATGTTGGAATAGGATTTGCAGAGGCTGCTGTTTTAGATGGGAGATGGATGCACAGCCCAGATGGCTGGTAGCTTCAAGGCCATGATGGCTGGCAGAGAAGTAATGAAGACAATGATGGTGCATCAGAGGTGTAGCCATCAGGGCTGGTAGTAGTGCACAAGGATTGTGCTACACACGGTCAGGCCAGTGCAATAGCCTGGGCCATGTCAGGTTCAATCGGACCACTACATCGACTACATCGACACGGTGACTCGATTCTTAGCTGACTTGGGTTTAATCAGACAGTGACTCAGCCCTGACTCACACAACTCGGTCTGACTTGAGTTGACTCAACCGATTCACTTTGACCCGATCCGACTCGTTGACTTGACCCGTTCTGACCCGTTGACCGGTGACCGGGCGGACTTTGCCGGTCACCGGAGCCGATTTCCGGCCGATTTACGGCCACAATCCCAGTTTTCCGGCGACTATTTTTGGACATATTTTCTACACGGGTTTCTCACTCCCGTGGGCTTGGTGGACTTGCATCTAATGGACTTTGAAGACAAAACCTAGTTTTGGAAGGAGAGAAAGGCTATAAAAAGAGGAATTCTACAATTTTTGGAAATCATCTTATCTCATATCTTATTCTTGGAACTTTGGAGAGCCGTTTTTGGGTTACGCTTCTAGGGTTTGGTTTTGTTCTTCTTCTTCTTTGTTTTATTATTGAATATTGATGATGATGAACTCCATAGCTATGAGTAGCTAAATTCTCTATTATTGGTTAAGGATGTAGTCCGATTTCTAAAACTTGTGTTTGCTTTATGTATTAGTTTTCTCTCTTGTTTATCGTTCAATTCTCTGCGGTTTCTATGATCACATGATTGAAGTATTGTGATAGGATTATGGTGTTTGATTAGTTAAGTGGCCAATTAATTGAACTTGCATCTTAGTCCATAGCTATTTTAGGGTTTTTCATCAAGCGATAACCTTGAATACAAGTAGCATGATATGTTTACGGTTTGTAGTGATACACTCTCGTAATCATATGTAGAGTTTGACCATTGTCCGAATTGTTTTGCGCAACGCATGACAATTGCATTGATTAGCCTATTCTGAAACTTAATGCTCCTAGGAATTGAACTTGATTAGCGCAAGGCGTTAGGTTATTCTTTAGGTAGAATTCACATACGCAGCCCTAATGTGTGTGTTGATGAACTTGAGAAATTAATAGATTATCTTGCTTTCTTGATTCTCTAGGCTTTTGATAACACAAGAGATTAAATCGTAATTCTAATCATATATGCAAACACATGTCTAAGATTGAAGATGAATTCCTTGACCAATATCTCTCTCCATTGATTATTCTCTACAATTTACTTTGCTTTTAATTTACTTTTATTTGCTTAAATACAACAAAAATACCTTGGGTTATTCTAGAAACTGAAAGTTTATAACAACCAACGCCTCTCTGTGGATACGAACTCTTTCTTATCGAATACTATATTTATATCTAGTGGATTGAGAAAGTGAAATTATATTTGACGGATTGACACACGATCATTGGTCTCAGGAAGAAGAACAAGAAATCGTGTCACCGAGATGAGCAAAAGGGGATCTGAGATTTACATGAAATTGAAGATGGGTATGAGTCTAATTCGATTTATAAAAGCTGGGTCGTGTAGTTGAGTGATCGAAGAGATGATGGAGTGGATGTGAGGTTCAATGAGTTCTGGTACTTTTCCGGATTCAACCTGAAACCGAGAAATAGAGACTTGGGTTTTGGGCAGAATAGATGAGATGGAGTATGCTGGTAGTGTTGTTGAAGCAATGAGAGAATGAAGCTGCAATGCAGATGAATGGAGTGTGAATGAATTGGGATTTAAGTGCTGAGAAGGGTTAAGAGCTCATTCTTGAGCTGGTGAAGAATTACAGTGATGAATTAGTAGATGGGTTTCAGTGGATTCATGAAGCTGAGAAGAACAGAATGGAGCTGGTGGATGTGCAGGTGCTAGTGCGGACGAGCCGAGGAAAGTGGTGCTATGTAATCTGAATTGCAGGTGAAACATTGGCTGAGGAGATTGAAATGTGATATAATGTATGCCTAGGATTATGAGAAGAAGTTGAAAGCGAGGCTGCGATTGCAACCTCGGGTGTTGTTGGTTGCACTGTTTTGGTTTTGTGTCTTTGTTGCGAGATATTGGCATGACAGATCAATTTGGAAGATTGAATGAGTATGAAGGCCTAGATGTATGTTAGGTTATACAGGTTGCAAATGAATCTGGTGTTTGAAGTTAAGAGATGGGTCTTGTTGTGGTAGTTGCTGGTGATGAGATGGCAGTGGCAATGGAACTGATATGGTACTGTTGTAGCTAGAGCAAGAAATGGTTGGTCTTTGCGATGGTGAAATGCTAAGATGAGTTTGATTCTTTGTTGGTGATGGCTTAATATGGAAGAGGTAGTCATTTGCAGAGAATGGTATGGCATGAGCATGAGCATTTGCAGATGTTGTGTTGGCCCAAGAGAGGTTTATATGAATGTGTAGGAGTCAAGGATACATGGAATGGTTTCTATGCCTTGGCCTGTGTAGCTTAAATAAAGCAACAGATGAACAGAGCTACAATTTAGCTGAAATGGAGCTATATCTCTGGTGGTTTGAGCTGGGGGAATTGATATTGATGTTCTTGCAATGCATTAGTTATGTGCGCAATGGAGGCCTGCGAGATAGATGGAGTTACATCCGGTGGTTTGAGCTGCAGGGATAAAAGAAATTGGTAGAAACTGACTTGTTGTTGGAATTTTGAATGGCTGAGCTGCAGTTCAGTGAGGTTATGAAGGAATGGCTCGAGTATGCTGTGCTCGATGAGCAGCAGCCGGAAGTGGAACATTTGCAAAGATGAAGATATTTGAACGGAAATGCTAAGAATTGAGATTGAGTTGCTGGGGATTAGTGCTATGAACTGCCAGGGCTTGATGTACTGGTGATGCCGTTTCGAGGGATTGGCAGTTATGAAGTGATTGTTGAATGGTTGCAGTGACAAGACTGAGATCGCAGTGGTGCTGGTTGCGACTTAAGCTGGAATAGAGTCAGGGTGCAGATGGGTTGCAGCAGTGGAAGCAACTGAGACTAATGAGAAGAGTTGGTGGAGAAAGTTGGAGCTGCAAGATGGTACTGGAAAGGAGTGAAGCGCCATGATGATGCATCACTCCTAATAGTATGTGCAAGAGTGCAAAATAGCCTAGGCCCAAGTGAGTCAGACTGAGCCAGACCTGACTCATCTGTTTGGCTAACTGACTCAATCTAGTTAAGACTCTGAGTTGACTCGGGTAACTAGACCTGACCCGGTTTGACTCGGCTGAGCCTTGACCGAGTGACTCGTTGACCGGTGACCGGGCGGACTTTGCCGGTCACCTGAGATACTTTCCGGTGCCGAATTCCGGCCAATTTCCGGCCACAATACCAGTTTTCCGGCGACAGTGTTTGGGCATATTTTCTACATGGGTTTTTCTCACTTATGGGCTTGGTGGATTTTCATCTAATGGACTTTGAAGACTAGACCTAATTTTGGAAACAAGAGAGCTATTTAAAGAAAATACTTCTACAACTTTGGGAATCACGTATTATTTCTTGGAACTTGGAGAGCCGCTTTTGTTTACGCTTCTAGGGTTTGCTTTTGTTCATCTTCTTCTATTCAATTAATATTTTTATGATGAACTTCATACCTATGAGTAGCTAAACAATTATTATTGGTTATGGGATAAAGTTGATTTCTCAACATGTTATATGATTCAATGAATTAGTTTCGTCTCAATATCTTATTGTTTATGATTCATTAATAATATTGTCATATGATTTGATTGTTTGTTTGGTTGAGTCCGGAATCAATCCGATTTACTTTCATCTCTATTGCTAGATTAGGGTTTTCAATACGAAATAGTTGTTTATCCCTGATTCTAAGTAGCATAGTGTGGTTATTACTTGTAGTGATACATCTTTATAATTGCATGTGAATCATAACCTTGGTTAAATTGAATTAGTGCCTTTACACGTTTGATTGCCTTGATTAGTCTTATTCCATAGAACTTATTGCTTTTAGGGAGTTAAATCTAATTGTGCTTTTACACTTTAGGTTGCTTTCTATGAAGAATTCACATATGCATCTTGTAATGTGGTTGTGATGAAATCATAGAATTAACGGGATATACTTGCGATCAAGGTATCCTAGGACTTTTAGTAAATGAGAGATTAAAATACCAATTCTAATCATCGATGAAAATACATGTTTGTGAATGATACTACCCATGACCAATATATTCTCTCTATTGATTATTCCAATTATTTGCTTTGCTCTATTTTATTTTTACTTTAGTATTTCGCTAAAACAACAAACATCCCCCCTTGGTTACCTTAGAAACTGAAAATCGCATAACAACAATTGCCTCTCTGTGGAAACGAACTCTTCCTTACCTTGTACTTCATTTATATTTAGTGAGTAAGAAAGTGAAATTATTTTTGACGCTTACGACAGTGATCAATGGCTGTCGTAAGAACAATACCAAGAGCACTAAAACAATTCCAAGGATAGTAATGGCTGTCCCTAGAAAGCTAAGGATCACCATAACTATTGATGGCGTGTGTAAGGTTCCTGGCATGCCCCTGTTAGCTGAAGTTCAAGCTCATGTTGACAATCTTACTCTTCCTGCTTCGCTTCGTTGAAATGGATAGTGTCCATGCTCCCATTCCTTCGAATGAGCCTCGTTGGTGAAACCGTATGCGGCACACCAGAAATACCCAGGATACACCTCTAGAACAAAAGGTACTTGAAGTTCCAGCACAGCCTGCTAACGCTGCAACACGAGTACCAGATACGATGGTTTTAGTTGAGCAGATTATCAAAAAAACTTTCGAATAATGTGGTTTTTGTTTTTTAATATTGAGGATGTTGGTATTATTTTGCTTCGTTTAGTTTTAGAATGAATAATATAAAAATATTGGTTCTTTAATATATGCTCGTGTTCAAATTCTTTTCTTGATATTTGTTTGTTAATCAATCAATTTGCATTATCTTAACTCGTCGAGTCAACTCAGTTTTCCATAATATACCTTATATAAACATAATCCCTTATAACAGTTATCAGATTTTTAATTTTAATTTAGGCACAACCAAAATGGAAGAAATATAACATTAATTTATGGAAAGACTGGACCACAAGGGATCTTGCCACTAATGCCAAATTTGGGTCAAGCCAACCCAATGTGACAGACATTTTAGAAACAAAAAATAATCTTCTCTATATTATTTGGCAAAACAGAAGAAGAGGAGTACCAAAGACATCTATCTTTTCTTTTGCATGTACCCAACAAGGCCGCACAAGATACTCATTATGGACATTGGTCTCTCCTCTATCTCATAACCGTTTTCTCCGGTTTTCCGTTCCCTGATCCACAAATTTTCTGATTTCGTTTAATTGTGATCCAAATCTATCAGATTTGATCTGATTTTTTCAGATCTTTCTGATTGATTTGGTTACAAGTAGTATATATATGTTTATTTTAGGGTGTATATATATATATATATATATGTTTATTTTATTTTTATTTTGTAATCAACAATTAGAAGATTATTATAGCCGATTTCAATTATCACGATATATCATTTGGCTCATCTTTGCCAATTAGAAGATTATTATAGCCGTAATGGCGGTTCTATTGGATGCTTTCATCACGTGATATATCATTGTGAATGATTTTCGGAAGTGGTCATGATTCTACAAGTTTTTGAAGATTATGTGGCTACAAGAAGTGATCGTGATAACGATGAATCGGGCATATTACTCCCTTCTGGGACAATTTGCTCTTAAAGGAGAAGAAAAATTGAAATGGGCAGATTACTCCTTTATGGGACAGTTTTTTTTTACTCTTAATGTAGAAGATGAATTCAGATGAATGCGATTCTAAATTTATTTCACAAGCCATGTTTCAAATATTAGTTTCATCTAAAGGAGAAGAAAAAATGAAACAAGATATATGTAATTTCTTATTGTTCTCATCTTTGATGTATGAAAACAAGATATATGAATTGATGTATTTGAATTTTACAATATTAATGAAATCAAGATGTTTCCTTAAAAAAAAGATACTCATTATGGCTACCTAAAAAAAAAGATACTCATTATGGGATCTTCTTCTTTTGCATACGCACAAAAATCGAAGAAGATGAGTATGCGAAGAGATCTATCTTTTCTTTTGCATGTACCCAACCGCACAAGATACTCATTATGGCTACCTACATCTTCTTCTTTTGCATGCGCACAAAAAATAAGGGACTCATTGTGATGATTGAAAAAAATGAGAAACTGAGTAATGATGATTGACAAAATCAATAGCGTTGTGATTGACAGAACACTACTTTTGAATGAGAGAATAAACTCCAGAAGGTCACACAATACATGCTCTTGTTATAATACTTCTCTTTCAGTCACACATAACAAGAAGTCCCAAAGTACAACTACCATATGAATGTACCCCTCAAAGCCAAAAATCAATCATAGGAATGTTCAATATATATACTCCTAGTGTTTAGTGATGGGGCTGGTATTTAGGACAGGGTCCCACTAGAATATTCTACACAGATTGTTAAAGTAGAAAAGATCAAAGATCAAAAAATACCACTGCAAACTGGAGTACTTATTGTTGGAGTACTAGCTAATTCCTTTGTTACTAGTGACTTGGATAGAGTACTATATATTCTTTACCTCTTTGAGTCAACTGCATTACACTATTTTATTCACAATTCACATATTCTTAGAAGCAAAATAATAAATTATTAATATAGTACTAGCTAGTGCCTTGGAAGATCATAAATGCTTTTTTGGTGCAATTTTTTTTTGATTAAAATCCCAATTCATAATCTTAGAAGCAATTCTAGCTAGCTCTTATAATTAAATTTGTATTAAAAGAACCGAGATCAATATTTATTTTTTAAAATACTGGTCGGTAATATAGGATTTTATCATGTCTGTGCCTTTAATCTGGACGAAACATGAAATATCAGCGATACATATATATGAATATCCGATAATATCGCATTATTGGTCGTATCAGACCGATCTGCTAATAATATTGGCAAGGATGTTTGGGGATGTTAGGTTATCAGGTGAAACTAGTTTATTTGATTGGTCGGAATTATGAATTCACGAACGACTATGATTGGCTTCATCGACAAGACTCGATATCCAAGTTTTTTACCAATGTCACTCTTGGACATGGCTTATTTAGCTAAACCAAATTTTATTTCGATGTCATGATCTTAGAGAGTATAGTTCATCCAAATCTAAGTTTCCGAGAGTATTTTCACCAAGATAAATTGATTGATGGTAATTTTCCATTTTTTACCGATGTCACTCATGGACGAGCTTGTAAACCAATTTATATTTCGATGTCACGATCTTAGCAAGTATTATCGTCCAAATCTAAGTTTACGCGGAGTATCTCCACCAAGATAAATTGATTGATGGTAATTTTCCATTTTTACCGATGTCACTCTTGGACGAGCTTCTAAACCAATTTTTATTTATTTCCATGTCATGATCTTAGCAAGAATTTTTCATCCAAATCTAAGTTTCCGGGGAGTATTTCCACCGAGACAAATTGCTTAATGGTAATTTTCCATTTTTACCGATGTCACTCTTGGACGAGCTTGTAAACCAATTTATATTTCGATGTCATGTTCTTAGCAAGTATTTATCGTCCAAATCTAAATTTACGGGGAGTATCCCCACCCAGATAAATTCCTTGATTTTAATTTTCCATCCAATTTTTTTTATATTACTTTTTATTTATTTTCCAAAGCTGCATACTTGTTCACTAGCCAAGTTTGCACGTGGCTAAGCTATAGGTAAAGTGAAAACGTGTGTCACGGTATAAAACACGAGCAAGGAAGGGAGAATGGACAATACCGCTTTTTCGTTTCCAAGTCTCTCTCTAAACTAGGGTTTCAGTATCAAAAACTAAAAGTTTGAGTATCAAACCAGATAAAATGACTGCTCTTCTAGTAACTTCCTTCCGATTTCTTCTTCTTGATGGAGACAAAGAGATTGTTGGTTATTTTGGTTGTGGTTCCTTTTTTTGGAGATGTTGATGATTATGATGCTGTTGACGATGAAGAAGAGGAGGACGATGAAGAAGAGGAAGACGATGAAGAGGATGATGAGTATGATTTTGAGGATGATGATGATGATGATAAGGATGATGATTTAGATGATCCAGAACACTTATTTTGGTTTGGGCCAGCGCTTGAGGATGAAGATGAAGACGATGATGTTGATGATGACGATGATGATTGGCCATACAAAGATGTGGTTACGATTGTAGACAACAGCAGTGAAGAAGAAGGGGATTATAACTGATCTAGTCCTCTGTTTTCATGGTTCTGCTATGCAAGAATGGTATTCAATCACATCTTGATCCATCATCTTTTGTTTAGTTAAATATCTTTTTAGTTTTTGTGTTATTAGTGTATTTTTTTTTTTTTGATGTTTAATTAGTCTGTTTGTAAAGTTGCTTGGATGTATAGTTTTTGTGAATGTTTAATATTTACGGATGTAATATTTTCTTTAGATTCCAAGTACATATGTTGTTTAATTTCTGCCCATTGTTCATCTATTGGAGTATCAATCTTTTGACAAAACAGAATGAACGAGTAATGTGTATAAGGGGGCTTGGTGTAGAGATTTGGATGTTAGGGTTAACCATGATTTTGTTGTGGCTTTGCTGTTAAAGTGATAGGATCATGAATATGATAGGGACTGTATATTGAGTCTTGTATCAGAGTTGAAAAAAATAGCCAAATTTTTCATAAATTGCAATGCCAAATCTGACAAACTTTACCAAAAAAAAAAAAAAAAAAAAAATCGAATTGAGAGCACAATTGAACAAGAGAGGCCTAGGACTGCTACATAATTGTGCTTACACATTAATAAAAGTAGCATACTAAAAATAATGTAAAAAACTTGAATTTAGTCAATGCCGAGTGCTCAGCCATAAATTTGTTTGTCTTGGTGGCTTCCCATGTTCTTATTCATTGTAATCATTATCCAAATGTTCACCATAGCTTTTCTCAAATGCATCCCAAGAAGCAAAACCCTTAGGAGGAGGATCATTTTCAACATGGATCATTTTCTTATTATGAACTAATTCCCATTATTCATCGACAAAATCTTCTAGTATATCACCAATGCTTTCCACGAAGTCATCCCATGAAGCAAAGCCCTTCGGAGGAGGAGGATCATTATTAATAAGACCATTGTCAGGAACAAAACATTTCTCATTAGAACTCATCCTCTCAATTCCTTCTTTCTTTTACTTACGAACGAGGTATCTAATTTCTTATTTATAGGATCCAAATCTAGATAAATATAGTGTTTTTTTTCCCCTATACATATCTAGTATGCAAATCTAAATATAGTGGGTGGGTTATGTTTACCATGAATATAACAAACGAAAATCAAGGTGATATATGGAAAGTTGGATTTTGCGGATTTTGCGAGACCGAGCAGAAAAATATTGCATTTAGGATTGTAGGTTTAGACTACTGATTGTCAGTTCTAATTAGACGCCTATAATCTTGCCGTAACCCTAAAGATATCTCCTGACACGTTAAGCATTCATGTCAATGAGATAGATAATACACTTGTTAAAATTAAAATTTTACATTCCTTATTTAACAAAATACTCCTTCCTTATTGAATTTCAGACGCAACTTTTCCTACTACATTATTACTACAATCATAATTGATTTGTTGCAAAATTCATAGACACCAGCACTTGTTGATCATGCACGGTTTACCAGGGTTTGCGCGTTTTTCATAGAGCCGGCATTTTTGTTGTGCGGGCATTATGTGATTTGGTGTATTGCAATATCTTGAACTGCAACATGGTTTGGCTCATGTCTCATGCCATATCTCAAGTACCTGACCAACAATTAAAATTAAAAAATGGTCAAACATAATAGGTCAAACAAAATATGTCAATAAGCAAAACAAAATCAGATTATTGAATGGTACAATTTAGTATTATGGTGATTATGAAGTATGAACATCTCTATGTTTCAGATTTTAGGTTTATTTTTATGTTGCTGTGAATTGTACCCTGATTTGAGAATATTTTGGTGATTATGAACATCTCAATTGCATGCTTTATGAACATCTTAGATTGTAGATTCAGACTGTAGGTGATTTAAGATTATGAACATCTTTTGGTGATTATGAACATCTCAGATTGTAGATTCAGACTAGGTTTGTATATGTCTCTCCATCAAGTGAATTATATTGGATAGAGAATAATGCTTATTTTGTTTCAACATACCACGGTTGAAATCACAAAGAGAAACCGAAAAAAAGACAATTGCAATTTCATTAACCACATTTACAAACACCATCACCATTACAGATAAGACACTAATTACTAAGTAGTTCCATTTACAATCAAACCATAAGCAAAAGAACTAGACACACTACCAATTCCAGTTCGACTTACACCTGAACAACCAACTCCGATGCCGTCCGATAAGCAAAATTCTCATAACCTCCATAACAAGTACCAGCAAAATACCTACCACTACTACTACCGAGTTTGATCTTTGTCAACACCAAAACAACACCTTTACAAGATCAAACCTTGTGCCGAAATAAAAACCCCAAAAAAAAAACACTTACCATGCATTAGATGATGTATCATGTATTATGAGAAGACTAGACCTCTCCTTCGGTTCCAACAAAGATCACCACAACTACAAGCATTAGGAAAATCTTTGTGAATTTTCACGAAGATGATCTGAAGACTTGAAGGAATGCAATCCTCCTAAGTCTTCTTCAAAAGATTTTCCCAATGCTCTTCAGATGATCACCACTGATCATCGTCATCGTCGGTGTTAAAGCCCTATTCTTCATAGGAGAAGTCTACGCCGCCATCAGTGCTGGTAGAAGCTGCAGGACCATAACATCCATCCTTATCATCTTCATCATCTTCACCATCTTCTGATCCTTCATTTTCTTTTTCCTAAACCTCTGCTGCAATAGGATTTCCATCTACATCCATCCCTGGTATCTCCTCACCGTCTGAATCCACGTTCAGGGGTTCAGACATGATACGAGCAAATATCCTAGGTTGAGCTTTCTCTGCCAAATAGAGTAGATACATTTCTGCATCATCTCTCTCCTGCCTTTGTCTCTCTGTAGCCTCTTTTCCGGGATCATTAGATCCCTCACCGCCGCTATCATCCTCATCAAGTTTTTACTGCTTCTCCACCTTCCTCATCACTTTCACTTTCTGTGGCACTTCTTGTCTTAATCCAACAACGTTCATATCTCTCTAGCCTTTCTCTCTTCTTCCTTGCACATCTTGTCTCATATTTTATGATCCAAAACTGGTACTCTTCTTCGTTCTCAATCCTTTGCCTATCAAATTCTTCCTGTCTCCTATTTTCTTCTTCCTGAATCCTCTTATTTGGAATTTCTTGTTCTAAATAAGAAATCAATCTCTCAGCCTCTTCACTTGTTAATGCATGAGTTGCTTGTTTTGCATTTTCTAATGATGGTGATTGATTTTCAACAACATCAGGTTGGTTTGGTTCAGCCATCTCTTTATCTTCTTCTCTCTGCAAATTTTCTTTATTTTTTTGTTTTTATTAAGTAATTGCTTATCACTTTCTTATCATTTTGTAGAGTGGTTAGATTAACCATAAATGTCCATTTATGGCGCATGGTTAAACTTCTTGTCCCTTGGCAGACCACGCCTCATTAGTGTCAAGAGTCAAGACATAATTTTTCAAAATACATCATTATTAGCCGTCTCATCATCTCTTAATTGCTCACAGCGTTATCTTTAAGAGTAAAACCAGGCGGTTTCCTAATTTGAAGGCCATAACTGTAGTATTATGGTTCACCAGTGTTCACAAGTTTGGCTCATGTATCATGCCATATCTCAAGTACCCGACCTATGGGTGGGACTTGGGTTGGTTGGGCGGGTTAGAAGGCTTACTCTAAATAGATAATAATGGCTTATGATTCATGAGATAAATATAATATATATTTTCATTATTAGATTTGAAGATAATATCTAAAATTACTCTAAATAGATAATAATGTCAATTATAAAAATAGTTTTATATAGCTATATCATTGTTCTTCGGGTTGGGTGGGTTGCTTGGGCTAGAAAAATTTGTGCCGATGCTTGCCCAAATTTAACTCGGGTTTATAAAATTTATGACCAAGCTTGCCCAAAGTTTTGAAATACATTGCCCATGTTCTCCTAACGATCGGGTTGGGAATGGGTTGGGTGGGTTAGTAATTCTCCGAATCATTCCTGAATGATTTGCGAACGTATCCGAACTGACCGAATTCGAATGATACTTCCGAACTATTTGAATTCCGAACCTAGTTCCCGGATTATATGGACCTCACAAATGATTCGCGAACGTATCCGAATGATATTTCCGAACTAGAACTCCTATAGGTAACTCTCTCACCAGAGTTCTGTTGATTGGTTTTTGTTTGATTTTGTATATACTTTATATTTAAATACATTTATTGGTAGTTGTTTAACCAGTGTTTTATGTGTTGATTTTTGTTTAAAAGTCTATAAGTTTTATAATACATTTATGCGATTAAATTGTTTACTTCTTGTTAAATAATCATGCTAAAATGTTTTTTTCCATCTTATAAATCATATACAAATCAAATTAGTCTTGTAATAAGGTCATAATACTTATCAATTTATCATATATGTTAGCCGAATTTTAAGTGCCGAACTCACATTTATAAAACGAATATGCACGTACGTATGCCGTTCGAACTCTTTGTCCGAAGAACGAACCGTTGACCGGATTTTTGACCGAATCCGATCTATCCGAATCCGTATAATTCCCGTACGTATGCCGTCCCGAACTACTATTTGTACCCCGAATCCGTATAATTCCCAAAAAATGGTCAAACATAATAGGTCCCTGCACAATTGTGTATATTATTTAATTTTAATTAGTTAACAAATGGGCCATATCCTGAACTGCAGCATGGTTTGGCTCAGACATCATGCCATATCTCAATACCATGGTCCCTGAGTCCTGACCAACAACTAATTAATCAACTAATGTCAAACAAATCAGGTCCCTGAAAGCTTTAATCCAACACGTACCCTAGTGGAATCTATATTTACCCACTATGTCATAATGACGTGATAAACCTAGGTAAAATGGCATTTTGGTTAATTAAAATATCTTTAACAACTAGTTGAGAAAAAATGAAAAATATTATTTCCTTCTCTTACTTGACGAGCGGGAGAAAGACTGGAAGAGGCGAAATAGAGAAACCCTAGGTAAGGAAATAGACAAAAATTTTCTTTCCTTCTCTTATCAGATTAAATGCAAACTTGTTTAATTTCAAGAATGGGGGATGTTTTTCTTAATTTGAAATTACTATCGTTAGGGTTTCAGGTATATACATTTCCTAAAACTAAAATCGTTTTTTACTATATTCTGTAAACCTAGGGTTCTGTCAATTTTAAGAGTTTTTTATGATCTTGGCTGTGATTATATATCTTATCTGTGATGGAAATTGTGGAAGCACATCGATATTGTTAGGGTTTCTTTTGTTTTGTTCAGGTCTTTCATTTTTTTATGATCATAAACCAATTTAGAGAGAGTTCATCTAGAGAATTCTCTGATAAATTCTAATAATAAGATTGTAATTTTGGGTTTGGGTTCACATGGATGATCACGTTTCCTTATGATTTCTTTATTGAATTTTGTTAGATAGTATTAATTTTGTGACGGAAATTGTGGAATTTGGTTTAGGTTGAGTTAAATTTTGTTACTAGTGGTTTTTTTATGGATTTAGGAATTAGCTTACATTCTTTGTAAGGAGTAAAAGTTGCATTGTAGATTAAGCTGGCGTTGTTATAGAGCCTGAAAGGAGAATCTGTTGCTGTATTCTCTCGATTTTGTTTTTCTTCACTTTGCAACGGTGTTCTATCATGCTAAGCAACTGGTTTAATAGGTAAGAAGACGTATTTGAAACTCGGTGTTCGACCAGCAACGCACGTGCAATCCACTTGTATCCTATTAGAGAACCTACTCATTCCCTACCTCCACATACAACAAATGGCATCGTTTGACTCCGCAGAAGATTTGGCAATCACCAAAGCATGGGTAGCCGAAAGTCGAGTTCTAGATCATTTGCTCGACCGAGACCTATTGGGAGAAGATACATAACAAATTTAGCCAAGATTATGGGAACCCGAAAAGAAGAAGTGTTCAACAAATCAAGGATAGCCACAACATCATCCTAGATGCGGTATTTTGGGTTTTTAAAATCAAACACCGGATATCGAACGCAAGCCACCATAGCTTGTCCCCTCTACAACTTGTACGTATCTTTATGGTTTATTCGGCACAATACTTTTTTCAACTTATATGTAACCAAATAAGTTTGTGTGTTGTTTTTGTAGCACGAAGCCGTGAAAGCGCGCTACTTAGAGGAAAAGGGGGAAGCATTCACATTTGATGAAATTGTTTACTTCATAGTATTCATATTTTCGGAGTACCACCAGCTGCGGAGTATCACCAGAACTCAATGGTGGGTGAATCGGAATTCATACTCTTATTTGGCATTGCAATCGTTTACTTCACTGCATTGCAGTTTGTGTAATCATCCCGTGGAATCCAGTAATCACCTATTCTTTGAATGTGGTTATGCTAGATCTATTTGGTTGGTTTTAATTATCAATATTACCTTTGGTGCAGGAATTACTAGACATGAGATTAATAAATTGCTAATGGTTTCAGTTTGGACATTTTTTTTAAGCATCAGTTTAGATTATTTGATGTTCAAAGATTTTTCAGAACATAACTCCAAATAGGACAATGGCAATAGATGGCATTAATAAACTTGTGTCTCCTGGAACTAATCTTGTTTCTTCTACATTTTGATGATTCTTTAAGTCAGATTCATTACAAGGTGGAATAGGGCTAATAGTGAGGACTTGTGCAGTAGCTGCTTTCGGGTGCAAGGACAATGCTTCAATGGAGGAATGAAGATAGGAGTTGAAGCCGAGGAGCTGGAATGTAAGGCTATCTTTGGCAATTTGTTACTCGGCACCCTCTAAGAACTTTAATTATATTATCTATGAATCATATTGTGAGACTTTAATGAAATCCATCAATGATCAAACCTATTATGTCAATTGGGTGAATCAAGCTTTGGTTTTAGATATTAATTCTAATTGAATGAACACACAATTAGAGTAATGTGTTTTAATTCACTTAATTCTAATTGGGGCCATAACTTCTTCCAGTTCTTACGATTTTATTTTTCAACTGTACCAACATGTACTCCACTTTTTACAAAGTTAGTTTTTTACTTTAGTACCGTTATAACAACAAGCTGACAACACGTACTCCGCTTTTTAGCTATCATTTTTATTTATTTTACGAATTGGGTACGAACAAAAAAATCTTTAGGATGGAATGAATATTAGTCGCATTGCACTCCGGTCTTTTAGAGCCATCAAAGCAGAAAATTATGCAGCAGGATAACAAGATTTGACTGAGAAAATTCTTAACATAGAACATGCAGCATGGAAATTGAAGGATCTTTACCTTCCTGTTTTACCAAATTATTTACGATATACACTTAAATATTTTGCCAAATTATTTATTAGGAAAAATATTGCCAAATTTCCATTTAACCTCTGTGTTCATCTCTCTCGTCTTAAATCATTTCATGTTTCTACTCTTAAATCTTCTAACCTCCCCCTAGAAAACGGAACAAGTGGTTTACTTTGATCATCTGATTCATCTCTGGATAAACCATATATTCCCCGTCGTTTTTGCTTTGCGGAATAATCGGATCGACCGTGTAAGTAATTCTTTTCAAGCATCTTGCTTTGTTAAGCTCGAGATTGTAACTCTAATGGTCATAGTAGGGTAAATATTGTCTTCACATGCAACTGTATGTAGGTAGCTAACCTTTGATTATTTGTATGATTCATATATGATAACTGAACTCACATTGTGATTTGTGATTACTCTTTGTGTACGTATTACTCTTTGCAATGATATTTCGTAGTTTTATTCGGACCACAATAGCATTTTCACAAGATGTTCACAAGTTTTTTCTCCGTACAGGTATCTGAGAATTCATAATGGATCCTAGAGTAATGGATAAATCTTGGATGTATACTGATAGAACCAAACTGCGTTATCAAGACGGAGTCGATGCATTTATAAAGTTTGCTACGCATACATACCAACAGGATATTGCGAATGGGAAACGGAAACCATACGACAAGGGCAAAGTTAAGTTGCTATGTGCATGTGTGAAATGTCTCAACCTCAACGCGCACAAGGCAAGTAAAGTTAAGTATCATTTATATTCTTCTGGATTCATTCAAAATTATGCGGTATGGACTAAGCACGGAGAAGGAGATGAGTCATCAAGGTGGACACTACGGATGGTAATGGCGACGACGGTCCGCACTCACGATGAACCAACACATCTTTGCAGAGACTATAGAAATAGTTAGTGCTTTATTAGGAGATAACTTTTCAAAGGATTCTGAGAATATGCAACAGATACTCGAAGTTGCTGGGAAACCCCTATACGAAGGATGTGCCGATTTTACAAAGATATCTGCAATATGTGAACTGTTTAACCTGAAGAGCAAGCACGGAGCTTCTAAGATATTTTACAAAGATATCTGCAATGCTGGTAACAAGTTATTTAATGAACTTCTACCGCTGTTAAAATCCATGCTCCCTCCAGGAAATGAGATGATGAAAAGTACATATGAAGCTAAGAAGGTGATGAGAGATTTGGGTTCAGGTTACGAAAAGATACATGTATGCATCAATGACTGCATTCTCTATAGGAAGGATTACAAGGATCACATCAAGTGTCCCACCTGTGGGGAATCAAGATGGAAAGTTGAAGACACCACCCACGAGGTTTATGAAAAAATTCCGGCAAAAGTCTTGTGGTATTTCCCAATTATCCCAAGACCGAAACATTTGTTTCAATCAAAGAGAATTGTCGAATATTTATTGTGGCACGACACGTAAAGAAAGAAGAGGGTGTTTTACGATATCCGGCGGACTCACCAAACATGGAAAAATATAGATGAAAGATATCCCGTAATTCGTGATGATCCTCGAAATCTGCGGCTAGGCATTTCGGCTGACGGGGTTGACGTAAACAAAGGCATGCAAAAACAACACAGCGTGTGGCCAATTCTGACAGTGATTTATAACCTTCCGCCAGAGTTGTGTATGAAGAGAAAGTTCACCATGCTGTCATTATTTATCGATGGGGGGCCTTGTAAGGACATTGATGTTATGTTACAACCGTTTGTCGAGGATCTCAAGGAATTGTTTGAGGGAGTCCAATGTTTTGATGCGCCGAAACATGAGATGTTTACTCTACGTGCGGTTGTTTCATGGACAATAAATGCTTAACCTGCTCTCGGTACACTGTGTAGCTGCCCCTACCAGGGACGAGACGCCTGTAAGGTGTATGGGAGAAATACTTACTATGTCAGGATAAAACATTATAGAAAAGAGGTTTATACCGGGCATAGAAGATACCTACCATACGATCATCCATTCAGACGTCAGAAGGGGTTCAACGGAAAAGATGAAACTGAAAAGGCTCCGGAACTTATGACCCTGTCACAAATATACAATGAGGTAAAGTCTATAAAGAATAAATGGGGAAAGGGATGAAAGAACATTGTGGTGGAATTCGTGCAGGATAACCCTGAAAGAGGTGGAAAGATGAAGAGAATCGAAAATACCATCGACCAAAAAAAGGGGAAGGGGAAGGAGAAGGGTAAGGAGAAGGAGACCGAAAGGCGCTACTGGAAAAAGTTCAATATATGGTTCAGGCTCCTCCCCTACTGGCGGTATCATATGTTTTCCACCATTGCATAGATTTCATGCACGTCAAAAAGAATGTATGCGAGAGTATCGTTGGAACATTGTTGAACAATGAATTTAAGTCGAAAGACCACCTTGCTGCTCGAATGGACCTGAAGGAGATGGGTTTTAGAGACGAGTTGCAACCTCGGGAAAATGGCAAAGGGGGATATATACTAAAGGCAGCATGTCACTCATTAAGCCCGGAGGAAAAGGACAAGTTCGGTGCAACATTATCCGATATAAAGGTTCCACGAGGGTATTGTTCAAACTTTTCAACCCTGGTGAATCGAAAAGATCGAAAGCTTATCGGACTAAAATAGCATGATTATCACATGCTAATACAACATTTTTTGCCCATTACGATTAAATCAATTATGTCGCAGCCAACAAGATATGCTATTATCAGGTTTTGTTTCTTTTTCAGGGCAATATCTAGCAAAGAAATCAAGGTGGCAGAGTTAGAAAAATTGCAGTTGGATCTTGTTGTGACGTTGTGCTTGCTCGAGAAATACTTTCCTCCATCCTTTTTTTGACATCATGGTTCATTTAACTGTGCATCTTACCAGGGAAGTGCAAATTTGTGGTCCTGTATTCTTTCGATGGATGTATCCGTTTGAAAGGTGCATGAAGGTCATTAAAGGGCATGTGCAAAACAGAAACATACCTGGAGGAAGCATTGCTGAAGGGAACCTTGCGGAAGAGACAATTGAGGTTATCAGTGAGCACCAACAAAGAATGAATGATACAGTCGGAATTCCATCAGACAAACTCAACACATCTGACACTTCGCGAAGATTCTTATTCTTTCAGGGGAAAACCAATGTCAAATCCTAAGTTTCCTCGTGTTGATAAGGATCTGTTTGATAAAGCGCATTTCTATGTATTGCGGAATTCGCCTGAAATTGCTCTTTACGTTGAGTAAGTATAACTAGATCTAACCAAATAACCTCATTTTTTATTTAGTTTTTGATTCGTGTCCGAATTTAGTAAAGATAATAACATTAATCATTGCTTTATCCAGCCCGACACAGAATTTTTGAAGGATAAATATCTTGGTATGAGTGATAGACAGCTAGATCAAAAATATCGTGAAGAGTTCGCCAAATGGTTACAAAAAGTGGTAAGAGTTTGCAGAAAATGTCACTCTTGTTATGTAACTTTTGCGTTGAGACGGAGGCTAATCCTTATAATGTATTTCAGGTTGAGAGTGAGTGGGCAGACTCTAGGGAAAACTTCAATGAGGACTTACGGTGGCTATCAATCCCACCGAATGCACAAGTAGAGACATACGAAGCATATCACATCAATGGATACCTGTTTCGCACAAAATCTCATGATAGTTTCCATTAACCAGAATAGCGGGGTTTACGTAGAGGCAACTGACATGCACATTAGACAAGCGGGGATTACCCTTAATCGGCGGATTATTATGGTGTTTACAAGAGATATGGGTCGACATATCATTATTTGAAAGTGCCACTTTTCGTGTGTAAATGGGTTACCAATGCGGGGGTCTCAAAAGACAAACTTGGCTACATTTTGGTTGAGCTTGATAAGTTGGGACTCCGGGATGATCCTTTCGTTGTAGCCTCCCAAGCTAGCGGGTATTTTATGTGCCAGACCGGGAAAATAAAAAAAAAGTCTATTGTGTTAGGCAGGGGCGGAGCCAAGAAATGTTGGATGGGGGTGCAAAATTTTGCTATGGGGTGCAAGAAATTTTTTTAGGGGGTGCAAGTGCACCCCCTTGCAATGGGCTGGCTACGCCCCTGGTGTTAGGTGCACCTACCCAAATCTGGAAATATGCTGGTGTTTGAGGGTGAAAACAGTTTCTGCTGATTTCGGTAATTTCGGGTGTGTGGGTGAGAACCGAGTCTAAACCCTAAACAATGTAGTGCACGGGAGTACTTTAGATTCGAGAGATCAATCTGTACAAGTCCGGCCTAAACCAAGAAATGGCTGTTCCAGACTTGCTTCGGTCACAAAGTGAAAGAGAATTGGTTGGTTTTGGGGAGGGAAGCAAGGAAAGTGATGAGACCAGAATAGTTGATTTCTGGAAGAGTAGTTGTGTTATTACGACTTGTATCAGAAAAGTGGGAAGGCTAAAAAATGGTAAGCTAGCAAGTATTTTCTGAGTGTTGTATCTTCCCGAATGAACTCCTTGTTCGGTGGAAATGGGTAAGACATATTTATACAAGTCGAAGTGAAACGTACTCTGGTTTCATTAAGGAATGGAAAAATGGGTAAGTAAATGGGAGGAGGTGGTAACGCATGGAATTGATGTTCAATAAAACCGTTAACGCATGGAATTGATGTTCCATGAAACCGTTAACGCATGGAATTAATGTAAAAAGCGTTTCACCATTAAATCCCTGTATTTACTAACCGCCTCACCCTATGACACTTCCTTATGACGGGCGTAGTGTACGACGTACGCTGTAAACCGCCAAACCATTACCCAAAGAGGATCCCCCAGTTTGTGATATGTGTTGATGTCTCGAATGTTTTTGTGGAAAACATGTAGCATGTTGTTCTTGCCTGGAAAGTCGTACTTGGGAGACTTGCTAGCTTGGTGACCTTCGACGGTCGAGATTTTGCATCTCAAGAGGAAAGATAGCCGTTGATCGTTGCACGCTTTCGTTTTGGTAACCGTGTAGGGAAGGCCAGCATGGTGGCGCGGCTAGGTTGGCATGGCATGGTTTGGCGTGGCCAAACTTAGGTTTTCGGGCCAAAGGTTATCAGGCGTTGTCTGGTAACCTTGGATGGCTAGGATTTGCTCATGGGATTGAAGGGGGATCGTTGATTGTCGCACGCCTTCGTTTTGGTAGCCGCGTAGGGAAGGCAAGTATGGTGGCACAGTTATGTTGGCATGCCGTTGGCATGGCATGGTTTGGCGTGGCCAAACTTAGGATTTCGTGCCAAAGGTTACCATGCGTTGTCTGGTAACCTTGGATGGCTAGGATTTGCTCATAGGATTGAAAGGCAACCGTTGATTGTTACACGCCTTCACTTAGGTAGCCGTGTAAGGAAGGCCAGCATGGTGGCGCGACTATGTTGGCTAGGGACAAGGCAGGGTGTGGTTTGGCTTGGCATGGCGGGGCCAAGGGTTTCCCATGGGCACATGGTGCGGTTAGCTTGGCTAGGTGTGGTTTGGCTTAGCATGTGGGGCCAAGGGTTTTCCATTGGCGCATGGTGCGGCTAGCTTGGATAGGTGCGGTTTGGCTTGGCATGTGGGGCCAAGGGTTTTCCATGGGCGCATGGCGTGGCTAGCTTGGCTAGGTGCGGTTTGGCTTGGCATGTGGGGCCAAGGGTTTGCCATGGGCGCCTGGCGTGGCTAGCTTGGCTAGGTGCGGTTTGGCTTGGCATGTGGGGCCAAGGGTTTGCCATGGGCGCATGGCGTGGCTAGCTTGGCTAGGTGTGGTTTGGCTTGGCATGTGGGGCCAAGGGTTTTCCATGGGTGTATGGCGTGGCTAGCTTGGCTAGGTGTGGTTTGGCTTGGCATGTGGGGCCAATGGTTTACCATGGGCGCATGGCGTGGCTAGCTTGGCTAGGTGCGGTTTGGCTTGGCATGTGGGGCCAAGGGTTTGCCATGGGCACATGGTGCGGCTAGCTTGGCTTGGCATGTGGGGCCAAGGGTTCGCCATGGGCGCATGGCGTGGCTAGCTTGGCTAGGTGAAGTTTGGCTTGGTATGTGGGGCCAAGGGTTTGCCATGGGCGCATGGCGTGGCTAGCTTGGCTAGGTGTGGTTTGACTTGGCGTGTGGGGCCAAGGTTTTGCGAGACCAAGCTAGGTTCGTGACCAAGCTAGGGTTTTGGGCCAAAGGTCGTTTGGTAACCTCGGACGGCTAGGATTTGCTCATGGGATTGAAGGGCGGCCGTTGATTGTCGCACGCCTTCGTTTTGGTAGCCGCGTAGGGAAGGCCAGCAAGGTGGCGCGACTAGGTTGGCATGGGGCCATGACAAGGTGCGTTTGGCATGACGCGGTAGGTGTGGCTGGCATGGTTTGCCATTGGCACTGGGGTGCGACTAGCATGGTTGGCATGCCTTGGCGTGGTAGGTGTGGCTGGCATGGTTTGCCATTGGCACATGGGTGCGGCTAGAATGGTTGGCATGCCTTGGCGCGATAGGTGTGGCTGGCATGGTTAGCCATTGGCACATGCGGTGTGAGAATTAGGGTTTTGGCCTGTCGAAACCCTAATCAGTATTAAAAAAGGTACCCTGGTAATTTTCTCGCTGACAAATTAAAGGGTTCAATAAATGTGCTTGGTTTGGACATTATTACTCAAGTTACGTGACGTCATTGTCGACTAGGGTTTTACGATTTTACCCCTAAGCTAAAAACCACCATCAACATTAAGTCCCCGCTTAGCTCGGAACAGGTGCCTTGTTGCGAGGTAAGCATATGATGGTGACAGAGACAAGGACGGAATCAAGAGGTAAATTATTGCAAAGATGGTCAGGAAAATCCGACTAACCTTTTTGAGGGGTGAAGAGAGTTTTTGCTTCCAGTGTTGGCGGCCTTGCATAAGTTGTACTGGGGATGCAGACCGTGGAGTGGTGAGACGAAAGATGCCGGCTTGGTCTGGCCGTACATCACCGAGGCAAAGTGGGTGCGGTCTTAGAAGGAAAAGTATATCGGACGACTTGGCACGTGGGGCCAAGAGGTGGCGTGGTCTTAGGAAAATTTGTTGGTATTGGCAGGTTCACGGTACAGACAGCTTGGAGAGGCAAAGCGCGCATGGATGACTTGGCATGATAGGGCCGCGATAATGAAGCGGGCGGCCTGGCATGGTGCGGCCATGGCAAGGCTAGATGTACACGGACGGCTAGGCGTGGTGGGGCCGCGGCAAATGGAGCGGAGCAGAAGAAGACGAGCGATCTTAAGAAAGTCCCTTGTGCTTGTGGTACTGCAGGTTAGGCTGGAACGGAGCCACTAGTATAGATTTGGTGTGAAGGGAAGCTGCTAGCACTGGTCGGCTTGGACTTGGAGCCGTTAGCACTGGATCGGCTTAGAATGGGAGACGCAGGTATCGTGCGGCTTGGAAAGGATCCGTTAGCACTGGATCGTCTTTGAATGGGAGCCTCTAGCATAAATTTGGCGCGGGCGCTGATCGTTGACCTGGCATGGCGTGAGCGTTGGCTTGGGGAAGACAACAACTTGCTTCAGTTCCGTAGGAAGGTGACGACTTTTTCGAGAGGTAAGGAGAGTCTATGATCCCCGTGTTTGGAAGCCTTGCATAGATTTTATTTGTGGTGTAGACCGTGAAGCGATGAGATGAAGATCGTCGGCTTAGTCAGGCTATGCATCATCTTGGTTGGGTTAGGGAACATCATGACGCTGGCTCGGCGAGTTGTTGGTGTTGGCGCATTAGCATGAAAGGCGCGGATCGTTGCAAAAACTGAACGGGGACCGCTGGCAAGACTGGCACTGGAAAGGAAAGCGCGGATGTCTTGGGAGTGGCAAGGCTTGCTCTTGTAGGACCGATTGCCTTTCTTCATCTGCGGCTTTAACAGTGAATTCTTTCCTTATTCAAAAATCTGGAAGCGTTACACCCATAAGAGAGCATTACTTCTCCTTTCCCCTTTTTAGGGTTTTTGCAATACATATATTGCTGGTGAAATTGTATCATCTTCCTCTTTCCAGTTGTTCATTGGTGAAGGTAGGGTAAAGCACGTTCCTCCTCCTGGTTTGGTATTGTGATGGAATCTCCTAGCAACTATTGTACCTCCTTTTTCCGAGAGATAAGTAGAATCCGCGATCCTTGCGCCTTGCGGCTTTGCGTAAATCCTGGTATGGTTGTGCGTCTTCAGGGCTAGGCTTTTGGAACGCGAGGCGGAGCTGCTAGCATAGACTTGGCATGAAAGGGACCCATTAGCACTGATTTGCCTTGGAATGGGTGTGGGCTGCTTGACAAAGCGTTGCCAAGCATGGTATTGGCGAAGCAAAGGTGCAGACTGTTTACACGGTGGTGGATTGTCTTCGCGGGACCGATTGCCTTTCCTCCTTACTTAACCAGAATAGGAAATCCTTTCCTTATCCAAATTCCGAGAGTGTTATGCTTTCGGATGGAAACTTTGCTACCCGAGAGATTGCTAGGGAAAGTGCTTGAAGAAGCTCTGACAAAGGTGTTGGCAACTCGCGCATCCGCTTTCTATGACCAGTTTCCCCTTTTTTCTGTTTTTTCTTTGTTGTATAGACGTCTTGGTGCTTTTGCAGACTTATTGTTATCTTCTTGGTATTCATGGCGAAGTTAGGGTTTCGCAAATTAGCATCCCGCTTGCGGTTTCACATCTTTGAATAAAACTTCTTATTTGAAAGACTTCAATCTTCCATTAGAATATGTTGTTCGATCTTCCATTCCCTTCAGAGCTCCTGAGTAATTAAATAAGGCACTTCTGTACGTTTTAGCTTTGCGTTAAATCGGTGATTTTGTTACTTCTTCCATGTGAAACTAAAACATGGAGGAGTACGGGTTCCCTTCGTAGTGATTGCTACTGCGGTAAAGCTCTGGCTGGTATCAAAAAATGAGCGGCAACAGTTCTTGGTAGCAGATGTAATCAGAAGAAACTACATTGTCGTGGGAACAAAGTAGGTTGGCTAGAATCGTATGGGCATCCATGGAAGTAAAAGGGTTGGCTGGATGCGTAAGCGAGCAAACTGTCCATGGTAACGAGTTTTGGCGGGATGGATCAAAAGGTGGCCATGACTACGAAGATTGGCTGGCTGCGATCATGATCCTTGACGTGGGGAGCGTGGTGGCACGACCCTTTGCAAGAAGAAGTGGTGTTGAAGCGGCTTCGGTTCTTGGAGAGGACGTTGAAACTTAAGGATCCAAATGCTGCAGCTTATGGAGATAACGCCGAAGCGGAGCGGCTGCTGGAGCGAACATTGAAGCGGAGCGGTTGCTGAGGAGAACGTTGAAGCGAAGCCGCTGCTGGAGAACGTTGAAGTGGAGCCACTTCTGGAGAGAACGTCAAAAGAACGCCTTGAAACTCTCAGATCCTTGACGTTTACAATACATTGGTTAGGAGTCCCCAGTTCCATCTATCGATCGTGCTTTCCAGGAGAGGTTGAGGTTTGGGAACAGACTTCCCCCTGGCTGGAAAAAGTCATTTTCTACGATGCAGTGCGGTTGAGGGATGCAAATATGTCTTGACGCTACGCCTTGGAAAAATATAGAATCTCACATAACTTTGCCTCGATTTTGGAGAAGTCGTTCCCGATCTTTACGTGTGATGAAATTGGATTGCTTATTCCTTTATATTAGGCGTTCAAGAGCAACGCGAGCTTATTCATCTATAAACGCACGTCCTGCTGAAATGCCTTTTGTCTTTTCATCAAATCAACAGTGGTAAAAGGAGGTCGGCTTCTTCCGGCTCTTCCAGTATCTTCCCCTGATGGTGGAGTAGCGTCTCTGGTGACGGTTGGAGCTATCATGCTTGAAGAAATGTTGGGGTGGCGGAAGCGGCTCTGGTTTTGGTGATCGTAAGTGTATCGTGCAGAGATGGCACAGTTTTGGTCACGGAGTGCGGGAGCCATGGCACTGTTTCGAAGGGTGAGGATGGCGCTGCTTTGGCTGGTTGTGGAGCGGAGAAGATGGTGTTGGAAGGGCGCAATTTGTTAGCGCTGGAAGGATGCAAACCATTAGCTCAGGGTGTGGTATAGTGGCTGGCATGCGCGTGTTGCATGTGTGCACGGCGGCATACGCGTCTCGGTAAAGCGTCCAGTATGCGCATCTGGCATAGCGCGTCCGGCATGCGCGTCGGCATGCGCGTCGGCATGCGGTATGGGTATGCGTCGTACGGTAAGCGGGTGGAGGAAGCTTTGTCTTCGATTGACGACATGTGCAACGTGACTGGTCATACCGTTTCTGAGGATGTAATCTCTAGCTGGAGGTTCCATCGTGTCATGTGTGTAAACTTTGAATTCAACGTTCTTTGGTTCGTTGAAGGTTTCTCTGAGGTCGAGAAGTTTCTGGTCGAAACATTCGAAGGTCCTTCCGCAGACATGGTGAAGAAGCAGGAAGCGGTATTCAAAAAATTGTGCAGGCAGTTGAAGTTGAAAAGGGGGGCTCTCCAGAGCACAAGGGAGGCCTTTGCTAAGAGGAGCAATCCGCTGTTGGAAAACTTTCCTTGAATACATTTCTGTCCTTTGAACTTCTTATTTTTAGGGGTTTTTTTGTTTTGAAAGGTAAATGGAAACGCCTGGTTTATGGTTTTGATTTTCTGGATTTTTGGGGTTGACAGATAAATGTTACCTTGATGGTTTTGGATCATTCTTTGGAATGAATTATTTAGGAATGAATTGTATTTGGAAATTATGTTGTCTTGGTTATGATTGAAAGTGTTGCAAGCGTCCCAGGAAAACCATGGAACCGTGCGTTTGGTAGATGACATGGGGTGAAATATAACATGGCTATTGGTTTTATCATTCCCGTGAAAACTTGAAAGAACGAACCATGTATCTTGTCTGGGTAGGACTTACTTGGTTTTTTAGGTCTCCTAATGAAAAGGAAACCTTCCGGGTGCACAACGAGTTTTATGGGAAGCACCGTCGTGATTTTGGAAAGTCCCCAGCCGTTACTGAGTTTCCTGATAACCGAGTCACTGATTCTCGGGAGGATCGTTTGCTTCAATTTTCTGTGAAGTCCCCAGTCATCCCTTGTTGTGTAATGACTGATAATCGAGTCGTCTGGTAACTGATTCGTCTTGAGCATATCGCCTGCTTCTACCATCCTGATGTCTGGGTCGAATGAGATCGATGGTCGAAGATTGACATTGTAACCGAAAGATCAATCTCCCACTGTGGTCGCCAATTGTTTGAGGGTGAAAACAGTTTCTGCTGATTTTGGTAATTTTGGGTGTGTGGGTGAGAACCGAGTCTAAACCCTAAACAATGTACTGCACTGGAGTACTTTGGATTCGAGAGATCAATCTGTACAAGTCCGGCCTAAACCAAGAAATGGTCGTTCCAGATTTGCTTCGGTCACAAAGTGAAGGAGAATGGGTTAGTTTTGGGGAGGGAAGCAAGGAAAGTGATGGGACCAGAATAGTTGATTTCTGGAAGAGTAGTTGTGTTACTACGACTTGTATCAGAAAAGTGGGAAGGTTAACAAATGGTAAGCTAGCAAGTATTTTCTGAGTGTTGTATCTTCCCGAATGAACTCCTTGTTCGGTGGAAATAGGTAAGACCTATTTATACAAGTCGAAGTGAAACGTACTCTGGTCTCATTAAGGAATGGAAAAATGGGTAAGTAAATGGGAGGAGGTGGTAACGCATGGAATTGATGTTCCATAAAACCATTAACGCATGGAATTGATGTTCCATGAAACCGTTAACGCATAGAATTGATGTAAAAAGCGTTTCACCATTAACTCATTGTATTTACTAACCGCCTCACCCTTATGACACTTCCTTATGACGGGCGTAGTGTACGCCGCACGCTGTAAACCGCCAAACCAATACCCAAAGAAGATCCCCCAGTTTGTGATATGTGTTGATGTCTCGAATGTTTTTGTGGAAAACATGTAGCATGTTGTTCTTTCCTGGCAAGTCATACTTGGGAGACTTTCTAGCTTGGTGACCTACGACGGTCGAGATTTTGCATCTCAAGAGGAAAGATAGTCGTTCATCGTTGCACGCTTTCATTTTGGTAGCCGTGTAGGGAAGGCCAGCGTGGTGGCGCGGCTAGGTTGGCATGCCGTTGGCATGGCATGCTTTGGCGTGGCCAAACTTAGGTTTTCGGGCCAAAGGTTACCATGCGTTGTCTGGTAACCTTGGATGGCTAGGATTTGCTCCTGGGATTGAAGGGGGACCGTTGATTGTCGCTCGCCTTCGTTTTGGTAGCCGCGTAGGGAAAGCAAGCATGGTGGCGCAGTTATGTTGGCATGTCGTTGGCATGGCATGGTTTGGCGTGGCCAAACTTAGGATTTCGGGCCAAAGGTTACCATGCGTTGTCTGGTAACCTTGTATGGCTAGGATTTACTCCTGGGATTGAAGGGCAACCTTTGATTGTTGCACGCCTTCGCTTGGGTAGCCGTGTAAGGAAGGCCAGCATGGTGGCGCGACTATGTTGGCTAGGGCCAAGGCAGGGTGTGGTTTGGCTTGGCATGGTGGGGCCAAGGGTTTGCCATGGGCACATGGTGCGGCTAGCTTGGCTAGGTGCGGTTTGGCTTGACATGTGGGGCCAAGGGTTTGCCATGGGCGCATGGTGTGGCTAGCATGGCTAGGTGCGGTTTGGCTTGGCATGTGGGGACAAGGGTTTGCCATGGGTGCATGGCGTGGCTAGCTTGGCTAGGTGCGGTTTGGCTTGGCATGTGGGGCCAAGGGTTTGCCATGGGCGCATGGCGTGGCTAGCTTGGGTAGGTGTGGTTTGGCTTGGCATGTGGGGCCAGGGTTTGCCATGGGCGCATGGCGTGGCTAGCTTGGCTAGGTGCGGTTTGGCTTGGCATGTGGGGCCAAGGGTTTTCCATGGGCACATGGTGCGGCTAGCTTGGCTAGGTGCGGTTTGGCAGTATGTGGGGCCATGGGTGCATGGCGTGGCTAGCTTGGCTAGGTGTGGTTTGGCTTGGCATGTGGGGCCAAGGGTTTGCCATGGGCGCATGGCGTGGCTAGCTTGGCTAGGTGTGGTTTGGCTTGGCATGTGGGGCCAAGGGTTTACCATGGGCGCATGGCGTGGCTAGCTTGGCTAGGTGCGGTTTGGCTTGGCATGTGGGGCCAAGGGTTTTCCATGGGCACATGGTGCGGCTAGCTTGGCTAGGTGCGGTTTGGCTTGGCATGTGGGGCCAAGGGTTCGCCATGGGCGCATGGCGTGGCTAGCTTGGGTAGGTGCGGTTTGGCTTGGCATGTGGGGCAAAGGGTTTGCCATGGGCGCATGGCGTGGCTAGCTTGGCTAGGTGTGGTTTGGCTTGGTGTGTGGGGCCAAGGTTTGGCGAGACCAAGCTAGGTTCGTGACCAAGCTAGGGTTTTGGGTCAAAGGTCGTTTGGTAACCTCGGACGGCTAGGATTTGCTCCTGGGATTGAAGGGCGACCGTTGATTGTCGCACGCCTTCGTTTTGGTAGCCGCGTAGGGAAGGCCAGCAGGGTGGCGCGGCTAGGTTGGCATGGGGCCATGTCAAGGTGCGTTTGGCATGGAGCGGTAGGTGTGGCTGGCATGGTTTGCCATTGGCACAGGGGTGCGGCTAGCATGGTTGGCATGCCTTGGCGCGGTAGGTGTGGCTGGCATGGTTTGCCATTGGCACATGGGTGCGGCTAGCATGGTTGGCATGCCTTGGCGCGGTAGGTGTGGCTGGCATGGTTTTCCATTGGCACATGGGTACGGCTAGCATGGTTGGCATGCCTTGGCGCGATAGGTGTGGCTGGCATGGTTAGCCATTGGCACATGCGGTGTGAGAATTAGGGTTTTGGCCTGTCGAAACCCTAATCAGCGTTAAAAAAGGTACCACAGTAATTTTCTCATGAGACAAATTAAAGGGTTCAATAAATGTGCTTGGTTTGGACATTATTACTCAAGTTCTGTGACGTCATTTTCTGACTAGGGTTTTACGATTTTACCCCTAAGCTAAAAACCACCATCAACAGCTGGTGATGAAGTCGACAAGGAATTCAATACGACAGTTATTTGTCGGAATGAGTATAAATTACCAAAGGTAGATAAACTCGACCTGCAAAGGACATCCAGGGATGATTACTATCGAGACGACATTAAGGGTAGAACTGCAAGGAAAGCACCGGCACCAACAGCAGTCCCTGCTTCTCAAACGACTACATCTGAGCAACCATTTCCAAGGACTAAGCGACAAGCCAGGTGATAGAATGTAGTTGTTTGGATTTTTCTGTTAACTAGAGAATGAATGTATGGATTGTTGAAAAAAATTGATTCTTAAATCATGGTGGGGTTTTGTATGCGAGATGGGTTTTAGCAATGTTGGATGAGTTTGGATTTGGCTATACTGATTGTTGAATTAATATTCCGTCATGCTAGGATTAGTAGTAATAGTACTAGGCTTGCACATAGATTTTTTTGGAATTGGGCCTAAAATAGTCTTTGAATTAATCCTACTCCAACAACATTTTATATACCCTATTGATTCATTAATTCAGTCATTCCTACCCATCTCTACTTAACATCATTGGAAATTTAGAATCATTCACCAAGAACATTGCTTGTTTGTACATTTACCGTATTCAATCCATTAATCTTTGAAATCAAAAGAGCAAGAAAAAGCGACACTTTATGTTCAAACCCTTCAAACATACATCCATCACAAGTTTAATACTGCTGAAAATTCAAACAACTGGAAGAACACAACTAGTTTAATTACATCTAAAGAAGGACAAAGCAAACAGAATACGACTTCTAAACACCCGATAGGCTACCAGTGCCATTACAACTTTCTTTTTACAATCAAAATTCAAAGATGCACATTACTAATCTACCTGACATAAAAAGTTTATTGTATTCAATCCATTACTACTGAAATCAAAAGAGCAAGAAAAACTGACAAATTTCTTCAAACCCTTCAGACCTATATCCATCACAAGTTTAATACTACTGAAAATTCAAACAACTAGAAGAACACAACTAGTTTATTTACATCTAAAGAAGGACAAAGCAAAAAGAATACCACTTCTAAACACCCGACAGGATACCAGTGCCATTACAACTTTCTTTTTACAACCAAAATTCAAAGCTGAAACATTACTAATCTACCTGACATAAAAAAGGTTAATCATAACCACTGCAACTCTCCCGGCTGCTATATTTACAATGCACCTGCTGCAAACTGAACCCCAAAAACACCTTATATTATAAGATCTTCATCAACACCATTTATCAAACAAAAAACAAAAAAAGAAACCCCATTCTCCATACACTTCTTCAGCAGCATAAAGTACCATCAATATCCCCACAAGTTTTCACGAAGATGCACAAGAGAAATAATAATCATAATCACATTACTCTAGTTCTAAGGGATTTGACAATACCTATAAGGCAATCACCAAGATTCGCCGTCATTGTTGCTGCTGTAGTTTAACTCATCCTCTTCATAGTAGGCACCAGTACCATCATCATCGTCTGAAGATGTGTAGGGACCCTGGAGATCATCATCATCTGTTTATTCTTCCTCATCTTCTTCTTCACTGCAAACCACTATCTCACCGGAAAACACAGGCTCTCCATTGAGGTCTAACCCAGGAATCTCCTCTCCGTCAGAATCCACGTTCAGGGGTTCTGACATGGTTCGAGCAAACTTACGAGGGTTTTTCTTCTTTTCGGCGAGATAGATCTTGTACATCACATATTCAAACTCTTGCCTCTTCCTCTTCTTCCTCTCTGCTTCTTTTGCTCTCTCATCTCTCTTCATCGAATCATCTTGCTCTCCTCATCTTCTACTCTTTCATAGTTCTTTTCTTCATCTTCACTATCACTTTCGGTCGCACTTCTGAGTTTTCCCCCATGAACACTTCCACTCTCCTCGTCGTTGAAGCTTCTCCTGCGTCGACGTGCATATATGGCATCTAACTTTCTCATCCACAACTGAAATTCCTCATCATTTTCAACCCTTAATCTTTGAAATTCTTCTCTCTATTCTTGTTCTTTCTTCTTGGTGATCTCCAGATTCATAAAAGCGATCAAACTTTCCATCTCTAAGCTTGTTAAAGCCTCAATCGCACTCTTTGCATGTCGTATCGCAGGGGAATCGGCCATTTCATTATTCCTTAACCACCTCTCTTTCTCTTTCTCTGATTTCTATTTTTGGTTTAATAATTTGTTTATTTGTTTATTATCTTTATAATGATGGTGGTAGTTTAGCCATAACTAGACGTTTATGTCATTTGGTTAAGAGTCTTGTCGCTTGGCTATTCACGCCACTTCAATGCCATGCGCAATACCATCATTAATCTACTAAACCCTATTTTCAAAGTCTAATGTCAGACTATCAAAGAGTATCTTCAACCTTTATATACGTACGATCATTACTCTACTAAACCCTATTTTTAGCCACTGTTGGTAAACATAATGATGGTGTTTAATCTTAATGTTAGTTTTCTGGTCTTTAATATGGAAATTTTGCGTGTGCTAACATTATTAGCGTTTAATCATTTAAAGCACTAAAATGTGGAGTCGTTGAACAAGTTTAGTTTTTTCAGAACACTAATTTTAAACATCTAAAGATGGGAAGCTTGGTGGATTGATTTGTTACCTACCTCCTTCGAGATCATGCGTTCGAATATGGGCAAGAGCTTTTTATTAATTTTTTCAAAACGAACATTTTAGCCACGCAATAAAACCGGCGTGTCTATAGAACGCACACTATGGACACACATATAATAGCGTGTCCAAAAAAGGAACTTTTTGGCCACACTTTGAATTTGGCGTTTCTATAAAATGTTGAGTAGTTGAACCAGTTTAGTTTTTTCAAAACACTAATTTTAAACATCTAAAGATTGGCAGCTTGGTGGATTGATTCGTTACCTAACTCATTCGAGGTTATGCGTTCGAATATGGGCAATATCTTTTTATTAATTTTTTCAAAACAAACTTTTTAGCCACGCTATAAAACCGGCGTGTCTATAGAACGCACACTATGGACACACATATATTAGCGTGTCCAAAAAAGAACTTTTTGGCCACACTTTGAATTTGGCATGTCTATAAAATGTTGAGTAGTTGAACCAGTTTAGTTTTTCAAAACACTAATTTTAAACATCTAAAGATTGGCAGATTGGTGGATTGATTCGTTACCTAACTCCTTCGAGGTCATGCGTTCGAATATGGGCAATATCTTTTTATTAATTTTTTCAAAACGAATTTTTAGCCACGCTATAAAACCGGCGTGTCTATAGAACGCACACTATGGACACACATATACTAGCGTGTCCAAAAAAGAACTTTTTGGCCACACTTTGAATTTGGCGTGTCTATAAAATGCCCACTATGGACACGCATACTGGCGTGTCTATAAATCGTACACTATGGACACGCATATACTGGCGTGTCTATAAATCGTACACTATGGACACGCATATACTGGCGTGTCTATCAATCGTACACTATGGACACGCATATACTGGCGTGTCTAATGAACCAACTTTAAAACCACACCTTAAATGGCGTGACTAACCTTTTGGAAACGCGACAACTACATAATATGGCCATAGACTGGTCTATAAACACGCCCAATCAAAAATTTGAAGTTAACGTGACTAAACGGTTGATATTTTGACACGCTACTAGCCCTGGCGTGGCTGAAAGCACTTATATTAACACGCCCATAGAACATGGTGTGTCTATAGGGTAGAAGTATACCCTATAGACACGCCAAAACCAAAAAGGCGTGACAGGGAAATATACATCTGGCGTGGCTAAAGGTCATTTATGTACTAGTGATTACCATGGGTTGATTAGATGTTTAAACTATACGGTGTCTCACTGGGAAATCATTTCTATGATGAAGGATTACAAATATTATGCGGATAACGGGATGAGGATAAGGAAAATTGTATGCTCATGTAGGACGATGACGGCCTTGGGATTTCCGTGTCGTCACATGATTTCCAGGTATGAACAAAGAATTCTGTTTGATATTATTGATCCGTTTTGGAAGCAACTAACTTTCAAACCACCCCCAACCGAAGAACCATGCGAATCCTTTGTGGACACGGATATTGGAAGAGAAATCATCGAGATGGTTTGGCATGACAAGTTTTGATATACGACTTGAAACTCACCGCTAACCCCCATATGGTACCGGTTGGAAAACCAACGGTGCTACCGCCGACGGGTAGACCACCTACCAGCATGGATAGGAAGGAAGAAAGGAAAGAGTTTAAGGTTGCAATGAGTACTGATAGTCACATTTTTGTGTCTGATTTGATCTCAATATTATATATTGTTGGTACTCGATTTCCTATTTATTATGGTGTTTTATGTGAGAAAATGGGTCGACCAAAGAAGGGGGAAAGCGGGACAAGTAGCGTACAAGATAATACAAATGATCCAATCGTTCCTTCAAAAATTGAGCATGAAGAGGCACCGGCTAAGAGAAATAAGGGGTCGACCAAAGAAGGGAATGAAGAAGGACAAGTAGCGTACATGTATTCCTTTAAAATGATCCAATCGCTCCTTCGCAACATGAGGATCCAATCAATCCTTCTCAAGAAATTCAAGCGCCTAAAATACATGAGGAACCAAACGATCTCATCGTTCCTTCTCAAAAGAGTCAAGCGAGTACAACACGAGTATCAAGGATACGTGCATGGAAGGGAGAAGCAAAAAAAAAAAAGGTTTTATGGTGACTCTAGGGGCTGATCTTGGTGATGGAAGCACGCCTAGGATGAACGAGGTAGACCCTATCGAACGTGTTACACCATATTCGAGAAGTATTATTCAAAACTTCCTGAATTCATTAAGCCCTATGTCTTATCTACCGACGATGTGGATACGGATGGGAATTGTGGTTATCATATCACGTTGCGTCGGAATAAATAGGTCACATAAGTTTGGAGGACGATGAGAACCTAACTCAATGCCAATATTTTAGAAAGACGGTGGCCTTACTCCTACAAGATGACAAGGATTTTTACATTTCGATGATGAAGAAAGGATAAAGAAGTGAGATTTGATGAAATGGTTGCTAGTGTATAAGGGTCAAAGGGGAATGGACCAATTACCCCAGATTATTGGATGAGCATGCCTCTATGTGGTCATCTCCTGAAGGAAATGTAAAGTTGCGTTGTTTATTTATTTGGCCAGGGAAAATATTTTACATACTCCCCCAAGTACACCATAAGGATCGGAGAATTTTTTTATTCAACAATAATAACATACATTATATCGGGATTGTCAATTACCACCGATGTGTAGGTTTCATTATAACTTAGAGCTCACCAAGAAATGACTTGAAAAATACGAGCCCAACATGAAACGTTGGGAAGAGTTAGTCGAGCAGGATCAAATGAAGGGTCTCTAAGTGTTGGAATGAGTATTTTCCTTTTGTTAAGAACTTGAAGTATCAAATGCTTATATTTTGCCGCTTTCATATATTGTATGTTGCAAACTGAACCAATCTTAATGAATGAAAGTGATTTTTCTTTTTTGGGTATGTTGGACTCATGAAATTTGTAACATAATCGGTCTTCTAATAAGTTTTTAAAGTCCCATTTTGAAGGTAGTAAGCAACATGACTTTTTCGAGAATCGGTTTATCTTTGGAACAATTATAAACCGATTCGAATTAAAATAGGATTCGGTTTAAGATGTAATTATTATAAACCGATTCTAAACAAAACTTATCCGGGATTCATTCGAATTGGTCTTTGTGGACGACAATGTAATCCAATTCGGTAAAAAAAAAATTCTGAGAAAAATAAGTAATTTTTAATTTAATAATCGGATTACATATGGTCTAACATGATCGATTATGGACCATTTCCACTTTTCATAAACTCTTAAAATTTAAACTAGCACGGTTCTATTTCTTAGTGTGAGCTTCAACTATCAACGCCGCTTCGAAATGATAAAACCGCTCTCCTCCTGTGCCGCGAACATGTCTCCTATGTGTCTAGCGAGAAACTCGTTGTACTTGAGGCATAATTTTCTAACATGATTCGTCCTTGAAAAAATATGGGCTGGTTCATAATTATAGCGTGGTTTCTTGCTCGTGTGTTTAACGAAAGGACCCTAACCAACTTGAATCCAAAATATACTCTCATGTGGATGTTCTTTGGGAAGATCCTTGATTATGTAATAATTTTTAACCCATTCGGTCTCTTCCTTAACATCCTTCAATATTTCCCTTAGTTGGAATACATCTTGACCTCGTTTCTTAGCCTTAAGTGTCTCTTCATATTTTGTCACAGCCGATGACGATGATATGGTTTCTTTCGTAGTTATTTGTTTGCTTAACACTTCATCCATTACACCAATATATTTTTTAGATGATGAAGACGAAGTTGCGCCTGTAGTTGTTTGTTCGCTATTTTTGCGTATCTCTTTTTTCATTGTCGCAATTGATTTGGTTGTTCGCTTGCATCCTCTAAGTATGTGTTCTATTGAATTGGTAGTTGATGACGATGGACTTGACATCTTCAAAAGAAAACAATTAACAATAGAGAAAGATTTCTTTGAGTAAGGTAGTGTATGATATAGAATAGGCTATCCTCTTTATGTACACAAAGGACCAACAACTATAATTTCAAAAAAATAAAATAAAAAATAAATAGTCATTAACAGTCACAATCGGATTATATAAACGCACGAATAATTTGATTCTTGATTTCTTTACAAATCCGAACTTGAACCCAAAATTGGTTTATGTGTGCATTAGCGTAAACCGATTGTGGTTAATGTTCATCACATCAACCCAGAGTCGATTTATGTAGGTGTATAATAACATCCTATTATTTGTAAAATCAACTACAATCGGACTAATCTAAGGCACACATAAACCGATTCTGGGTTGATTTTCAGAAAACTGGATGGGTGAATTTCAAAGATTTAGAGATAAATCATTGTCAAGTTCCTCTTAGAAGGAATGGATTAAAGGGACTTAACTCAAAACCCAAAAAGAAATTAGAATTCGATTGTTGTTTGTGATTGATTAGGTTTTAGTTTTGATTTTGATGGAAATTGAAAAAAAAAAATTGAGTTTTGATTAATGTTTTTTGTATTTGTTAATTAAGTGATCATGATTTTGTATTTGTATTTGTGTTAGAATAATTAAGGTTTCTTTAAAGGTTAATTTAATATTTTACCATCTTTTAGACACCCCATATCCTTATCTTTAGGTTGGTTGAAGAAATTCCTAGGCCCTAAATAATCACACTAGACCCCAAACTAGCCAGGATAAATATCGAAATCATAAGTTAATTAAAAAATTTCATTTTAAGTTCACATGCACTTGATGTCCAACATTCAAATGATATAATTTCTTTAAAAGGATTACGCTTTTTGATTTCTTTGTCATTTGTGGAATAATAAGTGGTGTGAGAGAAGTACCACCATTCAACTAAGGAGAATGGTAGTCAAATGGAAAATGGATGATGCCTCTTTCAATATGTATGGTAACATACTTAGTGCGAGAAAATTATAACGGTTACACACTAGTGCATTACGATATTCAAGGTTGAAGGATTTTTGAAACTTCAAGCAGGGATCAACACATCCAAATAAAGAAAATGAACTCTAAAGAGTGACTGTGTTATGGATACTCAGCCAATTATTTTTTTTTCCTAACGGAAGTCGTGTTTCAAAGATCAGTTGGCTCGGAACATTACAAGAAACACACATGGCCACATATTGTGATCAAAATTGTTTAACTCGCTCCAAGTCCTATTAGGTTGGGGAGCTTGGAGTAATGAGTTCAAACTTAGAACTCACATAAACTCAGACTAATACTAGGATAAGTTTATTATAGGGTTAGAGTCTCATTGATCATATATATTGCTACTAACATAACTTATACCTAATTAATAAAATCAAAATTTTACCATTTTTTTGCATTGAATAAGTAATACCAACACAATTATAACTATATATAAGTTCAACATAAAATGCAAAGTAAGTAAAAAAAAAAAAAAAAAGGCTTGAAAGCTCCTAAAATCGGACAACTCGGTCGATTTTCGCTTGAACCCATAATTGGTCGTTTAACGAATAGTTACTAAATCGTTTGAAACTTGGCCTTGGAGACCGTTTTAGACTACTTTGATTGTGATTGGGATTCTATTATTTTACCAGAACTCTGGTTAGCCCTCGATGCAGCATCCCTATCAAAGTCAAGGTGTATTAAAGACTTATTCAATATAAAAATTAAGTATTTTGTATGGAGAAAATGTCAAAGATTAATATAAAGTAGATTAATTAAAGGTAACTAAATAAATATGCATTTTTATACATATCAAGAAATTGAGAGAAGCCAATTTTTTTTTTCTATTTGAGTCAACCATTGTTTAAAATATAAATGTTGTTGCATTATGTTAGTCTTCACTCGAAATGTTACCCACAACGAAAGGTAAACCAGTACACATAACCCTCGTTATCCATACTTTAATTCGCCTATTATGTTTGCCACATATCTATGTGCATATGTGTGTGTTTGGATGTTGGGATATGTTAATCTAGTCTAGGATCAAACTAGTACTGGTGCTTCATCAAGCCAAAAAAAAAAAAAACTGGTTGGACTATGTTAGACCCTAGTTTTACTTTCAAAAGTTTTACCAACACAAAAAACAATAAGGTAAATTACTTACATAGCAGAATAAGCACATCACCACCGTGCCTAAACACCACCAACATAGATGTCGCTGATTCTTATTATCATCCACTAGATACGCCAGGAAGAAATGAAAAAATATGTTGTGATCCCATAAATACAATTAAAAGAAATAAATATGAATTATTGAACTTAAGAGAAAGGGTATGGATGAATAAATTCACACAACCTGTGATAACGAGTATGTTTTATTTAATTTTGCTAAATAAAGGTGTTTTTGGAGATTCCGATGCATCGTAAGTTCGTTCATTGTTCTTCATATAACAAGACTTATCACTGAATATTCTAGGAGTTGTTGGAAGGATAATATAAAGTTATAAAAGCGCACTTATTTAGCTGAATATCTTTCGTATCTTGGGAGAGCAAGTATAGATATTAAAGATAATTATATTTTAAAAAAAAAACGACTTTTCAACAAGAAATTTTCGAATTAGAGATATTGGTGGTCCGTAATTCAAAAAAGTTCAAAACAGAAGATTTAAGGGGCTTGGCAAAGATGAAATTGAGAAGAACAAGAAAGATAAATAGGCATAACATTATTTTAGTCCGAAAAAAAGTAAACATGGGAAAAAATGAATTATGAAAGTGTATCTCACGTATTAAAAACTCGTTTAATACAAAACTACAGTGTTTCTTCGAGAAAAAATAAAGTAAATTTATTAAGGGTAAATAAAAATAAATTTTTATACATGTCGAAAGATGAAGATAAATCTATATGTATTTTTTTATTAAGTCAACCAATATTTGAAAGTATAAATGTTGTTACATTATATTTGTTTTCATTCGAAATGTTAACCACAATGCGAGGAAACCAGTACATGTAACGTTTGTTATTTTTACTTCAACATGTGTCTGTTGGCATCATGGAGATAAATATCGCAATTAAACGATCCCTAATGGGTAAATATATATTTTTTAAATATGGTCATTCAAGTTAATTTCAGATATATTGGTGGTATACTTACTTCTGTGTTTGTTCATCACTTCTTATAGAAAACTCACAAGAAGAGTTCCAATCATAGAAAAGTATCACTAGAATAATGGAACAGTAAGACGATGGAACTATATCTTCTTTTGTACAACGCCAATATCAAATGAGAAAAAACATGGGGAATATTTTTGTTTATCCATATGATAATCATTCTGAGCATAATGATGATGATGTCAAAGAAGTTTTCGAGTACCCACTCTCAAGGGAACTTCTATTGATTTTGTTGTCTCAGAAAGTTTATCGGTATTTATGAGGAATATTTCTTTATACCAGTTATTCAACATAGGAGCAATAGTTATTAATCCCCCAACCCATGGTTACGTCTCTTAACATATTTTGAAATGTTAGAGGGTCAAGGTGGCAGGAATATCAATTAAATTTCTAACGTGATGTTGATGAATATGGTACCTTGTATGGTTTAAGAAAATTTTACATCTGGTAGTTAATTTTGAGAATATATGGATGCATAAGTTTGATTAGCCTGCATTAGCTAATTTAGGTCGTAATATGAATATCTTTCCTAGACATCTTTCTCCATAAGAACTTTTCACATATAAGTATCCAAATAATGAGGTTCTTCAATGTATTCGTCAAATATTCCACCAATGGTTTGGGAGTTACCAACTATATATAACTTCCAGGAAGAGCTTAAAATAACCAGTCATTTTATAAGGCCTCAATCGCATTAATTCTTATTGGGATGTAAGTGCCACTGAGAAAAAGAATTAAAGGGGTTAACAATTTGTACTTTCTAAATCAACAAATGCATGCTGTATATCTGGAGGAGGAAAATAAGTTCTGTATGAAGACCATGACATTTCAGATGATTTTAAGACATGACACTTGTATTGGAAGTCATAGTGAATGACAATATGGTGCACGGCACACAACAATGATGGGGATTGCAATCTATATTTCAAGCAGACTCACAACAACTAACAACCTTCCAATCATTGGATCGTACCGCTCATGCTATGCAATCACCTTTACATGTCCGATTCTCTTTGGTTAAGCTTATCTTGTTGTACAACCCCAAACCTTTTACTTCTACTCATCAAAACTATGGACATCTTGAAGGTATCTCCAACATTTTGGGCACAAATTATGAGGATCACTTGAGTTGGAAACCTTATCAACAATAGTAGAATAAATGTAACTTTTATTACATTACTATATATTATGTACACGAATTGAATTCCAACAAGAGTAAGTCTTATTATTTGTATTTTAAGACACGAATTCACAAGTCTTGTAGTTTGTGTACAATTTGAGCTTAAAAAATGTGTAGGTTGTTTAACATATTACTTGTGGGGTATTTATATTATAAAGATAAATAATATAATGCGGAAAAGAAATAGCGCAAGACGTCGAAATTTTGTTCACGGAAAAACTCTAACATGCAAAAAAAAAAAAAAAAAAATCTATGACCTAGTCCATTTTTGAACACCGTCATGTATTAAGACGCTACAAACACTAGCCCACTATCATATTTTGGACTGGAATTTAGTTGAGACCTAATCGACCCTCCAAGAAATTTACCTTGATCGTGCTCCTTACGTCTTTTTGGATCTCGTAACACACTACGCACTTGGTTCCTCTAGTCGATGTCCTTTACTGACTCTATGAGTTGCTTCATCCCTAGGTGAATCCTTTTCGCAAATTTGCAACTAACATATAACTTATTGATGTCCTTCGAAATATATGCAACCATGATAATGGAAATTTTTTGTTTATGATGGAGCTTCAAGGTAAAGAACATATCAAGCAAACCTCAATAATTAGGATGGATTACTCTGTTCAAAAGGTTACAAAGATGCATGATCGATTATACGACAAGATCAATCTAATGAGATACGATACTTGTGGAATTACAAAGTGCGGGACGAAAAGAACTTTATAATTTCTAAAAATCTTATTCCACGATCGGTATTTCTTGAATGATCGTATAATGTAAGAGACAGAGACCTTTATAATAGATAGGAATTACGATATTTAAGATAAGATTCGAATATCAAGAACCGTAAGAGAAAAGGATAGTTTGATCGGGATTTGTGAATCCCTTAGTGAAAACTTTGAAAGTCATAACTTTATACGGTTTCACAAAGAAACTTAGGTATTTAGAAGACGATTCTATCCGCAACTAGGAAGCAAAAGAGTTATATTGAGATTTTAGTGTGCAAAGAGACCTCAATTTATAATGCTGGAAAAGGCTAGGTAGCTTACAATTAAGGATAAGTTCGTAAACTAGTTTTCATGTTGACGAATTAATTTTATACCAAGATGGGCTTCTTAATATAGATTGATCATGCAATCATATGAGAAGTTTTACTTGAATTAAAAGAAGAATGTGTAACAGAATATTTGTCCAAATAAGCTTTCACCACCAAGTGGTTACCCCAAGAATAACGGTTAAGTCATTCGCGAAGCATTCTTAAAGTTCAATAACTCCCAAGACCAAAACAGTTCATGAACTATGCAAAACAGTTTGTGAACATTTTGTTGTCTCAGAGTTCAAGAACCTTTTGTATTCATAAGTTCGAGAAATATCCAAATCATTTCGTGTACATGAACCTCTTAAAAGTTTCTAGAAACATCTAAAAATAAACTAATTCGTGAACTGACCAAATCAGTTCTTGTATGCGAGTTAATTAGAGAATAATTCACCAAATGTTATTATTTATAAGTTCCAAGTTCATGTATTGACCAAATCATCTCAAATCAGTTCGTGAACATGAAAATCTAACTTGATGACTCGTATGAACTTAATACACAATTACGATATGTCGAACAAAAATTTTCTCTCAACCTATTAATGTGATAAGTTCTTCACCGTTTGAATTTATTATTCAAGTTTTATTAAGTACTATATTGAACTCGAGATTTCTTGTTTGCAATATTCATAATAATACTAAGTCATACGATACTGTCTCAGTAGATAGAATGGTAGATAATATGATTAAATACGATTATCAGTCTTCACATACCTTAACCATCAGGGGTTAGCCCAGTTGGCCAGGAGCCTGACTCTCAAGTAGGAGGTCAGCGGATCGAGTCACCTCTCACGAGTTTGGAGATCTATGAAATACTCCTCTTATGTAAATCTTTTTTAAGTTCTTATTGTATCTTTTTTCCTATTAAAAAAAAAAGTCTCCACATACCTTTGTTGATGAAGTTCCCATAGATGTCTCAGTTGTTCGTCAGTTTTCAATCTTCGAGATCGATTGGTGAATTCTAAAACTCAACTTCCATGCTCTATTCCTAGTCTAAAACTGACCTTAGTAGATTATAATTCAAGATATAGTTTTGATCATCTAAATTTGACAACAATTTGGCATAAAAATTGGTGAATTTGATCGAGCAATGCTTTAACAATACCCAAAAAATAAAAAATTATACTATCACCCGAAACATGTTGTATTAAACCCATTTTCATATATAAAACCACGTAAATCATATTTGCATATTTGCGCAAAATCTACCAAGTAACCCAAAAGCCGATTAAGTATTATCAGATGTCTGATGACTCCAAATAGGACGAGCACTCGTAACTATACATCCTTATTCAAATAACAATACCCGTATTATACAATTTTTACCGAGTTATTTGGATAAATTGAGTACGATCTTTGTTGATTTATTCTCAGGCATCGAAAACTGACTTGACTTGGTCAAGTTATCTGAAACACTCAGTAAAAATCAGAAGATCGAGTTGCCAACACGTAGAGGATAAACACATAACTATAAGGATTCTAGTAAAAACATGAGAGGCATTCAATACACTTCAGATATCGGGCTTTAATATTGATATTTACGAAGTCGACATACGGTAGTGTATTTAGAAATAAAGGAAAAAAAATAATTTTCAATAATAAAAAGAGGAATTTCGCAAGTTCGAGTAGAAATATAAACATTCAAGTATTTCCTTTAGGTGACATCGTTATGGGTCATGAATCCCTATAAAAGTTCACATTGAATGGCCCTTGGAAAGTTTTATTCGATTCTTCCTAGGGCTGCACAACAGGTAGGGTGGGTAGGATATGGGCTATTTCGCCACCCTACCCGCTAACTGGCGGGTAAGAAATTTTTTACCCGCCACCCTACCCTCCTTAAGCGGGTAAGATCCTACCCGACCCATTAATTGGCGGGTCGGGTAGGATAGGGTGGCGGGTATAACCGTTTTTTTCCCCCTTTTTTCTACCAAAGTTTGGAAGATCTGTCAGATACTCAGATTACCCTTTCAAAAAATTATTGCAACCAATCACAAGAATCTTAGCAGCCAAGGATTTAAACGACAAAAGAAAAAAGATGAACTTTACATCAAGGGTTTATAGCTGCATCAATCTGTGAAGTAACTCAGAAATGAAAAACATCAGGACAACCCACCAGTATGTAACAAACTAAAGAAACATTCGGAGCCAAATCGATGTCCCGCAATCCCAGTAACTCAGTGGATGGACCAGATCACCAAACAACTAGGCCTTCATGTAACCTTATTCTTCAATCGTCGTCTATGATGATGGAATAAGCACTAAGATCCCCAAACAACTCTGCAACACACCAAAATTCAGTCAAATCTCAATAAGTTATTTACAATAACCATTGGCACCAAAATTGAGTCATATCTCAATAACCACTGGCAGCAAAATCACTCAAAGTCGCGTTTCCCAACAGAACATGACATAACATAGCAAAACATGTATATTGAATCATTACAGCTTTGCATTAAAAAACAGGCTGGTGATTGGGTATGTTTAGACTAGACTGTTTGCAGGTGACTCATAAACTTAGGAAACCATGAACTTTGAATCATTACAGCTTTATGTGTGAAACCTAACGAGAGCAGTCAAGCTTTCTTTGAGACTTGCTATTTTTGGTGCCAAGGAACTGAACTTTATAAATTTTCCTCACACTGGTCAGGTCCGGAAACATCAACTCTTAAATTTCTCAGAATAAGCAAAAATGGGACTCTAATAACTTTTCCATGTAAGATTTTTCAAAAACTGAAAATAGAGCAAAGACGGAATTAAAACTTGTCCATGTATATAAGGATTTTCAGGAACCTGATACATAGACTTACGAATCCAGTACCAACTCTATGCATTCACATCAGCTCAACATGAAAGAACTTAGAAAGACCTCAAACTTTAAATTCATTCAGGAACCTTCGTATCTTTTTAAGTATTATGTTAATATACTCACCAAGACAATCCAGAGATTTCACATTCTAATAATCTGAAATATCTGAAATATTGGAAAGTCACTACTACTTGCCAATGTCAATTTCATCTAGATTCATAATTCATAAAGTTTGAAGACCCAAATCCATGAGTTGAAAATTACCAACAAAACCATAGATAACATATATTCATTTACAATATCAACATAAAAAAACCTTTTCAACTATGTTCTAACCTAGTTCTGACCTAGATCACAAGTCGAAATGATCACTTGTGCAACTTGATAATAAAAAAATATTTAATCCCCTATAGACTAAGATTGCTAAGATCCAGGCTTCCATATTGAGGCCTGCATCAACGAGAACCACATTACTGCAACATAGATAACTTCAGGAGAATAAAAAGATGAAGAATAAAAAGATTCATGATAGGTGAATAAAGAATTACAGATGATAAGCATCATACTAGATTAGACTGAATGTCATCTTACATTAACAACCTTCTATCATTATTGCACGAAAGAACCATTAAGAATTACAGAACATTATCATTATTGCAGATAAGAACTTGCGTTCATTGATTGTCAGCTCCTTCGTCATTAATATTTATCCATAACTATGATATAAACTATACCTTATACTGAAAGTGAAAACCATTAAACTAAGGCCTTTTTTCCTTGTTTATCCACATCATGAAATCTTTAGAAAAAAATAGCAAAAGAAAACATAAAAATTAAGATATGATAGATCTGAAGATAAAGCTACTACATCCAGACAGCAGCAGCAAACAAATTAAGTCACCCAAAAGTCTACAGAATCATCATCAGCATTCAAAACAGGGGAGGGGAACATTAGTTAGAACTAGTTAACATCAGCCTATAACACTCAAAGCTTAAATTCTTATCCGAATTATAAGTGTAGTTAATAGCAATAGCCAATAGGCATTCTGAATTTGCAGGCGAAAACACCCCACATGATTCTTACATATCTATTATAAGTGTAGTTAATAGCAATAGATAATACAAATTTTAGATATGTACCTTCGTAATGTTGAACTAAGATTGGAAAGGAGTGTGGATTCGAGTGTAAAAACAAACTAAACAAGCACGATATATTAAATTTCACATGTGACTCACGACTTACAAAATTGGTTTCAAACAAAAACGTCTATCTTATTTATATACAAACTCAGTGACACTCCACACCCACATGCTTATGGTCTCAGTCCCTGGCATCTGGGATACATAAAACCCTCACCAACACAATGCAGTACAAAACAATAAGCTTTAGCTTTAACATGTCATAAGGTTGTTGTTGATCAACAAGGTATGATTTCTCTACATAGGGTATCTCGTTGGGCAAGCCAAAACTCAAGTGAGATACACCCATGGAAACCCAAAAACAAAACCTACCAGTCTAGTCCACATTCATACACACAAAAATTCACATGAACCCTTTGATTTACACTATGCACATTTCAGATTGTAATGGAGGAAGAAAAAAATAAACCCATGTCAATTTTCATAAACTAATCATAACCCATAATCATAATTACCCAATGAACAATCATATGTTAAAATCTTACCACAGAAGGCAATACAAGTGAAAAAGCTTTAGCCCCCTGTAACTTCCATCTAGGTGCAGATAATTTCCTGGCATGAAAAAGAAGAGCACAATCAAGGACTAATCAGATTGCATCATTTTCACTACAATCATAGAAACAACTGGAAATGTTCGTTACAAATTAAGAAACCCATAATTCATGTAAAAATAAGGAACCCTAATTTAATTTCCCTAAAACAAATTAAGAAAACACGACCAACCCAAGTTATAAATTGAAAAAATGAAATCAATCTACAACACCTTGATCAAATACCTAACCAATTGAATTAAGGGCAGAAGAAATTTTAGATTTGTACTGATACATACGTTTCGATTTCGGTTAGGACGATGAATGATTTATGACAGTGAGTTTCGATCTTTGATGTGAGAGTGAATTGGATTTTCAATCTAGGGTTCTTGGAGGTTTCTGTGTAGAGAGGAGAAGTATGAAGTGAAAACGAAAATGAAATGGAGAGGGAAACGAAAATCAATTTAGTTTTTAGGTTGAGTTGATTAATAAAAAACCAATGGCAGAGATGATCAATGAGAGAAAGATCAACGGCTATTATAAGCTTTTATATAAATAGGCGGGTAGGCGGGTAGGGTAGGATAATTTCAAACTTTACCCGTCACCCTATCCATTAAACAGCGAGTAAGAAATCTTTACCCGTCACCCTACCCATTAAACGGCGGGTATGATAAGATACGGGTAAATCAGTGGCGGGTAGGGTAGAAATGGCGGGTATGGGTAGGGTATGTGCCCCCTAGATGCATATCAAATCCGGTTTGGATCTTGTGGTAGTTTTTAAAGTAGGGTGAATTTGTTTGTGGTGACGATGGATCGAAGAGAGGGATAATAATGATATAATAGGCTTGGTAATGCTATTTTAATGGTAGTAATGATGTCTCAAGATCTACCAACGATGGATTTGCAGCGCTATTGGTTATAATATAATCCTGATGAACCGAAATGGAATTAGTGCATCAACAACTTATGCGTTTTTTCTTCTCTTGGACTTTTTTTTTTTTTTTTTTTGAATTCCAGGCCAACATGTGTATAATCAGTTTCTTTCAACTATTTAGTTTTATCCCAGCTTCCCCACCATTCTTTCGGCGGCTGATTTTTTTAAACGTAAAAGAGGGTGTTGATGATCTGATGATTTCTTTATTTGTTGTAGTTGGCTTTTCGTTCTTGACCATTAATTCTTCGTTGTGTTATGTAATATGTACACCACTCATGGGACATTTTGGCATCATTATTCATGTTGTAATAACTGCTCTATGTTTTCAAATATTTTGGACAATCCAGCAGATTTGGTTGTAGCTTGTTTAGGCTGGCTGTATGTTAAGTAGAGCAAATATTAAAATTGCTCTACTATAACCTACACCTAGAAGGAACTCTGGTGCTTCAATGACTTGAGGAACTTCTTCTACTCTCCCACTTTGTGCAGGTGAGCATGTTTATCCCATTTAGTCAGTTGCACTTGCATCAGTTGAATCTAGCTACTTAGGGACTTTAATCATGTATTTGGTGCATCTGAGCAAGTTCAAGTGTATTGGGGTGTTATGGCACTAAAGGGAAGTTGCAGGGAAGCATTTTCGTATTTCAGACGGAAACAAGAAACATATATGAATTATGAGCATTTTCTATTATTCAATACACACATACATAGTTTATTACCTGCTTATACACTTATTATAAACTTGAGCATAGCACACCATAACTGCAACCTACCTACCCCAAGGAGGAGCAGGGCAGTCTTGACAAACATGCATCTTACTGGAAATAAGTGATCAGCGGCTGCTACCCAAGGTCAGTCCTTGGGAGACCTTAACTGAAGTTGGCCTAGATGAAACAACTTCCCACCATGCCTTAACATGAGGCCTAGAATTGATCAACTCAGCATGTGGAGTCTTCATGATGTATGCAATATAAGGAAGATGATTAAGATCAGTTAGTGTATAATAATCCCCTGCAAGATATTTTGATGCAGGAGCATTTTATGCTTCTTTAGGAATGTTTTAATCTAGGAATGTCCTACAAAATAGGGACGTTTTTTAGTGTTTCTGTACTTAATCTTAGGTTTCTTTTCGTAGGGGTTATCTTTTTAGTATAAATAAGCTATTAGGTTTTCTTTAGAGGAGACTTTATTATTTTTCATACAACTTATAATCTAATGATTATTCAGAAGAGTTAGGTTTAACCTGATACTTGATTTATCTACGTTCTATTGTTATCAATCCCATGTTCTATTCAATGATCTTTGTTCTGTTTGCCCTAGTTTAGTGTTCTAATTTCTAGAACTGCATCAGTTGGCGCTAGAAACAGGGATTGAACCAAACATAGTAGTTTGAGTTACTATGACAGTACAAACTAAACTAGGGCATCATGGAAGAAGTACCAAACATAGTAGTTTGAGTTCTCAAGCTTTATATACAGTACAAACTTCACGTACTGTTAAGGATCTTGATTTGAAATCAGACTATCACAAGGGAGAGGTTATGATGCAGTTCTAGAAATTAGAACACTAAACTAGGGCAAACAGAACAAAGATCATTGAATAGAACATGGGATTGATAACAATAGAACGTAGATAAATCAAGTATCAGGTTAAACCTAACTCTTCTGAATAATCATTAGATTATAAGTTGTATGAAAAATAATAAAGTCTCCTCTAAAGAAAACCTAATAGCTTATTTATACTAAAAAGATAACCCATACGAAAAGAAACCTAAGATTAAGTACGGAAACAACTAAAAAACGTCCCTATTTTGTAGGACATTCCTAGATTAAAACATTCCTCAAGAAGCATAAAATGCTCCTGCATCAATCACCCCATGCTTAAATAAATCTCAGCTCCGATGAGATGCTATATGAATTCTGCATATATCTTTGTTGTCACTTCGACCTTCCCACGATCGAAAACAAAGCTAGTTACATCATTAAGGAGCACTACAGCTTCTTCTCCTTGAAGTTTCTTATGCCTTAGATGATCAGTAGCAATATCCATATACTGCACTTTATTCGCCGCTTTCTCGCGATCAAAAACGAAACCTAAATCTTCATTTCTGACTCCCGTCTTGAGTAGTCAGTCATACGCATTGATTCCGTCACTGCGTCTTGATACTCAACACAAACTAACCTCTTATACGGGATAGTCGTTGAATCACCACAAGCAAGAAACAAATTCCTCCTTGGCTTTCCTTGTAAATCCTCAGGCCATCGATTAGCATTTGCTGCTCTTGTATAATTCCCATTAATCTTACAACTGGTAGCTCTTATTTCTTGACCCATACTCCTTAAATTACCAGCATAAGCCTCTCTGTCGTTACTGGCATGAGTATATATCCCAAGAAAGTGACACAAAATCAGGCACTTGTGGAAGAAAAACATATGTAATGTCAGACAGTTTTAGGTTATTTGGAAAGTTTAAGAAACCAAACAAGGTCTGTTTTGTTTTTCCACCATTAAAGAATGCCATAGTTCTTCCTCCTTGAAACTTGTTAGGCCTTACAGATGTATGCAACAAATTACTTTTGTCCACAGTTGCCTTTAGAACAGATAAATGACACAACTTGTAAGTTCTGTTGGTCAGTACACGTTCCTTCACATCTATTACCTTAAGAATAATATCCACCAATGAATTCTTTAAGGCTGCAACCAAATAATCTATCCAAACGGTAACCATAATCTCTAAGAAGAGAGAAACCAGCCATAACCACCATTTGCAGTATATCACGGTTACATCTTTCAGTTCATAAAAACTATTGACAGGATATGGTAAAACAAAGCGCTTAATGGTTGTAATGGAATCAGTTACCTGAACCATCTTTTTAGCTTTGTTTGTGTCTAATTGTTCCTCCATATCGAAAGATTTTTGATTGAAAGCTGGTAGTGAGCTACTTAGGACTGTGATAGGCACTCCCTAGCTGGTTTGGTTCTCCTTGATTAACATCAGCCTTTCCATCTTTTTACTGCAATCCAGTTTCAAGCATGTACCAAAAATCATCACAAGCAAACTTTTTGCGAGGATTGTTAAATACTGATTAACAGTCTTAATAATCCACTTCTGATTAGTAGACTCCCCACTTAGAATTACAACTGAAAGATACCATGGATGCGTGCAGTAACTAAGTCCTGATTCTAAATTAAAAACATCACATATCTCCGTTAACTGACTTGTCATCAAACCCCAATAATCCAACATCTCATGGCGTTCTCACTTTGTTAACACATTTAATCGAAGGTGACGCATTCTTACATGCTTCAACTACGTCCGATATCAAATTTCGCATGAATCGTTATAAAATTTACCGCCAACGTAAGCGTCTCTTCCCTTGCCAATTATCTCGGTCCAAAAATAGTGCTACGATTTGACGCCATGTTGCGGATGATACTCGTATGCAACCTCACATAGTTTATTAGTAACGGTGCATCTGATAATCTCACCTCGCGGCTCCAACTCATCACGAGTCTTTGCACACTCTCTTTAGTAACACAAGTTGCTTGCAAGGGAATCTTCAGTCACTGAATCCCTCTCACTGTTAGAGAGAATTCGACCTCGAATTCTACTCTTATAGTTTTCTGCCCAAGCTACCTTATAACATAGTTTTGGAATACTTACTATGTTTGGTACTTCTTCCATCATCATACTCCTCCCCTTAGAGAAAATTCGCCCACAATTTTCTTTGATATAGGTTTCTCCGCAAACTTCTTTCTTTGCTAACCTCTCCCTTGTGATAGTCTGATTTCAAATCAAAATCCTTAACAGTACGTGAAGTTTGTACTGTTGTTTATGGGTAAAAGTCGTTTCTGCCGATTTCGGTAAATTCGGTAGGTGAGTGAGAAACTGGTTCAAACCCTAAACAAATATGCTGCACGTGAGCACTTGATAGATTCGAGAGATCAATCTCGTACAAGTCCGGCCTAAACCAAGAAATGGCCGTTCCGGACTTGCTTCGGTCACAAAGTGGAAGAGAAGGGTTGATTTGGGGAGGAAGCCAAGAAAGGTGTTGAGACCGAGAATAATTCCGGGAGAGTAGTATCTCGACTTGTATCGAAAGTAAAAGCTTGGGAAGCTTGAAAGAGATGAAAGATTTTGGGAGAGCTTGCAAAGTTGCCTTTATGAGAGTGTAGTATTTTTCTCCTAACCGAGACTTGTTGTCTGGTGGAAATAGGTAAGACCTATTTATACAAGTCGAGATTGAAACGTACCCTGGTCTCATGAAGGAAGAGAGTAAAGGGTAAAATAATGAGAGGAGGTGGTAACCGCATGGTGTTAATGGGTGAAAATGTTTTCACCATTATTTCCTCATTTATTTGACCGCTTTATTCCTTTTCACGCTTTCTTAATGTGAGTGTAGTGTACTGTTTGCAAGTCAGTGACCGCCAAACCAAAACCCCGGAAAGCATCCCCGTTTGTGTTGATGTCTCGAGTGTTGGTTGCATCTTGAGTGCAAGTGGTGCTGCTAGGGGCGCATGTGGCATGTGCCAATGACGTGTGTGGAATGCCTTGGTGGTAGGTTGCACGGTTTGCAAGTTAGGCTACCGGCGTGTGTGTTTGGCATGTGCCAATGGCATGTGCGGAATGCCTTGGTGGTAGGTTGCATGGTTTGCAAGTTAGGCTAGCGGCGTGTGTGTTTGGCATGTGCCAATGGCATGTGCGGAATGCCTTGGTGGTAGGTTGCACGGTTTGCAAGTTAGGCTACCGGCGTGTGTGTTTGGCATGTGCCAATGGCATGTGCGGTAGGATGCCTTGGTGGTAGGTTGACACGGTTTGCAAGGTTAGGCTACCGGCGTGCATGTTGGCATGTGCCAATGACATGCGTGGCCGTTAGGGCCGTGGCTTTGGTAAGAAAAGCTACCAATGAGCATGTTGGCATGTGCCAATGGCATGGCATAAGAAAAGCGTGGTTGGCATGTTAGGGCCGTGGCTGGCCTTGGTAGGAAAGCTACCGGCGAGCATGTTGGCATGTGCCAATGGCATGCGTGGCCGTTAGGGCCGTGGCCTTTAGGAAAAGTAAGAAAAGCTAGGCCGTGGTTTTGGTAAGAAAAGCTGAGCATGTTGGCATGTGCCAAATGGCATGCGTAAGAAAAGCCGTTGGCATGTGCCAATGGCATGCGTGGCCTTGGTAGGAAAAGCTACCAATGAGCATGTTGGCATGTGCCAATGGCATGCGTGGCCGTTAGGGCCGTGGCCTTGGTAGGAAAAGCTACCAGCGAGCATGTTGGCATGTGCCAATGGCATGCGTGGCCGACTTGGCCTAGGTTGCATGGTTTGTAAGCCTAGGGCGTTATATTTGGCATGTGCCAATGGCATAGCGGCTTGCAAATATGGCTTGTGGTACATGTTGGCATGTGCCAATGGCACGTACGGCCATGTTGACCTAGCTGCACGTTTGGCAAGCCTAGGGCGCTATATTTGGCATGTGCCAATGGCATAGCGGCTTGGAAATATGGCTTGTGGTACGCGTTGGCATGTGCCAATGGCACGACGGCCATGTTGACCTAGTTGCACGTTTTGCAAGCCTAGGGCGCTATATTTGGCATGTGCCAATGGCATAGCGGCTTGGAAATATGGCTTGTGGTATGCGTTGGCATGTGCCAATGGCACATACGGCCATGTTGACCTAGTTACACGTTTTGCAAGCCTAGGGCGCTATATTTGGCATGCGCCAATGGCATAGCGGCTTGGAAATATGGCTTGTGGTACGCGTTGGCATGTGCCAATGGGACGTACGACCATGTTGACCTAGTTGCACGTTTTGCAAGCCTAGGGCGCTATATTTGGCATGCGCCAATGGCATAGCGGCTTAGTTTGGCATGGTTGCCAATGAGTGCGATATGTAGTTTGGTTTTGGCGTCGCTGCCATGGTGCGCAGTGTGCGGCTTGGTTTTGGAGTCGCTGCCATGGTGTGCAGTGTGCGGCTTGGTTTGGCATTGTTGCCATGGTGCGCAGTGTGCGGCTTGGTTTGGCATTATTGCCATGGTGCGCAGTGTGCGGCTTGGTTTGTCATTGTTGCCATGGTGCGCAATGTGCGGCTTGGTTTGGCATTGTTGCCATGGTGCGCAGTGTGCGGCTTGATTTGGCATTGTTGCCATGGTGCGCGATGTGCGGCTTGGTTTGGCATTGTTGCCATGGTGCGCAGCATGTGCGGCTTGGTTTGGCATTGTTGCCATGGTGCGCAGTGTGCGGCTTGGTTTTGGAATTAGGGTTCCGTGTTGAAAACCCTAACCTGGTATTTTGAAAAAATACCCCTATTAATTATTTACACCTGAGTTAAATGCTCTTAGTTAATGTGTTGCGGGTAACACTAGGTCATGGGGTTTTACGATTTTACCCCTTATTTAAAAACCACCATCAACATTAAGTCCCCCGCTTAGCTCGGAACGGGGGCTTTGTTGCGAGGTAAGCATAAGATGGTGACAAACTATCAACAAGAAACCGTAAAGAGAATTGAGGAGGCTTGTCCGACCTTTTATAAGTAGGATTTGGAATCCTTGCCTCAGGGAGTTTTGCACAAATCGGGAGGTCGGCACAATTGGTGGGGCGGTGCAGCTTGGGCGACGTTGGGAAGTTGGCGTGAGTTGGGAAACTGAGTGTGCTAGCTGGTGGGACCGGCGCAAGGTGTGGAAGTTGTGCGTGCTTGCATGCGTGACTTGGGCGACCATTGGGAAGTCGGCGCAATTGGTGGGGCCGGTGCAACTTGGGCGACGTTGGGAAGTTGGCGTGAGTTGGGAAACTGAGTGTGCTAGCTGGTGGGACCGGCGCAAGGTGTGGAAGATGTGCGTGCTTCTTTGGCGTGAACGATGTAAACAAGGAGGGAGTTTCTTTAGATAGCAAAGTTTCCTTATCTTGCTTTCCTTCACGTGCGGCTTCAATTAGGGCATTATTCATGCTAAAATCTGGAAGCGTTATGTCCCTCATTGCTTCCTTTCCCTTTTTTAAGATTCCGTATTTATACCCAAAAATAATTGCATCGTCTCCTCGTTTGAGAAAAGGGTTCTTCTTGTCGAGTTTCTCTCTTTGTCATGTCACACAGAGATGAATCATCTCCTAACCAGCCAAGTTCTCCAAGTGAAGGCGTGAGGTCTAATTCTTGCAAAAGCACCCCAACCAGGGTTATTCGGGCTAAGAAGATCATACCGGTATGTTTTCTTATTCTTCTCTGCTCGCGTTATCCTCTTTTATATGTGCATAGATATGGTAGAACTGGGTCATCATTTTTTTTATCTTTTGCAGTGTGTGATGGGACCCTCCAGGGATGGTTGCGCCTTTAACTCTTCGGAGAAGGATTTCAGACTTGGTAAAGATCGGTCTTCTTCTCTTGAGGAGGCATTGGTTGGGACTGAATCTCCGTTCCACGAAGCTAGTGAAATCATTAAAGACTTCCCTTCCATCTATCCCCACGAAGAACAGGTGCATATTCAGACATTCTTGGGCTCAGTGAGCATGGAGGAGTGCGCCATGATTCTTGACCACGATGTGGATGAATCAAAAACTTTCTCCGAAGTGTCGCCGAGAAAACCTTTGAAGGATCATATGATGGAAATGAAATAGCCTTTGAAGTTGATGCCAAAGGTGTTGTTGGTGATACTGGAGGGGTTATGGTGGCGTATCTTTGGAATGGTCGTCGGGAGGACATCTGCCGTCGTCGTGTGGCTGCTTCGGGATGGGATGTTGAGGTTGTTGCTGCTAAAACCGTTGAATGGAACCTTTGTTGCCCGAAGGATTGCTGGGGGAAGTGTTTGAAGATAGCTTTGCCCGAGGGGACTTGTGCTCCATCCTTCGAGGGCTAGTTCCTCCCTTTTGTTATTTCTGTTAGCTGCTTAGTTCCCTTGATGCCTCTCTTTATTTTTTTTTTGGTAAACTCATCTTTTCCTTCTTCTTCATCAGTAAACATTTTGCTTCATATATATTTTTTGGAAGAGATGGCTCTGCGGTGGTTTTCTGGGTTTATCTGATGTATTTCTCTGATATCTGGAGAATTTGCTTGGAAAGAGATGTATATTTTTTTTTGATCGGGAAGGGAATCCCCAAGGAGAAATACAAACGGTGTATTCATCTTGGGGAAGTACAACTACTAAGAGGAATTGTTAAAGGGAATACTGAAAAGGGGAGTAAATGGGAAGTACAGCTTTTTTTTTTTTATGGATTGGATTCCTTGAGCCATCGCGAGTGAATTATCACGCCTTCAGGTGTGTCCGCATTGATGAGCTTGCAATATCCTCCCAAAAGGGTATCCGCAACCAGATACGGCTCGTCTTCTCCTTCACTGGGCGAATCCATTTTTACTGTCATCTTCCCAACTTGAAACGAGTTTCTTTAACCACTACATCTCCAATTGAAAACGGGTTCAGACGTCGTGCAACCGTTTGAGTATTGGCTTCGTTGGCTTCAATAGAAGTTTCCAAGCTTCTTGCAAAGTGTTCAAATGGTCCAGCCCCCCATTCACATTTCTTGACAGCGTTTGTGCCGATGTCGCGCGAGTCCCCATGACGGAAAGGGGAAGGAAAGACAAGTTACGAGAAAAGGTTGCTTGTTCAGACTTACTTGCATTTGAAAACCATGAGCTAGCGCCAACGGGTCTTCTCCGGATGTCCGGGTTTCTTCAGTAGTTTGTTGATGCGATAACCAGTGGGATGATTTGTTGGAATTTCCTTCGGGCGTGGACGTTGGCAGAGGGCGCACATCCAATTTCGCTTTGTTGTCGAGCACCCATAAACGTCCCAATATCATGTCGTGATCTAGTTCTTTGACAATATGGAATTTTCTATGTGTTATAGCGTCTCCCATCTCGATCTCTAAGTTGATGTAGCCATGCGCGTTCAAAGCTTCTCCTCTCAAGTCCTTAATCACGGACGGGGAATAGGTAGCGTCTTGTTTTGTAAATCCCCGCGCCTTCGGTGTCTTGAAAGTAATGATGTTGTGGTAGGAGGCCGTGTCGATGAGCGTGTCGTCAAATTCGTTACCTCTTAAACGGGACGTGGCCAGCAGTCCCCAGTTCTCCTTTCTGGTTCCACCTGTTTGAGAAGCTTGGGCCCCTGGCGTGATTTCCGAGGGAAGAAAAAGTCGTTTGTCGGATACAACGCGATTGAGAGGTGCGAAAATATCTTGGCGCTGCACCTTGGAAAGATAGAGAATTTCGCACACATGTCGCATCATGGATTGTACAGTCTCATGCACGGAGTCCCCAAAGGAACCGCAGTTTCTTATTGGGAGTGGGTCTCGATGCACTCTTTCGTCTCCTAGTTGGAGTTCTCCTGCTTCTATCCTTTCTTTGAAAATATGCTTTAGTCTGTTGCAATCGCTAGTCGGGTGGTGAACGAACTTGTGGTAATGGCAGTATTTGGGATTTGCCATCTCGGCCTCGGTTGGTGGACGCGTCGAGCGGTGGCAATCTGATGACATCATCTTGAACCTGAAGCTTCTAGGAGGTCAATCACCTCCTCGATGGGGAATGGGAAATCAAGGGTATTTCCTTCGGTCTCACGATGCTTTGCACGGGAGTTTTAGTGACGATCTTCCGTTGCGAGGGTTCCGTTGCGCCTTGGCGCTTCACGTTTCGGCTAGTGGCTCATAGTTGCGGCTTTCCTTTTTCCTCTTTCGTTTACTATGTTCGAGAGGATGACCCGGCATTAAATTGTTTGCTCGATGAGGCGTCTACTCCCGCGGGTTTCGCGCGCGTCTTTGGTTCGAGTTGGCCTAGTTCTTTCCAAAGAATCTTTGGTCTTGTTGTTCGCATCATCTGGCGGCTTCATGGAGTTCGGAGAACGTTTGGAAATGCAAGTTTTCTAGCGGCGCTGTGAGATTGGAACCATACCATTGATGCATGCGTTCACCAATTGTTGCTCGGTCATGTTTGGGTCGTGGTGATCGAGTGCTTGAACCCTCGAACCTTTTGACGAAATCATTCGGATGTTCGTTATCCCACCTGGGTACATTCTTCCGAGGTCCGAAAAAGTAACTTGTTGAGACACGAAGAAGTATTTCTTGTAAAACGCAAAGTGACCATGCTACTCCGGTTGGGAATCTTTGCTCGGTGGGATGCTGTTGTACCATGTATACGCCCTTCCAGTAAGTGATTTTGAGAATTCCCTTAAATGAAGAACGTGATTATATTTATGTTCACCTAGGGATTCCAGGAAACGATAAACATGCTCACATGCATTCCCGGTACCATCGTACAGGGTAAATTGAGGAGAAGAGTACCCCCTTGGGAGAGGGATTCTCTGTATTTCGGATGGGTAAGGGGTTGGTGATGATGCACGTCCAACTCATCATTCTTGATTTGGTTGCGGAGGAGTTGTTCCAAATCTTCTCTCGTGACAAAGTTAGGTGGCTGATTTCTTTCCAACGGGATTCTAGTGCGAGTTTCCTCATCCATGGAGGCGTGCTCCGCCGAGGTGCTGGCATCGGGGTTGTTGGAGACGTTCCTAAATGGCTCTGGAGGGCGCGACTCACGTGGTAGTCGTTGTCGGGGTCTTGAGAAAGACGAGTACCTCCTTCGCGTTGAAACCATATCTGCCTCGGCTCTGGCGAGCATCTCTTGTCGTTCCATCAGATCAGCGATGGTGACGTAAGGGCGACTTCCTCTTGTCCCTCCGGTTTCTCGTCCCGTCGGCGGGGTAGTTGGGATCTTGGTCGTGGTCGGAGGCGCCATGCTAGACGAAGCATTTGGGGTCGTGGCGGCGGCTCTAGCCCCGTGATCGGGTGGCGCGACACCCGAAAAGGTATTTTCGTTGCCGTGATTAGAGGGTTGTGCGAGACGCTAGAGGAGGCGCGGCTCTGGCCTTGGTGATTGGCGGTGTTACACTTGAGGGAGTGCATTCGATGTTCGTTGTTGTCGATCGGTGACGTAACAACGTTATTGGGAGAGATGCTAACATCGGGGTGCGTTCGTGTTGGTGTTCTCGGCGGCCGCTCCGGACTCCGAGTTCCACCATGTTGGGATTTGACGTTCGGGAAACGAAATCGGGGAGTCGGAGTTGGTATTGTAACCGATAGATCAATCCTCCATTGTGGTCGCCAATTGTTTATGGGTAAAAATCGTTTCTGCCGATTTCGGTAAATTCGGTAGGTGAGTGAGAAACTGGTTCAAACCCTAAACAAATGTGCTGCACGTGAGCACTTGATAGATTCGAGAGATCAATCTGTACAAGTCCGGCCTAAACCAAGAAATGGCCGTTCCAGACTTGCTTCGGTCACAAAGTGGAAGAGAATGGTTGATTTGGGGAGGAAGCCAAGAAAGGTGTTGAGACCAGAATAGTGCGGGAGAGTAGTATCTCGACTTGTATCGAAAGTAAAAGCTTGGGAAGCTTGCAAGAGATGAAAGCTTTTGGGAGAGCTTGCAAAGTTGCCTTTCTCGAGAGTGTAGTATTTTTCTCCGACCGAGACTTGTTGTCTAGTGGAAATAGGTAAGACCTATTTATACAAGTCGAGATTGAAACGTACTCCGGTCTCATGAAGGAAGAGAGTAAAGGGTGAAATAATGAGAGGAGGTGGTAACCGCATGGTGTTAATAGGTGAAAACGTTTTCACCATTATTTCCTCATTTATTTGACCGCTTTATTCCTTTTCACGCTTTCTTAATGTGAGTGTAGTGTACGCCGCAAGTCATGGACCGCCAAACCAAAACCCCGGAAAGCATCCCCGGTTTGTGTTGATGTCTCGAGTGTTGGTTGCATCTTGAGTGCAAGTGGTGCTGCTAGGGGCGCATGTGGCATGTGCCAATCACGTGTGTGGAATGCCTTGGTGGTAGGTTACACGGTTTGCAAGTTAGGCTACCAGCGTGTGTGTTTGGCATGTGCCAATGGCATTTGCGGAATGCCTTGGTGGTAGGTTGCACGGTTTGCAAGTTAGGCTACCAGCGTGCATGTTGGCATGTGCCAATGGCATGCTTGAATGCCTTGGTGGTAGGTTGCACGTGGCTTTGTAAGAAAAGCTACCAACGAGCATGTTGGCATGTGCCAATGGCATGCGTGGAATGTTTGGTGGTAGGGCCTTTGTAGGAAAAGCTACCGGCGAGCATGTTGGCATGTGCCAATGGCATGTGCCAATGGCTTTGGTGCCAATGGCATGTTGGCATGTGCCAATGGCATGCGTGGGCCGTGGCCTTGGTAGGAAAAGCTACCAGCGAGCATGTTGGCATGTGCCAATGGCATGCGTGGCCGTTAGGGCCGTGGCCTTGGTAGGAAAAGCTACCAGCGAGCATGTTGGCATGTGCCAATGGCATGCGTGGCCGTTAGGGTCGTGGTTTTGGTAAGAAAAGCTACCAGCGAGCATGTTGGCATGTGCCAATGGCATGTGTGGCCGTTAGGGCCGTGGCTTTGGTAAGAAAAGCTACCAGCGAGCATGTTGGCATGTGCCAATGGCATGCGTGGCCGTTAGGGCCGTGGCCTTGGTAGGAAAAGCTACCAGCGAGCATGTTGGCATGTGCCAATGGCATGCGTGGCCGTTAGGGCCGTGGCCTTGGTAGGAAAAGCTACCAGCGAGCATGTTGGCATGTGCCAATGGCATGCGTGGCCGACTTGGCCTAGGTTGCATGGTTTGTAAGCCTAGGGCGCTATGTTTGGCATGTGCCAATGGCATAGCGGCTTGGAAATATGGCTTGTGGTACGTGTTGGCATGTGCCAATGGCACGTACGGCCATGTTGACCTAGCTGCACGTTTGGCAAGCCTAGGGCGCTATATTTGGCATGCGCCAATGGCATAGCGCTTGGAAATATGGCTTGTGGTACGCGTTGGCATGTGCCAATGGCACGTACGGCCATGTTGACCTAGTTGCACGTTTTGCAAGCCTAGGGCGCTATATTTGGCATGTGCCAATGGCATAGCGGCTTGGAAATATGGCTTGTGGTACGCGTTGGCATGTGCCAATGGCACGTACGGCCATGTTGACCTAGTTGCACGTTTTGCAAGCCTAGGGCGCTATATTTGGCATGCGCCAATGGCATAGCGGCTTGGAAATATGGCTTGTGGTACGCGTTGGCATGTGCCAATGGAACGTACGGCCATGTTGACCTAGTTGCACATTTTGCAAGCCTAGGGCGCTATATTTGGCATGCGCCAATGGCATAGCGGCTTAGTTTGGCATGGTTGCCAATGAGTGCGATATGTAGTTTTGGTGTCGCTGCCATGGTGCGCAAAGTGTGCGGCTTGGTTTTGGCGTCATTTGCCATGGTGTGCGGTGTGGCGGCTTTGTTTGGCATTGTTGCCATGGTGCGCAGTGTGCGGCTTGGTTTGGCATTGTTGCCATGGTGCGCAGTGTGCGGCTTGGTTTGGCATTATTGCCATGGTGCGCAGTATGCGGCTTGGTTTGGCATTGTTGCCATGGTGCGCAGTGTGCGGCTTGGTTTGGCATTGTTGCCATGGTGCGCAGTGTGCGGCTTGGTTTGGCATTGTTTCCATGGTGCGCATTGTGCGGCTTGGTTTTGGAATTAGGGTTCTGTGTCGAAAACCCTAATCTGGTATTTTGAAAAAAATACCCCTATTAATTATTTACACCTGAGTTAAATGCTCTTAGTTAATGTGTTGCGGGTAACACTAGGTCATGGGGTTTTACGATTTTACCCCTTGTTTAAAAACCACCATCAACAACTGTATATAAAGCTTGAGAACTCAAACTAAAATCATCCACTGTATGTGTAGCTTGATTCTCATAAACTGAGTGAGTTTGGTTAACAGGAATACTTACAATTTGCATATGTTCCTGCGTAACATGATCGATATAACCTGATTGAAAGAAAACTTCAGCTTCCGCCTGTGTAATCTGTCTTCCTTTATAGAAGGATCAATACCAATGAAGTAAACAAAGCTGTTTCTTCAACTTACGGACAAGCAGATCGTACATCGGGTGGTAAGTCCCAATCAATAACGACTTCATCTTCACTCTCAGGTCCATCGTATTTCGTCTCTTCACTGACAAGTTCATCATCATCATAATGCAGCTCTTCAATGATAAAGTCATCATATTTCAGCTTTTGACTCACGAGTTCATCATATATCAGCCCCCCTGATGTGTCTTCATAACTATTAGCCTCAATGAAGCGAGTTTCTTTCTTGTGCACTATGTTTGTAATCCGAGCAGCTGTTGCTGATGTGCTGGTTTTCTTTGTGCTCTTACCAAGGTCACGTTGATGCAACTGAAACTTCTTATGCATCATCACCATATAATCTGATGGCAGAAATTTTTTGCGCAATTTCTGTTTCATGTGATCCCAAGTGTTGATTTTCGCTTTGCCTTGCCTCTTACGCCGTTCTTGTAGCCTTTTCCACCATTGTAGTGTTGAACCCTTCAACTTTAAATTGACAAACTTCACTTTACGAGCTTCGGTCATAGGCTGCCATTCGAAATATTTCTCTATGCTGGTCTCCCAATCTAGGAAATCTTCAGCATGTATTCTTCCATACATATCATCCACTTCAACTTTCACCTGTCTGGTGTTCAAGTCAAAAGTTTTGATTAGTCTGTTTTCTAACCTTCCATGATGTGATTCATGAACAACGCGGTTATGAAAAGTATTTTCATTAAACGCGTGTTGGTCATCCTCTAATCCTCCTTCCGGTGAATACAAAGGGGTGTGTTTTGAGAATACTGGATTCTCATGAACAACATAACGACGATTCTCATTGACCTTTGTGTGTTCATCTTCTTCAGAAACTCCTTCCGGGGAATCTAAAGGCTTGCGTCGGCTCTCCGGTATCTCCATTCGAGATTTCGCACGTCCCTGTCGCAACAACTTCTGTCGCAACATGTCCTTAATCAAGGTTCTTGACTCAGTAGAATCTATGTATCTAATACCTCTACCACCGCCTCTATCTCTACCTACCATTGTAGAAACTAGGGTTTGCTGGTGTGTTTTGTTTCTAGCGCCAACTGATGCAGAACTAGAAATAATAACACTAAACTAGGGCAAACAGAACAATGATCATTGAATAGAACATAGGATTGATAATAATAGAACGTAATAATTGAGTCTAGGTTAAAAACCATTACTCTTCTATAATCCGTAGATTAAAGTTTAACAAAATATCATAATAAATTCTGCCACCTAAAGAAAACCTAATAGCCTATTTATACTATAAAGATAACCTCTTCAAAAAGAAACCTAAATTAAATACGGAAACAACTAAAAATATCCCTAAAATCACAAGACATTCCCAATTAGACAATATCCCTAAAGAAGGACAATATGCCCCTGCATCATATTTACTGCTACTAAGCCTCTTTTCATAAACATCAAGAACTGAAGCCCAACCTCGTAGAGGAGAAATAAAGATGTTGAAAAAAAAATGGTCCCATTGTTGGGTTAAATTGTTGAGATTCTACTTCACATCCTACTAGTACTTTGGCAAAATCATCAAGATTTCCATGTTGGAGAAGATCTGTTCCCTGGTCTTTGTATTTGTGTGCGATATAATTATTGACGGCTCTTGATTCTGCAACCAAGAAACTATTGTCATAAAAAAAAAAAAAAACAAGATTATTTCTTAAAACCCGAAAGAAGGAACAAGAAGCACTCACCAAAAAGAGTAATATCTCCATCTTCAAGTACTGGAATCTAACCAAATGGGTTATTGGAAATGAAATTAGGGCGTTTGTGTGCTCCGGTACCAAGATCAACCGGACAAATCTCATACTCAACATTTTTTTCTTCTAGGCAAGCCCTCACACGAGCAGTACATGTTGAAAATGGAACTCCATGTAGCTTTAAGGGTGCCATGAGTGGTAGTAGTTGTTTCTGAAAGAAGAGTAAAGAGAAGAGAAGTGTATGATGAAGGATACATAATTGAGTTTCTCTTATTGTATAGAGAAAGATGAAGGATAGACTAGACTCTAGAGTATAAATCTAATTTATCGTTTTGCGAATTATATAATGGAAGTTGAGTTTGATCACGACTGTAGTGATATCACCTATAAATGTTTGATTCGAGTTTTTTTATTTTGTAGAAAATAAATACGAAATTTCCATGAAGTAGGCAATTCTCATGCCTTAGAATTAGTTGACCAATCGTTACTTTGAATAACAGAAAAGAACAATCGTTCTAAACTGTGTCATTGAAGGTGTAGAAAATTATACAACCCACATCCAATAATCACCATGAAATGATATTAAGATAAGTAAGTAGAAGACTCATAAGAGCACAAGATATATGTGGTTCATCATGATTACCTACATCCACAGGGTGAAAGAATGATCTTATTACTTCCCACAAGTTACAATGGATATGACTCTCAACAATCTTTAGTCTCTCTCCTTACTCACTTACAAATCACTTGCCTTTCTCTCAATACAAGGGTCTGTATTTTATAGGCTAAGATGCTCATACAATGAGATTACAATATTGGTCACTGTTAGAGCGCTGCTCGGTCAAACTTGCAAGCGTTGCTATCTCAAGCTTGTTTGTCAAATTTAGTGATCAAAACTATAAGTCTTGATTTCTAGTCTACTTATAGCTAAGTCTCGGTTAGGATAAAAAGTGTGGTTGAGCCAAGACTTCACGGAGTTCATCGATTGAAGACGAAAAACTAATCAAGCGGAATTTGTGGGACTTCTTCGACAAAAGGTATGTGGAGACTTGAACTTATCTTTTTCACTTGAAAAGTTCATACTCTCTATCTCCTTCTTGAGACACAGTCGTTTAGCTATATAGATTTCATTATACATAATTGATATTTCGAGATGAGAGTAACTCGCTTATTCTATTGTCGAAATATATGTTGGTAAGCTTTTAGCTTCAACCAAGTTCATCTCATTCTTGACGAAAGTCAAAAGATGATCATATGAAAATTACCAAGTTATGTGACTCGGAAAGTTTCATTAAATGATCATAAATTTCGATCATCCGAGAAATGATTAGATACTCTAGTTATGGTAATACGACTATTGTGGTCATTATAAGAATGTTCTCATTGATTGAAATGGAGCTTAGAATATCTATTGGATTACATAGTGTGCGTACTTCCATATGTGTTTTTCCATGTCTGGGAGTCATAGTACCCATACCCGTATGCATACCCATTGAATTATGAAAACTCGGTTCTCAGTACACGTACCTGTACGCGTACTTGCGTAAGGTATGGGTCTGAACTTTTCTGCTGGAGTTGATAAAGTTATCAGGTTTGCGTACCTGTATGCATACTGGCGTAAGCCACTCTAGTCTGGGCCATCTAGGTGTACACGTTTGATGAATATGCGATTGATGAGCAATTGAATCATCTCCAAGAATTAGTTCATTTGAGTTATTTGAACTAGTAAGGGTAGAGATGAATATGGAGTGCTCATGTGGTTAACTTTGGTTGACTATGAATGAACCAACTAGGTGTACACGTTTGGGTACGGCTATGCCAAAACCAAATGAGGGTACATTTCAATTGTGTGCAAACAAGCCAAGTTGATCTAACGGTCTAAGTATATTGGCTTGGGTTTCAATCAGGCTTCATCTAACGGTGAATATTGAATGCTTTGTTACCAAGGTAACTTAGATTGCAAACCCTGATTTGAAAACTATATAAGGGAAAGCTCTAGCAACTGGGAAACCTAATCCCCACACTTCCTGTGTGTTACTAGTTGCGGCAAGAGTCGATTCTCCTTTAACCTTAGGTTTCTTCTCGAGACCCTGTAGGTTAACGACTTAGAAGACTTCATTGGGATTGTGAAGCCAGACCCAACTATTTATCTCTGCAGTTATGTGTTCTGAATCTTGCCATGTTCTATCGTATTGAGTACTATCTTTTCTAAGATTTGCTCGAGATCGAATATCCGATAGGCAAGATTAAAAGTAATCACAAACATCTTCGTCTCATCGTTTGTTATTCCACAATATCTTGTTTCGCTACCATACGATTAAGATTATTGTGAGGTGATTGATATTACTAGGTTGTTCTTCGGGAATATAAGTCTGGTGTATAAATTGGTTCATGTTCACCTTGATTTATCAAAAGACGGAACAAAATCATAGGTTTATCTGTGGGAGACAGATTTATCTATTTTAGGGCTTTTCTATGTGATACAGATTTGTTCTTTAAGTCTTCGGCTTTGTGTTGAAGCAACTCTTGGTTGTGGGTGAGATCATCTAAGGGAATCAAGTGCATAGTATCCTGCTGGGATCAGAGACGTAAGGAATATGACTGTACCTTGATTAGTTTGATATTGGTTAGGGCTCAACTACATTCCAGACCAAAGTTATCTTGTAGTACGCTAGTGTCTGTAGCGGCTTAATACAGTGTGGTGTTCAATCTGGACTAGGTCCCGGGGTTATTCTGCATTTGCGGTTTCCTCATTAACAAAACTTCTGGTGTCTGTGTTATTTCTTTTCCGCATTATATTTCGTATATAATAGAAATATCACAGGTTACGTGCGTTAAGACTAATCACTCCAACCTTTGGTTGTTGAGTTATTTGATTAGCACTTGGATATTGGTCTTTGGTACCATCCAAGTTTCTCTCTCTTGTATTTGATAAAGACTCGCATATTTCTATTTGCATGAGTATAGATCAAATCAAGAGATCGAGATATTAACTCTTTGATATACTTTTATTAAGATTGAGTCTGACTGTCTAGTTGATTCTCTTAAAAGTATTTTAGAGTTAGTCCATTCATATTGCTAAACGAAAAGTTTGGGTGAAGTTGTTAGACCCCCGCTTTTTCGATTATATCGGAGCAGGCAAACACGTTTACGACCTAATAAGTCTGTGTTTGTAAGTGATCTGATTATGGATAAAAATTTTATCTCCATAAACGTACCACCAGTCTTCGATGGCTCAAACTACTCATGGTGGAAAATTGCTATGCGTGCTTTTCTTCAAGCTCGTGATTTTCAAACATGGGTACGTGTTGTAAAAGGCTATACTCCTCTGGTTGATCCAAAAGGCGATGGATCTGCTCTGAAGGATATTGGTGAATATGAACCTGCAGAAATACTTGCTTCAAAGCAAAATTCTGACTGTTTGAACGCCACCATTCATGCCATCATCCCAGATCTTCAGCATCATGTGACTACGTGCACTAAGTCTAAATATTCCTAGGATATCATAGAAACTGTATTCGAAGGAAATACCTATGAAAAGGAAGCTAGGCTTCAAAACCTATGTTCCGATTGGGAAAACCTTCGTATGGTAGACGAAGAATCATTTGATGAGTTTAATCACAAAGTGTCTGAAATTGTTAATGCATCTTTTGCATTGGGTAAGACCATTTCTGAAAGGGATATTGTTATGAAAATTCTCAGATCTCTACCTGCCAGGTACGACTCTAAGAAGCATGCCATCGTTGAAGGAAACGATCTCGCAACTCTCTCTAAAAATACTCTTGTTGGGATGTTAAAGATTTGTGATCATTAGCACACATCTAAGTCTAGTAAGGATGTCGCTTTCAAAGCACATAAGAACACTACGTTACTTGATAAAAGTAATTGTGTTGGCATTTCCGCAAGTGACTGCTCAGATGAGGATTATTCGGATGAAGATCTTGAAAACTCAGTTTCTATGATAACTAGACAATTTTGTGATATCTTTTAAAAAGAAGTAAACGGTTCGTCAGAGATAAACCCAAGTCATCGGTAAAACCTCATGACCGTGCTCCTCCTAAAAACAGGGATCTTGTCAAGGAAGATGATGACGAGGACATGCCACAGTTTTCAGGTGTAAAGGTTTTGGTCATTATGCTAATGAGTGTCCAAATCGAAGAAAATACACTGGAAACAAAGATCTTGCTGCAACACTTGATGAAACGTCTGATCATTATGATTCTAACGATGATGAAAAATCAAGTGTAGCACTTTTTTGTGAAAATTTTGAGTTTGATAATTGTAGCAATACTTACATCAATCTTGAAAGTCTTCAAAAAGAGACTTCCATAACTAAATTAGAGGAAGAAATAGATTTTGCCTTTACTATTGATAATTTTATATCACATGTTTCAGGTGCATCTTTATGTCTAGCAGCTTGCTCGGATTTGGAACCCGAATCATCCTCCATCTTGACATGTTCTTATTGCATGACTAAAGGTCACGAACTTGTAAACTGTTTCAAGTACAAACATAAGCTAAGACATGTCAACAAACTTCAAAGAAGAGCAAATCGATTAACAAACAAGCTCAAGCTTGCGCAAAAATTTGCAGAGGTATGTAAACCTTTCTCTCCAAAGAAGTTAATCTCTATAGAAAAAATTAGATCAGTTAAGAGTATTGGGTCTAAAAATCTTGTGAAACAGGGGAATGAAAATTCCACACAAGAAGATTTCGGTGAACAACTTGTTCACCCCAGCACAAATTCATTGTGTTGGCTATGCATCTTGTCTCATGTGCCTGATTGAAAAGAGACAAGAACTTTTGCGTAACTGCAGGCTTCAAAAGTTTTTTTTTAATAAATTTTTTGTTTTTGTTTTGTTTTGATTGCATTTTGAAGGAATTATTCTTTTTCATATCTGTTTGATATTGAGAAAGGGGTTTATTCCTAATTTGTCTAAATAAAGAGGGTTAAATTTGACAATTCATCCTTTCATAGGGTTATGAATTGTGCGTTCCTGAATCCTTTTTCTATAAAAGGTTCACTACCCTACATTCCTTTTCTTTCACTAAGAACTCTTTTCATCTTAAGGTTGCTTGTTGAGTTTGATTTGTGATTTCCTCTCATAATATCTTTATGAAGACTTCAAGCACTATGTCTTCTGATGGAAAAGATGTTGATATGATTGTTAAGCCATCAATCTCGAAGGAAAAGAGTAAATCTCCTTTATCTTAGTCTCTAAAAAGAAAAAGAAGGAATGTGAGGAAACCAAGAGCTGTTCCTTCCAACTCTCAGAAATTTTTTGATGTTCTTGAGGAGTTGAAAGAGATAAGAAAGGATATGGAGCAAATAAAGGCTATTGTTTTGAGATTTCTGGAAATTCAGAAGGCCTTAGTTCGACATCTACAAACCAGAAGGTTCGTTGGTATCGACACCTTTCTTCATGAGCCATAGGTTCCAATGGTTGTTGATGATAAGGAATTTGGGAATGATAAAGAATTTTTTAGAGTTCTCAATGTCTAGGAAACTTCTTATGAGAATTATGTTTTAAAAATTAAGAAGTATTAATAGGGTTTGGAATAGCTTAGTTATGTGATTACACAGTGCTATTTCAAACAATTTATCATCTTTCATTGTTTTTTAGATTTATTTGTTTAATTCTAAAACGTGATTTGGAAGATGATTCTTGCAGTATTTAATCTATTTTTGATTTTATATATTGCAAATGTTATGGGATATGTTGTTTGCGTTCGTTAACTGTTTTCGTCCCATACCCTGTCGAAAGTTGTGTCATTCACATGTCAATTTCCTTTGATAAAAGGATGATTGAACTTTTGACAAAGACGAAAGTTAAGCCTATAACATATGCAAATATTGATAAAAGATAGGATGAACTTTTGTTTCAAAGATTATGTCTATTGTATGTCATTGTGCAAATGGTGATGAAAAATAGAATGAATCTTTGATATATTCCGCAGTATTGGTCTTTCTCGGATCCACAATTTTTGTGCATATACTGTGCGGCTCCGTAATTTATTTTATGTGAGCAATGCCGATTGAATTAATCATAGGTTCGCTTGTGGTTAGTATAATTGTTGACTTTTGGATTGTAAATTCTTATTCTTGTAATTTGATTTTGTCCAAAAGAAAATCCTTATTTTCTTGTGAAAGTAAGGTCGCCTTTGTTGTTCTTTCGGGGATGACATTATTTGCAGGAGAGTTCTTTTTGAACTTGCGCTTAATAGCAAATCTTTGTGGGGAGTGCGGCTATGGAATATTACAAGGGTTATCTTGCATCTTTATAAACTCCTTGATGAATGCATTTAGTTTCGACTATTTGATAGCATCTAAACAAGTTGGTATGTTCTCTTTTGATCATGAAGTATCTCTATGGAAATTTCATTAGGATCCCGCTAATTTTCGTACCTTTGCCAATTTTATTGACAAAAAGGGGGAGAATTATTGTGTATTCTGACTAAAAATACATATGGTTTACGGATCATTATGTAAGGGGGAGTGGTTTTCATATGAGATGAAGTATTGATTAAGGGGGAGTGATACATATCACCATAGTATTGTTTTCGAAGTTGTTGGTGCAATTGAACTTTGATGCTGCATAATAATACTATGTCACTATATAACAATACGAAAACTTCGCGTTTTTATGTATTTTTATGGCTATGGAACTTAAACAACTGTGATGCTGAAATTGAACACTTTAGGATCATGGCGTACTTGGAAGTGACGAATATTTCGAGTTTTGTTGAAGAACCAAGGAGATCAAGCATGTGGAAGAGAAGCTACAAATTGATCTTTTTTGTATTCCATATGTATTGATAGTTTTGTCACTAAAATTGACAAAGGGAAGATTGTTAGAGCACTGCTCGGTCGAACTCGCAAGCATTGTTATCTCAAGCTTGTTTGTCAAATTTAGTGATCAAAACTATAAGTCATGATTTCTAGTCTACTTATAGCTAAGTCTCGGTTATGATATAAAGTGTGGTTGAACCTAGACTTCACGGAATTCATCGATTGAAGACGAAGAACTAATCAAGCATAACTTGTGGGACTTCTTCGACAAAAGGTATGTGGAGACTTGAACTCATCTTTTTTACTTGAAAAGTCCATACTCTCTATCTCCTTCTTGACACACAGTCGTTTAGCTATATAGTATTCATTATACATAATTGATATTTCGAGCTGAGAGTAACTCACTTATTCTATTGTCGAAATATATGTTGGTAAGCTTTTCGCTTCAACCAAGTTCGTCTCGTTCTTGATGAAAGTCAAAAGATGATCATATGAAAATTGCCAAGTTATGTGACTCGGAAAGTTTCATTGAATGATCATAAATTTCGATCATCCGAGAAATGGCTTAGATACTCTAGTTGTGGTAATACGACTATTGTGGTCATTATAAGAATGTTCTCATTGATTGAAATGGAACGTAGAGTATCTATTGGATTACATAGTGTGCGTACTTGCATATGTGTTTCACCATGTCTGGGAGTCATAGTACACATACCCGTATGCGTACCCATTGACTTATGAAAACTCGGTTCCCAGTACACGTACCTATACGCGTACTTGCGTAAGGTATGGGTCCGAACTTTTCTGCTGGAGTTGATAAAGTTATCAGGTTTGCGTACCTGTACGCATACTGGCATAAGCCACTCTAGTCTGGGCCATCTAGGTTTGCGTACCCGTTCGCGTACCTTGATGGGATATACTCTATATCGGTTTTTACATAACATGAACATCATTAATAAATTATAAGGAATGCAATCACTTGCAAACCGTGGCTATAATTGTTCATGGTTGATTTATGTGAATCAACATTAAAACCAAACATGATTGGATTGTGTCGTGTATACTTCTATGCGATTGATAAGCAATTGAATCATATCCATGAATTAGTTCATTTGAGTCATTTGAACTAGTAAGGGTAGAGATGAATATGGTTGAGAAGAAAGTGCTCATGTGGTTAACTTTGGTTGACTATGAATGAACCAACTAGGTGTACACGTTTGGGTACGGCTATGCCAAAACCAAATAAGGGTACATTTCAATTGTGTGTAAACAAGCCAAGTTGATCTAACGGTCTAATTATATTGGCTTGGGTTTCAATCAGGTTTCATCTAACGGTGAATATTGAATGCTTTGTTACCAAGGTAACTTAGATTGCAAACCCTGATTTGAAAACTATATAAGAGAGAGCTCTAGCAACTGGGAAACCTAATCCCCACACCTCCTGTGTGTTACTAGTTGCGGCTAGAGTCGATTCTCCTTTAACCTTAGGTTTCTTCTCGAGACCCTGTAGGTTAACGACTTATGAGACTTTATTGGGATTGTGAAGCCAGACCCAACTATTTATCTCTGTAGTTACGTGTTCTGAATCTTGCCCTGTTCTATACTATTGAGTACTATCTTTTCTAAGATTTGCTCGAGATCGAATCTCCGATATGCAAGATTAAAAGTAATCACAAACATCTTCGTCTCATCGTTTGTGATTCCACAATATCTTGTTTCGCTACCATACGATTAATATTATTGTGAGGTGATTGATATTACTAGGATGTTCTTTGGGAATATAAGTCTGGTGTATCAATTGGTTCCTGTTCACCTTGATTTATCAAAAGACGAAACAAAATCGTAGGTTTATCTGTGGGAGACAGATTTATCTATTTTAGGGATTTTCTGTGTGATACAGATTTGTTCTTAAAGTCTTCGGCTTTGGGTTGAAGTAACTCTTGGTTGTGGGTGAGATCATCTAAGGGAATCAAGTGTGTAGTATCCTGCTGGGATCAGAAACGTAAGGAACATGAATGTACCTTGATCAGTGTGATATTGGTTAGGGCTCAACTACATTCCAGACCGAAGTTATCTTGTAGTAGGCCAGTGTCTGTAGCGGCTTAATACAGTGTGGTGTTCAATCTGGACTAGGTCCCTGGGTTTTTTGTATTTGCGATTTCCTCGTTAACAAAACTTCTGGTGTCTGTGTTATTTCTTTTATGCATTATATTTCGTATATAATATAAATATCACAGGTTGCGTGCGTTAAGACTAATCACTCCAACCTTTGGTTGTTGAGTTATTTGATTAGCACTTGGATATTGGTCTTTGGTACGTACTATCCAAGTTTATCTCTCTTGTATTTGATAAAGACTCGCAGATTTCTATTTGCTTGAGTATAGATCAAATCAAGAGATCGAGATATTAAATCTTTGATATACTTTTATTAAGATTGAGTCGATTGTCTTGTTGATTCTCTTAAAAGTATTTTAGAGTTAGTCCATCCAGATTGCTAAACGAAAAGTTTGGGTGAGGTTATTAGACCGCCGCTTTTTCAGTCACATTCTATCTATCTTGACAGCCCTGTCGGGTGATCACTAATATCTCATACTGATACTTCACTCCCGACTCTGTCCTCCTATGAAGAATAGGTCTCCTGATCTATAGCTTCTCGGCTCAAGTTCACTTTCGCCTAATGGTCCCGACATCCATTAACCCGAAGTTGTTACTCTGCCCTATCCGAGTCTACCGTCTTCTAGGTCCGAGCCTGTCTCGACGTGACCATTATGCTCCTACGCGTGCTCTGTCAGTGCATTTAATGCCTCGTCCCTCGATTCTGACCAGACCGTTGAATATGAATTTTACTTTACACTTGTTGAATCCACCTGCACATGCAATATATACTCTCTTTTACTGTACTGGATCCGATAGAGTGATTCCATGCTTCGCCTTGCTCTCTTCCTTGATGTATCATAGCTTAGGATTGCGCCACCTCTACTTGCCAACTAATTTCTACTACATTTATGCCCCTTCTTTCCACTCGTGTGTTTGACATGATGGGAAGAAAACTGCTTCGCCTCCTTCCACCGTTGCATGTAAGGAGCGCGACTATAACTGAATCGCTTAGAGAGTGGATTCGGTCTCAATTACATTCCGGTCCGAATTGTGATAGTAGGCTAGTGTCTGTAGCGACTTAATACATTTTGGTGTTCATATATATCTGGATGAGGTCCCGGAGTTGTTCTATTACTGTAGTTTCCTCGTTACAAAACTTATGGTATCTTGTGTTTTTCCTTTTCCGCATTATATTGTTTATAGTTATAATTGGATTTACGCAAGTTGTACATATTCAATCTTAGTAGATACGTCCATAAATTGTGAACGATTACGATACTCATTCTTGTAGAATTCGTATATTGAAAGATAGAAGACAAGTTTAATTACTTGGTAGAATTCCGATTGGATTATTTGGATACGACTAGATTGATTTTGGATATTGATTTTTGAGATCGTCCAAGTACTCTTCTTAACAATCAGGTTCACGGACTCTTGTCTATATACATACTGATTGATAAGATGTTAGAGATATAAACTCGATATAGAAATTGTCAAGGATCATTCAGTTGGTCTACTTAAAACTATATTAGGTTTTGTCTATACAGGTTGTCGAACGAAAAAGTTGGTGGTGTGCTTGGTACCTCTGCGTTTTCAATTGGTATCAGAGCAGGAAAATTAACATTGTAGACATAATAAATTTTTGTTTGTTATTTATTCTTAAAGCATATCCTAATGGAGAATAACTTTGGAAGGATTATCTCGTTCGCCTGTAATGTACACCAGAGTTCCTTAAAGATTCTTCAGAAATTCTTGCATAGAAAAACAACTTCAGCTTGTCTGGATTCTCTGGAATGTTGCAATTCTATTGAGACCTCAAATCTCAAGATTGAGAATGAAGAATCCAAAGGAAAAATAATTGCTCCTTTGGCAAGAACTAAAGTCAAGAATACGTCTGTCAAAAATGTTAGGTTATGCAGTCTTAAAAATTTGTCTATCAATTTAATTGACCCATGTTAATTCACACAATAAATTGTTTAGAACTAATGTTGTTAAGGATCATTGAACATCTTTTTTAGAATCATATTTCGAGATTTTTAACAAGACAAGATTGACTCGATTTCTTCTTTATAAATCTACTAGAAGTCATACGGAATCGTCTCAAAAAAAAATGGTAAGATAGTGAGTAAAACAGAATGGTTCAGTCTTCACATACCTGATACAGACGTTCTCCAAATGTCTTTATCGATCTACATTCTTCAAGGTTATGTCTGATACTTAACTACCAAATTCTAACCTGGTCCGAGACTTGACTTAGTAGACTAGAAGTCAATATATAATTTTGATCATCTAACATTGACAACAAGCTTGAGATAGCAAAAAATTGTGGGTTCAACCGAGCATTATTCTAACACCTATGTTATTCTTTCAAGTTAGACCCATATTGATCAATTTTGAGTGATTTGTCGTTTCCGGTTGAGATAGTGCAAAAAAAAAAACGAAAGAAGAAGACGAAAATTCAGGGATTGAGATTTTAAAAAAAGATGATTTTGTTTCTGTTTTTGGAGATTGAAAGGGTAAATGAAATGGCAGAAAACTGAGGGAAAAGAGGAGTTTTGAAAACTGATGAAAATGAAGATGTAGAACGGGGATTCAAATGAATCCCTAGCATTTTCATAAGATGAAAATGATAGAGGTCTTCCAAGAATAGGAGAACACGAAATAGGTCTATTTATTTCCTGGTTAGTTATATCTTGTAATGAATTAGAACCAAAAGGATTTGCAGTCTCAAAAGATCTTGCCGAATCGATGACTCGGTGAGTTTCATAGTTAGCAGATAGGAACGAGTCAGACTCCGACATGGATAGAGGAATGTAATCCTCGGGCAAATGAAAAGAAAAATTACGTTTTCCAAAAATAGTTTCAGTAGATGGAGGCTTGTCCTCATCATAAACTGAGGAACTAATAGCAATCCAAGAAACTTGACCCTCCTCAGCAGGTTGATTATCATGATGAAGGGACGATTCGAAAAGGTTTTGGTATTTATCTCTTACACCTTTGTTTTAAATTCAATTTAATCCTTAGTATAATCTTCGATTTCAATGTTTTTTCTTCCAATTGGATCCTTATTTTCAATTCAATCAAATTATACAAATAAAATTACATTAAAAGAAAGAAAACTAAATCATCAATTAAACGAAAGAAAACTAAACCGTCAATTGAAAAAAAAAACTAAATCCAGAACGATAGTTGTCATCTTTTGTACCTGAGGCAGAATCAAAAGAGTTAGAGTTCTTGATCACAAAAGTTTTTTTTTTTGTTCAGTTCCCTTGAAGTAACCAACAAGTTAGTTTCTTGACAAGTAGACGATGTCATCATCTTTGCAGTTTTACTTTAGGGAGTGTGTAAGATTTTTTAACATGTCCAATTTAACCACAATGAAACAAAACTTGTTAGAGTCGGAACAATGCAAGGAATTATCTTTGTTCATGATCACAACAAGACGATTCAAGAATTCAAGAGTGTCTTTAATGGTTAAGAATTAAAAAATTCCCACGAAATGATTTTATCACGTGGGAATGTTTCAAGCATCATAAGAGAGAAATATTGAACTATCTGATATTTCTGCTCACGATCGGCTGGCGAACCAGTTCACAAACCATAGATATTTGAGTTTCAGAAATACAAGAGGGTTGCCGAACCAGTTCGCAAATTACAAGTTCATATGGGAACACTTCATGAACCATTGGGAACCGATTTATTAAAGTTGGTATTATAGGCTAGCAGTTCACGAACCATAGTCAACTGAGTTCGATAGTCTTGTAGGTTTGGAGAACGCGGTTTACAAACCCTTGCACCCTGACTCGTGAACAAGTCTAACAATTCACGAACCGTTGTACCAACAGTCCAAGTATATTTTAACAGATGCTCAAAGACTTATTTTTTTATATATTTTTAGCATTGCTAGAACTCTCTCAAACACTTAACACTTCATTGCTCACTAAAACACTTATGTGTGTGCATCATGATTAAACTTTCAGGTGTTTAAATGAACATAAAATTGCTTTAGTTCTTTGGCATACAAGATGTTTCACAATAGGAATAATCATTATACAGTTGGTTGACTTTGAAAAAAATGAGGCTAAGGTGAATCGGTTCTAATGTATATTCTTTTTGTATTTTCAAGACCTAAAAGTGTTTGCTTGATTCTCAAGTTATCTTAGCCTCAATTCTAAGCAACCCACAGTCTTTGAAAACTATAAATAGAGATGCTCTTTTAACATTTATAGTAGGAAATTTAATCCCAGTTTATGAGAATATTCCCTTGAAACACTTTGTGTCCTTTGGTAAATTTAGGTAATCTTCGAGAATATTCCCCATGGGACAATGGTGCCTTAACTACCTAAGCTATCTTCAAGGATAAGGGATAAGGTTTTGGTAATCTTTAGGTCATCTCCGGAATAAGAAAAGTCAAACGAAAATGTCGTATTTATCTTCTCGAATAGGTTGGTTTAATGTTTTGTGGAATATTCCAAAGGAATCTTACCTAAATGGATGGATTCTTCGCTCTTATGAAATTTTGACTTAGAATAGTCCAATCACTTTAGATGTGTTTCGATCTTGAGTCAGATATGCGTACAATATGCCAGTAATATGGTTTGTTTAAGGTTTCAGGAATATTTCAAGGAATCTTACATGTAAATGGATGTATTCAGGAGTAGTCCAATCACGCTGTGTTTCGATCTCTGAGCCAAGGTATGCGTACATTATGCCGAATATGGTTTGTTTAAGGTTTCGTGGAATATTTCGAAGGAATCTTACCCGTAAATGGATGGTCTTCCTTGAGCTACTTCATCGTATAACTTGTCAAAATTACTTCATGACATATATGACTAGTCGAAATTCAAACCTAAGCACAAAGAGAAAGCACAAAAACACAAATAGAAAGCACAAAGAAACACACCAATTATCGAATTCATTTTTCATTTTCCCGATTCATTCTTATAAATTTTTTTGGATTTTTTATATCGTAATGTCGATAACAATGCTAAACTTATTAAATATTTTTTGGATTTTTTTTCATGTCGAAGGTTGATAATTAATCCGAAACATGAGTTCGTATTAACACAAAGAGAAAGCACAAAGAAAACACACTTGCCTTGATCCGTATGACACTCTTAACTTAAATCTATACCGTCCAAATATTTTCATAATCCGTATGACCCTATCCTACCACATCTCATCCGTTCAAATTTTTTAGATTTTTTTTCTCTCACTTATCTTCATTCACTCGCTTATCTGTCTCTCATCTTCCCTCCCTTAAAAAAAAAAACCCAACTCTGTTGCGCCTCCCTCACAAATCGATTTCATCTTCAATTATTTTCTCATCATACGATTTGAAGAATCCCGATCTCTTTTCTTTTCCCTTTTGATGCATAACCCCAATTTATCTCGTCGAAATTTTTTTTGTTGTTGTGAGAATGAGAGGAGATAAGGCATCAAAAATCGTGAGCTGATATGAAATTGGTGGAAATAAAACAAGTCGTTGCCGTTAATGGAAAATCAAGAGATGGGGTTTGGTTGATTAGGTTTTGGTTCAAATGATCGCAATGGTTTGTGTTTCACCTAAGAGATGAAATTTAGGGTTTAATTACCGAGAATCGAGAGATGATTGAGAAGAATTAGGTGATGGGTTTATGTGGTTGTTCTTCAAGGGTGAGAAGACTAAGAACCGGTGTTGTTTTGATGGGGTTCATTTAGAGACAAAGAGCGGGAATTTGATGGGGTTTCATGACACTGAGTCACCGATTCAAACCAATCAGATGGTATTTATCCATAACCATGTGGAGAAGCAATTCTTCTCGCTCAACACCGAGTTTAGTTTGAGAAATGGATTTTATTTGAGTAACCGTTATGAATCAACTCGCAGAAGCATCGATGCCCATTCACCATTGCTGAAAAGTTTGAGTACCAAGCAGAGGTAAGACACTTGAACGTATTTTCTTTTTTCTTTTTGTAAATAAATCTTTTTTCTGGGGCTTATGAAATTTGATATGTTTTGTGTTGACAAAAAGTTGCCTGTTGATGGATCTCATATCCCATTACCTGGGTGAATCCACTCTTATCCTATGATTTATGATTGTTTGTATTTGAGTTTCAATGTTGGAACTACATAAAATGCTTCGATCTCGAACATAGGTATTGTTGGAATCATTAACCGAAATCTAACCGTTAGAATTGAGTGAATTTTGATAGGTTAGGAGAAGTGCAAGAAACTGTTGTATTAGAGAACTATATCTAATACTTGTACAATGTCGCAAAGTTCTTGAAATCAAAATGGGGCACTTAAACATGGATTTGTCTGATTTTTGGATATGAGTGACCCATTTTGGTTATGATTCAAATTATAAAATTGATCATAGGAAGTACCCCAACTAGGTATTTTCTTAAAAAAAATGTGGATTCGTCATATATTTATATCTTAAAAATGTGCACTTTGCAACGATAAAGGGAATATTCTTACATATTGTTCTTGTTTGCTTGTTTGTAATTGGTTCAAGAAGCTCACCCATCTCTGGATAAGCCGACAACGAAAATTAGTATTCTCAATTTGGAACGAGTCCCACAAATTAAGAATTAGTTGCAATCAATGGGCGTGTTAAAAGGTTGGTCTCACTTTCTATTCCTCTATTGTCTCGTGTTTGACGTTTGATGACCGTCACCGGTTGACTATGATGTTTTCAAGTTCTTATGATTGAACTATTAATAATTCCTATGACCGATAATCATTGGATTTTCTTACAATGGGAGGTATTGATTACAATGGGTGGTTGTCGGAATGCAACTATTTAAATGATTCCGTACTCATGTTATTATCAATCTTTAAGAGATTTTTTTTTTTTTTTTGAGAAAGAAAAAGGGGACTTGCTATGGTTATCCTAATGTAAATATTTCCGATTCGTTGTTACTCATTTAAGATTTAGATATTTTGGTTTATCTTGGTTTCATTGATTCCTTAAAGACCGTTTATGGTTTATATTTGGCTTGCCGAGTAGGTTAATATTCAAGTTATCTTAGCCTTTTGAGAATTCGTATCATTAGTTTTTATTACTACATTAGTGTTAGCAACTTCCATGTCCAATGTTTTCTTTTTAGGTTATGGGGTTCTTTGAAATTGTCTCGACTTGTGGATTTTACATAGAGTAACACGCCGAAGGATTGATATAGTTGAATTGTTTTAGCATAAGGAAAGGAACCAAATCCCCGGGTTGTTGAAACCGAAGGGAATTAATGTGTTCGAATGATATTTTGAATGAATCTAAAATTGGTTCAATTGTTTGAATACCGGCCACATTTGAATGAATGCCGGTATATTTTGAATTGTGACCAATTTCATTTTTTTTTTTTTTTCACGAATTAAAAACAACCACAACTGCTAAGAAAAAGTAGTCAAAAAAGTGGCTTTTGAAATGGTACATAAAACTCTAACCATTGTCAAGGAATTCACATACAACTCTAACCATAGTTGTCAACGAATTTTCTACAATCCCAACAAGTGTAATGATTATTTTCACAACCCAAGTAAGGGTTGTGTTAGGCATAAAGAAGAAATTTCAAAAGACATTACCTACAAAATGGAAGTTATCTATTATTGAAGAGTTGCAAAGATGAGGACCTTCCACAACCCCCCTTGTGCAACCTATAGAGGTATTTCCCTCGGGGGTTAATCTATTTTTTCAGAGACGGTCATCTTCCGGTAAATTTAGGTAATCTTCAGCAGGGACAATGGTGCCTTAACTACCTAAGTTATCTTCAAGGATAAGGGATAAGGTTTTGGTAATCTTTAGGTCATCTCCGGAATAAGAAAAGTCAAACGAAAATGTCGTATTTATCTTCTACAGGTCTTCCTTGACCAATTCCACAACTACTATCCTTATAACTGAATCTCAGACAGTGGTTACAAAGTTTATAAGGGAGATTGTGATAGTTGAAGAAAATCTCAGTTATAGGATTTTGTCCTACCTTGACTAGGAGCTTATCTACTAATGGTTTTTTGATATTCACCCATACCATAACTCATGGAAAACAATCAGGTGCAAAAACTTCACTTCCTACACAGACTCTGCTTACATGTCCTGGCCAAGCATTTATCTACTCCCGTGTTCATGCTTGGCATTTAAAATACTAGCCCAAAAAGGAATCTCTTTCGTTGTGATGTTCATTCCAGGATATGCTTTTATTGTTACCAGAACATTGCCAAAAGGGTACCACGAATATTTGTTGAAATCCACGTAAAGTTTTTAGCAGAATGAAAAAAAAAAGGATGAATAAGTTTGGATCTACTTCTCTTATTTGGAAATCAATATTGGGTCCCCAGAAATGACTTAAAGCTCCACTAACTTCCCAAGGTTTGAGAATGGTAGCAGAAAAAACTCTAGCTAAACTACTATTATTTCGTACACCAAAATCTCATATGAACTCCACATGTGTTGGTAACAAACCAACATTTCTATGACTTTGAAATCGTTGTTCTAAGGATAACCCACTAATATGCCTATAGAGATTCCAATTATTTGCCATAAGAGAAACAACATAACTAATGGATAAAGGGGGAGATGAGAAGGAGAGACCTAAATGAGGATTCTGAAAAAAAAACTCTAGAACTAAGAGATGCAGGATTTGAAGGAACTAAGAATCTATGGAATAAGCTGCTAAAAGAAATCTATCAAAAACTTAAACCCTCCCATGATTTAGGTGTAGCCGTCGTACTAGAAAAACCAGATTGTGTTCCAGTCTACTGTTAACATGTGTTTCCTTAGATATAATAAAATATGTTCAAAGGTATGTGACGAGGTTGCCTGTTGGTTTTTATGAGGTGATGACAATACTAGGTTTCGGTAGAAGTAACATAACTAGGTCAGACCATCCAAATCAGACTTGATAGAAATTTGAAATTATAAAGCAGCGTAAAAAAAAAGTGTAGTACATGGACTGTCTGGGATTATTACTAGAAATGCCACTAGGCCTTTAAATCAGAAGATATTCAAATATCGTGTATCAGCATATAAATTGGAAAATGCCTGCTCATATGCCACACGACTTAGGCATGCAGAGATACATGATGGAACTGAAGGGACTTGCCCTGTATGGAGTTTGTCGGATGGATAAGACTCAAATTAAAGGGTTATGGGAATAGGCGGGGCAATTAATGCGCCAAGAGGACTTGAAATAAAACAGAGAGACTAGAAGGTGAAATAATTAATCATTTTCAAGGTCTAGAGAAAACTTTAAGCATTACTGAAATAGATTAAGAAAAACTGCGGCTTGTGATCATTCTAGGGTGCCAAAAGATGCATAGGTTTCATCCACTAAGGTTATGAGGTGCAGGGAAGAGCAATTACATCGGATTCAGTATTATTACTTTTCTAGGTGCTATTCTAAAGCCTTTTTGCATCCCATGCAGGCTAATATTTGGACGATTGCAACATAAGCAAGGAGGAGAAGGGAAAATTGGATGAAGGAGCTAACTTTCAAGCAAGCTAGAAAAAGGTGAACCTATTGATGTACCGATTTTCCGTTGTGAAATGCCTCTAGGGATGGATTACACATATATTCAGTTGAAGCAAACTAAGTATTTGCAAGAGAGGAAAGGGGCATTATAAAAAAATTTAAGGACACCGAATAGCTAACAGAAGGGCACCAGAGGGAGAAACAAGTGTTATTCCATCTGTTTGATTTCTTTTACTAGTTATGTTAATGATTGGGTATGTTTATTTTAAGTGTTACTCTTATGTGTTAAAGACTAGTAATGGGTCATAGTTGATGGGAATGGATGTAGTTATGTTTAAGCTAATTTTATTTCAGAATGCATGTGCATGTTGGACTAATTGGTTATGAAATTCCATGATGACCCTGATGCTTATAGGATACTTTCTCTAGATTGAATCTATAAATATTTTAAGATAAGAAAGATGGACTTTCAGAGGGAGTTTAAAGAACCCTAAGCCAGGGTCTCACAAATAACAATAGAAGGTCATTAGAATCCGATGAGAAAACCGTTCAAAAAGAGGACCATATAGGACCCAGAGATTGAAGGAAAACATATCATAGAAATCCACATGGAACCCAATAGATAGTCAGGAAACACACTATTGAAATTCAAAACATAGTTAAACTTCTTAGAACAAAACATTAAGAGATCCATGGAGACTTTAGAGCTCCATAAAGGTTTCCTAAAAAGGATAAGGCTTCATTGGAATCCTTGAGGTTTCCTATCAGAAATAAAGCAATCCTTAAAGGAGAATCAATCTATGCAACATGCTTGAGAACAATAGAACAAAATTTGGAAAAACAAAATTGGAAAACTAAGAAAGAAAGTTTGGAAAAAATAAAATTTGGTAGTATAAATCAAAGCCACCAACATAAATAAAGAGGGTAAAACTAATGCTCGAGATGATATTGAGAAAAGAAAACATTATTTTTTTTTATTTTTTTTTTTGAAAATAAGGATATATTACTAAAAGCAGAGTTTGCTAATTATTAGATTCAGTCTCATTTGAAACAAACTCAGAATGAGTTGTTCTTCCGATGACTGAATCTGTTAGATTAACTTCCTCTGAAACTGATATAGGAATGTTATTCAGATTACATGTTTCATAAGCTTTGAATGTGTCGAAAGCCATTGTAGGAATTAAAAAATAGGGGACCTTGGTTTATCCAAGAAACTGCAGTGTTGCTCTTCCTTCCTTTCTTTGCCAACAGATCTTCCATTCTGTTTGCTTTTCTATCTATATAATGGATACCCGAAAAAGAAACTAATTTTTATGCTAACTTATTTACTTCTTCAAGAATGGCTAGACTTCACCATTGGATTGATGAAACTTTGCCTTGTGGATACCTAATTTTTTCCTGATTATCTCCTTCTATGACCAAATGTTGTAAGTTATTTAAGATGTCTCATTTAGTTACCTGCAGCAGAGTTAGAGATTCTACTTCTTCATATGTGGAAGTCCTAAAGGTGCTCAGTTCTGCTCCCTTGAAAGTGCCTTTCCAGTAGTGAAGAATGAAACCAAAACCTGCATTTGTGTTTTCAAATAACCAAGATGCATCGCAGTTTAACTTGAAATTATTTATGTTTGGGAAGTTCCAATGGGGAATTCAAATAGCCAAGATGCATCGCAGTTTAACTTGAAATTATTTATGTTTGGGAAGTTCTAATGGGGAATGGGTTTTATAACTTTGTAGTGTGTTTCAATCAAACTATTCAAACTCATTAGATTCTAGTAAGCATAGTGTCTTGAAATATCTAAGGTTAACTGGTCAGGTGTTCTAGATTTTTTTTTCAAAATTTCTAAGACACCTTTCCTTCCAAATAAACCAGCACTTGTAGCTGCTAGTGCCATTGAGATGGAATTCAAATCTCCTGTTACCCATTCATTATCTTTATCTAAGAAAGAAATATTAATTAACAGAGGTTGAGTTAGGAGGTGGTCCCTGTGAATCCATTGAAGGTAGATTCCAAATAGCTTTTGCATACCCGCAATAAAAAAAAAAGAAGGTGATATGTGGATTCCACAACATCAACACAGAACACATATTTGTTTTCTATTGATCCCAACTTTTGTCTTGTTGGTAATACATCTTGCATACATTTTCAGATAAACAATTTTATTCTTTGAAAGGTATCCATGCTCCGTAATCCTTTCCAAAACCTTTTGTTTTTTCAGAAATTATATTTAATGGATTTAGAAGTTTTGCATATAGAGATTTTACAGAAAATTCTCCATTGTTTGTTAATATCCATCTTAGTTTGTCTCTTTTCAGCCTTCCCTCATTTGTATTATAAAGTCTAATAATTATAATTTCTTGTACTACTGAGTCATCAACCAAGGATTGTATCAGTTCAAAATTCTACTTTTTAGTGTCTGAGTCGATTAACTCAGACACAAGTGTTATGGTTATGTTTCTTTGAAGAAAATAATTTTCCAGAATCTCTTCCCTAGCTGGTAGCCATCTATCTTCCCAGATGTTTATGGAATCCACATCACCAACTTCCCAGATGCTATATTTCTTGATATGTTCAATACCCTGCAGTATGCACTTCCATATCCAAGAAGCTTTCGATTTCTTCTTAGAGTGCAGGGCTCCTGTTTTCTTAAAGTATTTACCTTTTAGTATTTGTGCCCACAAGTCATTTGGGTTACTTACTAACCTCCAAGATATTCTACTGATCATTGCCCGATTTACCTTATTTTCCTGCTTAAATCCTAACCATCCTTGTTCTATCGGTCTACATAGAAAATCGAAAGATTTTATGTATATTCCTTTTGAGTTTGTGTGTTTCCCCCACCAAAAGTCTCTCTGAATGTTATTGATTCTTTTGGTGTTTTTTTTTTTTGGCAACACAAAGCAACCCATACTGAAGATTGATAAGCTTGACAAAACTGATTTGTTCAACACCATTTTACTTAGATGTGAATAGACTTTTCCTAGCCAGTTTTTGTTTTTATCCTTTGTTCCATTTTTTTGATTATGTTATCAAAAGCTTTAATTTTGGATCTATCTATGAACAGAGGTACCCCTAAAGTCCACAGATAATGCTTTAGTGCTTACTGTGAACTTTTTAACCGAAAAAAGTCCAGATTTTGTGAAGTTTATTACATGTCTTTAGGAATTACTAAACATGTGTATAGCTTCTAACAATTTTTTACAACTTCCTGAATCTGCTCTGGTAAACAAAAGAAGATCATCCACGAAAAAGTGATGTGAGATAGGGGTTGATTTTGGAGTTACTTTCATCCCCTGAACTTTTTTTTTATTGTTTCTAAATGGCTTAACAAGCGAGAAAAGACTTCCAAACACAGGATGAAAAGGTATGGAGATAGTGGATCTCCTTGCCTAATTTGCCTCGATGGTTTGAACTCTTTACAGGGAACATCATTGAGAAAAACATCAATGAAAGAGGTAAAGATGCATTGAAAGATCAGTGTACACCATTGCTCAGAGAAACCAAAAGCTTTTAGAGTTTTTATTAGAGATTTCCAATTAACACTGTCGAAAGCCTTCGACATGTCAATTTTGAGACCAATATTTCCTTCTTCTTTTTTTCATTGAATGCACCATTTCATGGGCAACAATTGTGTTGTCAGAAAATTTCTTTGAGGATAGAAAAGCAGACTGGAGAGGACAAATTATTTTTTCAAGGAATTTTTTGAATCACTTAGCCATGAGCTTAGCTATTATTTTGTATGGAGTATTGCACATGCCAATTGGCCTATAATCTGCAGGACATTTTGGAATTTTTATCTTTTGGATTAGAAATAAATAAGTTTTATTCAACTCACTATTGAGTTGTTTGTTTTGGAAGAAATCATGTATTATAGCCACTATATGTGGGCCTACTATCCCCCAAGATATGTTTAAAGAATCTCACCGGGAATCCATCTGGACCCAAGGCCTTGTTTGGTTTAAGGTTCTTCGCTACTTCCCAGATTTCTTCTAGAGATGGTATTTTCGTTAATACACTATTTTCTTCAAGTGAGATGCAAGGAAGAATATGAGAGAAGATATGTTCATCAGAGTTTGAAGAGCATTCTGTGAAAAAAATCAGAGAAGTAAGAAATCAAAACCTCTTCTATTTTTGTTTTAGATAAGATTACATTGTCGTTTTTATTCTGTATACAGTCTATGTTGTTCATTTTTCTTCTTTTTAGTGTTGTAACATGAAAGAAAGTTGTGTTTCTTTCCCCTAGTGCTATAGTGTTGTTTCATGACTGTTGTTTTGCAATTTCTTCCTGTGAATCATACAAAGCTTTTAGTTCTAACAACTTCTTGTTTATGAGATTTGTATTTGTATCACTGGTTCGTTTTGTTGTTAACTTTTCTACATTTTTCAAAAGGATTTTAATCTTTTTATTTGGATTTCCAAATACATTTTTTCCACTTGTACCATAAAACTGGTTCCCAGAGTTTATGATCCAAGAATACATTTTAATCTTATATTTCCTATAAGATCCAAGACTGGTTCCCAGAGTTTATGATCCAAGAATTTTTTATAACCTTAATGCAAGTAGGTTCTCTAAGCCAGCGCCAGGTACTATAAAACTTGAAAGTGAGAAAAGAAAATGATTGAAAAGTAATAGTGAGACTGAAGAATGAGAAACACCAAACTGAAGTAAACGTTCAAAGAAAAATTTGCAATTACAATTTACTCAATCTATGAATTAACATGAATCACAACTCCCTATCTCGCAATCCTCCCCATCTGGCTTAGGAATCAACACATATAGGAGAATTACTCAGAAATCATGTTTGAGAATCGCCTTGATTTTGGGAGAAGAAAGAGAAGAGAAAAAAGAGACCCGTTCATGTGTTGTAATCCTACTATAAAATGGGCAAGTTGATTTGTTCAAGATGTCTGATCTCTCTGGAAACTCGAATTCCACATGTTCACGTGGCCACTCACTGAAACTTATAACATCCAAGTTGATTTAGAATAATAAATTCCTAGACAGGAGATACTCAGTGTTCGATAGTTGTACTTGTACCTCATGTTCTATAACAGAGTGTTTGGATACGAGAAAGAATTTATGTTAGAAGAAATCCTAGAATTTTATATAGCAGCCAGAGTGTTTTATCAACCTTAGAAGTCAGAAGCAAAATCAATTCACTTTTCAAAATAAATTGACTTTTTAACTTATACAAGTCAAAAAGTAACTTCGTACGTGTATCTAAACGGTACATGAACTTTTATTTATGCAGACATTAGAATTTAATTGTACATGTTTACCATGTCCTAATTAAAATTTTGCTGCCAGTCTAGGATAGGGCTGCACAAGACCCGCCCATGATACCCAAACCCGCCCGTACCCGCTAAACCCGTGGGTTTTTTGTCCAAACCCGCCCGTTGTGGGTGCGGGGTTGGTTAAGGAAAAAAAAAACCGCTGTCTCTGGGTGCGAGGTTGGTTTTAGCTAATACCCGCCCAAAAAACCCGCAAAATATATACCATTAGATAAATCTAATCCTACCCGTCCATTATGAAACCCTAATACTAGTAGATAGGATAACTGATAACCCTCATTCACTTTTCTCTCTGTTCGGCCTCTCCTCTTCTTCCTCCTCAGTTCTTCTTCTTCACCTACGAACGACAATTACCAGAAATCTTCACCAGAAATCGACAACAACAACTTCGAATCTTCACCAGAAATCGACAACAATCGAAAAATCAACAGATTCAACACTTAATCTTCATCTGTGAACTTCCTAGGTATCAAAATTTTTGGGTTTTGGTTTTTTTCTCACTTAATCAAGGATAAGTCAAGTGAGAATAGAAATATGAAGTTACTCTAAATACTTGAATGATTATTGCGGGTTTAAGCGGGTTTAAACCCAAACCCGCCCTACCCGCAGCGGGCGGGTAACAAAACCCGCCCGTTGTTTGTGGGTGCGTGGTTGGTTATGAAAAAAAAACCCGCAGTCTGTGGGTGCGAGGTTGGTTTTAGCTTATACCCGCCCATACCCGCCCATGTGCAGCCCTAGTCTAGGATTAGTAAGTGGTTTGGTCAAGACAGATTTCTTGATGAAACGCTGAGACAAAAAATAAAGGCCAAGCTCACCCTTTTAGTAAAAATATTTGCGTTTCAAGGAGAAGCTGAATTGCGCAATATCAAACATAGAACCGACCTTCCATAGAATCTATACAATAAATACAGTAGATACTGAAGTTATTTAGATCCGGGCGGGCAATGCCTCTGGCGATTAGCGGAGAGAGATAAATGTTTATTTGTTCATTAAAGCTACAATGAGGAAAAAAGAAAGAAAAAAAAACGTTGATACTTTTTCCCCCCAAAAAACCACTACCTTATGCAATTTCTTACACTTGTATGGTTACTTTGTTTCCATAATCATCATACTGATATTTTCAAAACTGAAATACTATCATGGAATGCAGAAGCTCACATGAACTTGTCCTGGATTAGTTTCTTCAGTTCTTCACATCTTTGTATGACTGTTGGATTCATCAAATCTCTAGCTTCCCTGATGAGAGTACCTTCTTGGCTGAAGTTGTAAGCGTTTATTATAGTGCATATCCAGGTATGAAGCTTCTCCGGCGTCCTATAGACAATAGAGAAAATGATTGGAGAATTAGAAAAGAAGTTGCACAAAAAAGAGACAAGGAAGACGATATAAAGTTTAGATGGTAGAGATGATCCACTAGTAATACTAGGAAAGGTCCTGGAGAATAGATGACGAATTGAACAATCCCACTGCATAGTAATACTAGGAAAGGTCCTCGAGACGACAGATATTATGTGGTCAACTCTACTTTTGGTTGATCACAAATACAATGCACTCAACTGTTGGATGGCTGGAGGGTAATGTAAACATGGGTGGACAGAATGAACAAAATAACCAACGGAAATCGATTTTTCATCATTTCGAATCCATCTGCATATAGTAGTGAGTTGCTATGTTAAAAAGCTTACGTGTACAGACAGTCAACATCCTTTCCTTCTAGTTCATCTCCAGGGGTAAATGCATCTTTTAGACCAGATATCCTCAGCTCAGGATCCTCAATGGTGAGAAGATATTTAAGTATTCTGATCTCTTTAGGCATTAGCCTCTGAAGGTTACCTCTTGCAGTCATATACAAGTGGTACAATGTATCCTTAACCTGCAGTGAAATGAAATAGAAACTTTAGATCCGCCCTTGTACAGAAACATATGCATATGTGTTTAGTCTCTGTGACCAGAAAAGTGTTTAGTCTCTGTGACCAGAACAGATAAGGGGTATACATAGTAGAAGTTATGCAAATAATGACAGGACTTGGTGCGTGCTCAGTTTTGGCCAAGTGTTGTTCCTAAGTGAACATGGTGTGTAGCTAATTGTCTTCATGATGTGCGGGAGTTGGATGAAACCCAGGAGTATAGAAACATTATACAAATGGCTCAAACTAATCCATTAATTGACTTACCCATTAAAAAAGGAAAAAGACAATACAAAACGTAGTCTCATACAGTAACATTTAACCATTAGAAAATACCTCATCTTTTGCCATGTTTGACTCCTTAGCAGCTGACCAGGCTTTGGTGATCATTAGCACTAGAGCAGAATCAAGTTGATTTTTCTCAGCCAAATTGTCTATCTTCTTGCAAGCAGCATCTAAACTAGGGGAATTTACGATATCTTGAAACTTCAACTCGGCCACATTCAGTGCTTCTCTATCTTCTGAAAGAGTATCATAGGCTTGTACTGCATCCAAGCATGAAGTTCCAAGCTTTGCCAAAGCTAGCCACAAAAAACAGATGTAATAAAAAACCTAACTATCCATTAGTAACTAATTCACAGCATTAGCATCCTAAGAGGGAAAAAGTTACAGAAACTTGAAAATAAGATACATATATTCAATCTTACCAGCTTGCTTGGTGGGATCTTCGTAATAAGATTCCGCTACTGTCTGAAGGTGTACAAAGAATTCCTTGGTGAAATCTTTACGTCGTTTAGCAACAACTTCTTTTATCTCAGATGGTGCTGCTTTCACTACTTCAAGCAGATTGTTATGTCTCTGCACATCTTCATCAATCTGGAAAGGAAACATCCAAATGAATAACAAACCCCACAGAGTTTTCAGCTTGATAAAGAATTATAAACAACATAGCTTTTGCATTCAGTACAAACCAGAGCAAACTACCATGCACCAAACACCAACTCAGTTTAACCAACAATTGACAAAACCCATGTCAAATCAAACAGAAGAAGTCATATTTCAAACAGAAATACTCCAACAAGGAAGTTGTGGTTTGAGAATGCACTAAGTTTGACATTTACTTTACCCTCTAAAGATTCAGCAAACTTATGAGACTAGGTTAACATAACGGTGTTCCTCTGCAGAAAAATGTGTAAACAGGTAAAGAAGATAAAAAAAGCCTCCAAACAAATAAGTGTAGAACAATGCACCCTTATTGACAACACTGGACATATTACACCTCCTAATTTCCATGTGAACATGAGTGATCTATATGCTGCAGAAATGACCATAAGGATCCTCCCATCTTCTTGTTCTAATATGAGCCTAAATTGTGAAGAAGCTACAAGTTTAAATTTAGGATGACTCTGCCGAAGCCATCACACACAGTAGAACCGAAAGGCACTTAATTTCAAAAGAAGGGTAAATAAGATTTATCAAGGGTGAAACAGAACCTACTTCTTTCAACTTCCTTCCTAGCCGAAGCAAATTGTGTTTTAATCCAGGATCATCCTCAGCATCTGCTTTTATCTGGCACCGCTTAAAGAAATGAGGCCTGATATTGTTCCATTCTTTGCTGAAAGCAAGTAACCTTCTCCAATCTGTTGGAGTGGGCTTATCAACCATGAAGACACCTATTAGCTTGTCACAAACTTTTACCATTTGACTGTCATCTAAGGAATCTGCATCTCCTTGTTCATTGCCATTTTCACTATGTTCTTCAGCTAATCCTTCATGAGCAACTGCTTGACCAGGTTGACTGAATAACGATATAGGCTCTTCAGCACAATCATTTGGTATTGCAGAAGCTGCATCACCGACAACAGCTTTAAAGGATGACCTTTGCAGCCTATCTGGCTTAGCCACCAACACAGAATCTGGTATTCACACCTATTATATTAGTTATAACACAATACATGCCAAATTCTCACAATATCAGCATTATTAGCTAGGTGAGAAAGATAAGTGGATACAGCCATCAGCTAGTTGTGAAAGATAGCCAAGTAGAAACACCGGAAAGTGGTCTTGAACAAGTAGTATATATCTATCTAACACAGTAGAGAGAAATCATATGGGCCAAATGTACCCTAAGAACAAGCTAGCAAAATGCTAAAAACCAACGTATGGAACCCCAAGTGCAACTTAAAGAACCAATCCAACTACGAAACATGACATTGGCAGCTAAGAGATGGCACAAGTACATTACAGAGAATAGCATGAAGTGACTTGCACATGGGTTGCTTTGAATTCCTTCACCAATTTGCAACTAGTAGAAATTCAGAAGTCTATAGAATCAGAACATTGAAGAAAATGGAGTCCAACACCAATTTCTTTTTCATGACTTCAAAATTTGAAAGACCCAATACGATATCTGGTTTTAAATTTGAGCAGAAACCCATCAAAAGGGATATAAAACATGCTATGCCAATAGTTTCAGTGAGAAAACCCTTCCTTAAACCCTAATTCAAGTTGCAAACTTTATCAAAAGTTAATGAAGAAAATATTAGATTTTACCTCTCTTTATAGTTGTGTTGGATGGATAAAAGATAACAGAAACTCTAGAATTAAGAATAGATGGTTGAATGGGGTAAAATTGATTACTTTTAGATAAACCCAGAGAGTATGATGTTTGGAGAAACCCAGGAATAGTATTCATTCTGAATGAAAATAAAAGGATTAAGGAGGAAGTTTGGATTATGGGACTACTGTATAAATTGGGGTTTTCAGGTTTTAGTGATTAGTATGATGACAGAGAATGAAGAAAGAAGGGGATGGACGAAACTTGAAAGAAAGATACTCAGGGGTTTATTTATTTTTCTTATTATTTTTATTAAACAAAAAAAAACATTTTATTAATAAAGAATAACCAAAGTTATACAAAAAAGAGGAAAGAAACGTCGACTGAAAGAACAAAAAGGCCAGGAATGGACAACATGTCCTAAAGCCCAATGACTAAAGCTGAAAAGGTCAAAAACAGAAATCAAACAAATCTGTAGTAAGGACTAAGAGCAACTGCAGTGGTGCGAGCATAACCAAAGACCAAAGAGGAAAAAAAGACTAAAATTTTGGTTTAGTCCGTGTTGTGACACTATGGGCAGAAGATTAAATTTGGTGGAGCGTGCATTATAAGTTCGCCCGATGGTGAAGCGTGCATTATAAGTTCGCCCGATGGTGGAGCGTACATTATAAGTTCGCCCGATGGAGCGAGATTCTGTTCATGTACTTGAAAAAAAAAAAAAAAAAAAAAAAAAAAAAAAAAAAAATTATGGGGCGGAGGTATAAAGCCCGCCCCATTCAAGAGGAAAAATTTAAAATCATGGGGCGAAGGTATGAACAATCGCCCCAACATAAAAAAAAAAAAACCAGGCGAACGTATAGTTAACGCCTGGTATGGGGCGTTCACTTTATGCACGTCTGTTGTGGGGCGTTAACTATATGTTGGAAGAAGAAGAAGGTGTGGGGCGTTAACTATACGTTCGCTCGACTAAAAATTTGGGTTTGGTAATATAGTCTGGGATTTAGTCGATGGTCTGGGATTTGGTCGATGGTCCGTCCCGCTACGCCTGGTTCTTTTACCAAATAAATGGGTTTAGTCGCCCACTGCAGTTGCTCTAAGGAGTGTCTGGTATTTCCATTCTTTGCATATTTGAAGGTCTGTCAGTGAATTTAAGTACTTGTCCTCTTTGAAGGTGACAATCTTTTTTGGCAAAGAAATCTGCAGAGAAATTTATCTCCCTGTAAACATGATTGAAATGGATTTGTTTTAAGGCAGCACATACCCTTTTCCATCTAGCCAGAACAAACCATGGCAGGTTGTTGCTTGAGAATACTGACATGGCTGTATTGGAATCCATATTAACCACCACCTGAAATTTATGTTGTTGTAATGCCCACTCCAGAGCACATAATGTTCCCATTACTTCAGCTACAAAATTTGTTGTTATGCCCAGACCACCACTTTCAGCAGCAATGAATTGACCTGAAGAATTTCTAATGACAAATCCATAGCCAGAGATACCAGGATTACCTCTTGAGGCTCCATCAGAGGAAAGTAGTATAGTGTTTTCATTTGGTAATTGAAAGTAACATTCTATGATTCTTGGAATTTTCATTTTCCTGTAATGAATCTCAAAGAATTGTAGAATTTGAATATCATAATCTGAATTATTAGTATACCCTCTGAGTCTTACCTCACAGTCTTTGACCATTCTGAGAATCTTCTTTTTTGCATTTGTCAAGTCAGGAGCAATGTCTTCAAAAACTGCCTTGTTTCTGGTGAACCAGATATCAACCATTACATTATAAGAAGCAATAAACCAAATTTCCTGCACCACTGTACTTTTATTTTTGCAGCAAGATAAAATTTCCTCAAAGGAAAGTGAATTTTTGAATGCAAAGATACCACCAAGCCAATTCCATAAAATATGACCATATTTGCATTCCCATAAAAGATGATTTATAGAGTCCTGAAATGTATGACATATATAACATCTTGATACTAGCTGAAAACCCCTTTTGTTGAAACTTTTATCAGTAGCACATGCACCTCTAGTGATTTTCCAAATATTAGCATTTGTTGAGGGATGAACACTTTTCTTCCATATATGCTTATACCATCTGAGTTTAGGATTTTTTTTCTTCTAATAACTGAAACAACACTCTCCACATTAAAGATACCATTTTGAGTAGGAGTCCAAATCATTTTATCTTCACCAGGTGCAATAAGTGGTAGATCAGCAATGGAAAAGAAATATAGCATGTCTTCAGGAATTAACCACTGATGATTTGAAATTAAGCTACTAACCTTGATATGAAGATGTTGCTTGATGTAGTCATTATCATGGAAATTTTTGCCAAGCTATGCTCCAAAATCCAAGTATCTTCCCAAACTAAAATTTTGTCACCTTTGCCCACAATCCATCTTGTATGTTCATTAAATTCCTGTAGAATCCATTTGATTCCAGGCCACACTGAAGACTGCTTATAATAAGATATCCAACAATTATTATTGTTTTTATATTTTTCAAGGAAGAATTTTGCCCATTCTTCATCTGAATTTAGAATTCTCCATAAAAGTTTCATTAGCAAGGCTTTATTTATGTCTTCCAATTTTCTTATACCAAGACCTCCTTCTTCTATTGGAGAACATACTTGATCCCAAGAAATAGTTATGCATTTCCTATCTTCAGCATTACCACTCCACAAAAAATTTCTAATAGGAAGTTTAAGGATAACTGTAGGTCGGTGGCTACCTAAGGAAACTCCGATTCGATCGGCCCCCCGGCTGGGAGGCATCTACCTCATCCCACATGCAACTTTTATCATATGTAATGTCAACTGGTAATCAATGAATCTGGGATCGCAAAAAGGTACCTCGTATTTGCTTATATAGTTGTTTCCTTGTTAGTCGAAAGAAGCATAAAAACACATCGAATTGCATCATCATTTTTGAGAAAGTAATGTACTCAAAGAATCCGTTTGCCACAGTTCTCCAATCACAATAAATGCAACTGGAGAGATGTTTGATACTTCTCGTCCACTCGACTTTCCGATTCTGAGTTCTCTTCATCGCCATTCGCCCTCTTAGGTTCCAGTTTACTTCGGGTATGCCATCTTAGTCTCCTAATCGCCGTACTCTTCCTCTTAAAAACTATAAGTTATAGCGACTCAATTAACAAGAACAGGTGCCCTAGGTGCGGCTTTAACAATTGGTTTTCTCTATCAAAAGGCCTTGGCTCACGCCTTGTAAAGACTGGAATGGATGGGGCTTCGGGTGATCTAAGAGCAGCTGGTGGTCCGCGAAAGGGAGGAGTCGTATGATTAAAGACCTCTGGCTAGTTGCCATTCTAGCCATAAGGTCTGAGCTATGGATGACGCGCAACAAGATTACATATGCTGGTGCCAAGGCAAACTGGTATAAATTCAGGCAGAGGGTATTTTAGTTGATTCATGATAACTCAAGAAGAATGAAGGGGTATATGCATAACACTGTTGAAGACTTGAAGGTGCTTAATTACTTCAGAGTGGCGCATATAAAAACTAAAGTCATTACGCCTGTTGAATGCTTTTGGCTGCCACCAGATAGAGATGAGTTACTTCTTTGCTGTGATGAAGCTTCAAGGGGCAATCCAGCAGGTGCAGGCAATGTTGCAAGGGAATATTGATTAATACGTAATCGACCGAACACTACTTGAAAACGGCTCCTCTGCTCGAAACGAAATGTTCCAAATGTTCCTGGAAATTCTTGCTCCCGTTGGGCCATTTGTATCTATATGCATTAGCATCCCGATTCATGGATCTCTCGGTTCGAGAAATAAGAGGATCGAACCATTTCTTCTGACTCTTTTTCAAATTCGATAAATGTTGGTTGATCGTATATTTCATTATAGTTCTATGATTCAGCGTATCATTTCCTATTTGATCCCTTTGAATTCCATAAAAGAATCGATTCGATACATTTCTTATGTACCCATAGGTGATATATTGGATTTTAATCAGATTTCGGATCAATCTATATTGATTGACTGCCTCCATTATGTTGTTGCTAGCAAATACCACTCTTTTTGGTTTTGGATCTTCCAAGTCATTCCCGCAGGAGATCCGGACCGATTTTTTTCTGATCCTTCGATAAAAAGATTCATTCTCTTCATCAAAAATAGGAGGTAGAACCAAGAAAGATTTATTTTTCGATTCATCCCTGGAGTTGAATACCTCATTCAATAATTTTTTTTTTATCCAACCCGTAGGAATCAATAGAAAAGGAAAATCCCTTATGATACACCAGATCTGGCTCGGTTATTGATAGAGTGAATAGATCTGCCATTTCTTGAAATCTCTCTTCTGATTCAAAATCGCGGTATAACGTGTACCCCCCCCTGTTTCGGTCATGGAATAGATGAAATAAAGAAAAAAATGGATTTTGGTTCAAGAATGAAATTTTATTGGAACTGTCCATATCCGGTTCATCCTTCGGAACCATATCACATCCCGGATCTGATGAAATAGGATGAATTGAGACGGTATTTTGTAAATACGTAATTATCTTGAATATATCAACCATTTCTTTATTTTCCGATCGTCTGGAAGGGACAAAAGAAACATCTTGTTCTTTCTTCAACAATTTATGATCTCTAGTGGACCTCTCAGTAGGATTCGAACCCAGATGAAGTTCTGACCATCTGTCGAGAAAAAGGAACGAATTGATTTTGTAGAATTCCCAAGAATTGCTTCGATTTCTTCCAAAATGAAGAAGAGTTGAAGTATTTACCTCTTTTATTTCACCATCTTCAGAGCTAGAATCATCATTATCCTCGGTCTCAGCAATTTGATCAAATTTATTAGAAGATATGATTCGCATATGACTTGAATTTATTGTACCAACCTGATGAATTTCTTTGATTACTCCACTGGGTTCTCCCACTTCATTGCAAGAGCATGGAGTATCATTTGGAAGAGTAATTGTAGCTGAAGAAAATCCAAAACAGAACTTTATTGATTAATTGTTGAATTATATTGGGAGAAGTAACCTTGATGTTATCTTGTTTTGTAGGTGATTGACAAATATCAAAACCAACATGAGTCACTTTCTTTTGTTTAATTCTCCACACATTTTTTTGTTGAACTGGAATAAAATCATTGTTCTTCTCCAAGTTTGATTCCTTTTGCTTATTCCTACATTCAGCCACAAAATGCCCTACTACTTTGCAGTGATTGCAGTATTTGGGAATTTTTGGAATTTGGACTTCTTGCTCAAAATCACCGTACTTAGTTTTGATTTGAATATTATATGGAATGAACTGAGTTAAATTCACTTCAACACTAGCATAATAACCAACTTTTCTCCGTAAAGTTGTTTCATCAACTTTAATGGCTTTACCAATTCTATCACCCAAATCCATGATGAGTTTTTTCCTTCCAGTATTCCATACTTAAACCAGGAAATTGAGCCCATACAAAAGTTGTTGTTGTTTTTTGATTTGCTGGATTAAAATTGGGTTCCCATTCCCTTATATTAAGAATTTGAGATTCAACCTCCCAATATCTATTCCAGATATAATTCTTATCAACCTCGTTTTCTAGTTTAATGACAAAAAATCCTTTACCAATAGGGATCAGTTGATAATTACCTGTAAGCTTCCATTGATTTTTTAATGAAGTTGAAGCAGTTTCAAAATTCAATTTGACAAGATCCAATCTACCAATAAGACTAAAATTCCATTCAAGTAAACTTTCATCAATATCTTCATCTGAAATGTAAAGAGCAAGAGAAGTACTTGCAGGTAAATTTGCATATTGGGTTCAGAATGATTTATAGAATGAGAAAAATTAGATTCAGACATCATAAATGTCAAGATTCAAATGAAATGAACACCAATCATTGGAAGATAGGGTATCGAAAAAATGATTAATGTATTTGAATCTCGAAAAATGAAGGAAAAATTTGTTTGATTTGCGCCAATTTGCAGAGCACCGAGTCAACCGATTTAAAGAGCCGCCCTAAAGTTGATACTCAGGGGTTTATAGCTGCATCAATCTGTGAAGTAACTTAGAAATGAAAAACATCCGGACAACCCACAAGTATGTAACAAACTAAAGAAACAGTCGGAGCCAAATCGATGTCCCGCAATCCCAGTAACTCAGTGGATGGACCAGATCACCAAACAACTAGGCCTTCATGTAACCTTATTCTTCAATCGTCATCTACGGTGATGGAATAAGCACTAAGATCCCCAAATAGATCTGTAACACACCAAAATTCAGTCAAATCTCAATAAGTTATTGACAATAACCATTGGCACCAAAATTCAGTCATATCTCAATAACCACTGGCAGCAAAATCACTCAAAGTCGTGTTTCCCAACAGAACATGACATAACATAGCAAAACATGGATATTGAATCATTACAGCTTTGCATTAAAAAACATGCTGGTGATTGGGTATGTTTAGACTAGACTGTTTGCAGGTGACTCATAAACTCAGGAAACCATGAACTTTGAATCATTACAGCTTTATGTGTGAAACCTAACGAGAGCAGTCAAGCTTTCTCTGAGACTTGCTATTTTTGGTGCCAAAGAACTGAACTTTATAAATTTTCCTCACACTGGTCAGGTCCGGAAACATCAACTCTTAAATTTCTCAGAATAAGCAAAAATGGGACTCTAATAACTTTTCCATGTAAGATTTTTCAAAAATTGAAAACAGAGCAAAGATTTAATTAAAACTTGTCCATGTATATTAGGATTTTCAGGAACCTGATACATAGACTTACGAATCCAGTACCAACTCTATGCATTCACATCAGCTCAACATGAAAGAACTTAGAAAGACCTCAAACTTTAAATTCATTCAGGAACCTTCGTATCTTTTTAAGTATTATGTTAATATACTCACCAAGACAATCCAGAGATTGCCCATTCTAATAATCTGAAATATCTGAAATATTGGAAAGTCACTACTACTTGCCAATGTAAATTTCATCTAGATTCATAATTCATAAAGTTTGAAGACCCAAATCCATGAGTTGAAAATTACCAGCAAACCCATAGAGAACATATATTTCATTTACTATATCAACATAAACAAAACTTTTAAATTATGTTCTAACCTAGTTCTGACCTAGCTCACAAGTCGAAATGATCACTTGTGCAACTTGATAATAAAAAATTATTTAATCCCCCATAGACTAAGATTGCTAAGGTTCTGGCCTCCATATTGAGGCCTGCATCAACAAGAACCACATTACTGCAACATAGATAACTTCAGAAGAATAAAAAGATGCATGATAGGTGAATAAATAATTACAGATGATAAGCATCATACTAGATTAGACTGAATGTCATCTTACATTAACAGCCTTCTATCATTATTGCACAAAAGAACCATTCAGAATTACAGAACATTATCATTATTGCAGATAAAAACTTGTGTTCATTGATTGTCAGCTCCTTCGTCATTAATATTTATCCATAACTATGATATAAACTATACCTTATGCTGAAAGTGAAAACCATTAAGTTAAGGCCTTTTTTCCTTGTTTATCCACATCATGAAATCTTTAGAAAAAAATAGCAAAAGAAAACATAAAAATTAAGATATGATAGATCTGAAGATAAAGCTACTACATCCAGACAGCAGCAGCAAACAAATTAAGTCACCCAAAAGTCTATAGAATTATCATCAGCTTTCAAAACAGGGGAGGGGAATATTAGCTAGAACTAGTTAACATCAGCCTATAACACTCAAAGCTTAAATTCTTATCCGAATTATAAGTAGTTAATAGCAATATCCAATAGGCATTCTGAATTAGCAAGCAAAAATCAACCCCACATGATTCTTACATATTTATTATCAGTGTAGTTAATAGCAATAGACAATACAAATTTCAGATATGTACCTTCGTAATGTTGAATTAATATTGGAAAGGAGAGAGGATTCTAGTGTAAAAACAAACTAAAAAAGCACGATATATTAAAATTTCATATGTGACTCACGACTTACAAAATTGGTTTCAAACAAAAATGTATATCCTATTTATATACAAACTCAGTGACACTCCACACCCACATGCTTATGGTCTCAGTCCCTGGTATCTGGGATACATAAAACCCTCACCAACACAATGCAGTACAAAACAGTAAGCTTTAGCTTTAACATGTCATAAGGTTGTTGTTGATCAACATGGTATGATTTCTCTACACATGGTATCTCATTGGGCAAGCTAGAACTCAAGTGAGATACACCCATGGAAACCCAAAAACAAAATCTACCAGTCTAGTCCACATTCATACACACAAAAATTCACATAAACTCTTTTATTTACACTATGCACATTTCAGATTGTAATGGAGGAAGAAAAAAATAAATCCATGTCAATTTTCATAAACTAATCATAACCCATGAATCATAATTACCCAATGAACAATCATATGTTAAAATCTTACCACATAAGGCAATACAAGTGAAAAAGCTTTAGCCCCCTGTAACTTCCATCTAGGTACAAATAATTTCCTGACATGAAAAAGAAGAGCACAATCAAGGACTAATCAGATTGCATCATTTTCACTATAATCATAGAAACAACTGGAAATGTTCGTTACAAATTAAGAAACCCATAATTCATGTAAAAATAAGGAACCCTAATTTAATTTTCCTAAAACAAATTAAGAAAACACGACCAACCCAAGTTATAAATTGAAAAAATGAAATCAATCTACAACACCTTGATCAAATACCTAACCAATTGAATTATGGACAGAAGAAATTGATAGGATTCTGGTACTAACTCAGCTAATCCTAATATTAATAAACACAAGGCAGTTGATCGGTTGAATGGAGATCAGCCACTTCTTAAGAAAACTTAATTGTTTGATGATTGAATGCATAACCCTATAACAAACTAAGCATATATATATAACGTAATAAACTGTAAATAAGAAAACAGAGAACTAATTCCCAAAATAACTATAGTTGGTGTCGGTGTCCCAACATCCCACCCGTCTTCAGATGAAGCTTGTCCTCAAGATGCAAAGGCATGAAAACGACTAATGAAATCTGCAGCATCTTCCCATGTAGCCTCTTCCACAGAATGATTTTTCCACTTAATAAACCAACGAGTTACCGCAACATTGCGTTGCTTAAACATTCCTCGATCCATTATTTTCTCAGGTTCCCATTCAAAATGGTCTAGTGCTGTAGGTAAGTTGGATTCAACTGTATCACGTGCTCCTAATTTCAACTTCAATGCTGACACATGAAAAACTGGGTGTATGCGACTTGTTGGAGGCATGCGTAACTTATACGCAACAGGTCCAATTTTCTCTTCAACACGAAAAGGTCCATAGAAACGTGGAGAGAGCTTGGAATATGCTTGATTTGCAACCGTGGTTTGCATATAGGGATGTAAACGAAGATAAACAAAGTCACCTACCTCAAAGCTTCTTTCCGTTTTATGAGCATCGGCGTAGGACTTCATTCGAGCTTGAGCAGTTTGAAGAAGCACCTTGAGGATCTGTAAGGTACGATCACGAGACCGCAACGAAGTATCTACAACATGGACAACAGTAGAGCCTGGAACATAAGTCACAATAGTTGGTGGTGTAAGACTATACACGGCTTCAAATGAAGTCATTTTAATGGCTGAGTGATAAGTGGTATTATACCACCACTCCGCCCACGGTAACTAGATATCCCAACTGTGTTGTTTGTCCCCAGCAAAACAACGGAGATAGCACTCTAAAGTGCGATTTGTCACCTCAGTTTGGCCATCCTTTTGTGGATGGTAAGAGGAGCTCCGACATAGTTTCGTATCTTGGAGCGAAAAGAAAGCTTCCCAGAAATTACTTAAAAATATAAGATCACGATCACTTACAATTGTCCTGGGCATTCCATGAAGACGTACAATTTCACGAACAAAAACATCTGCTACGGTAGCGGCAGTATAAGGATGTGAAATCGCACAAAAATGAGCATATTTAGAAAGGCGATCGACTATCACCATTATAGAATTTTTACAACCGGAATTAGGCAAGCCGTCGATAAAATCCATTGATATATCGAGCCACACATCATCGGGAATGGGCAGTGGTTGAAGGAGACCTGGGGGGGAGATGGATTCTGACTTGTTTCTTTGGCATACATCACACTCCGCAATATAGCACTTAATTGTTTTCTTCATACCTTTCCAATAAAAGTTTGCCTTCAACCTCTTATACGTTCGTAAGAATCCAGAGTGCCCAGCAGATGGGGTATCATGAAACTCATGTAAGAGTTTAACACACCAAGGTAAAGTAGAGGCAACCACAATACGTCCCTTGTATCGCAGAATATTATCCACATAAGAATAGTGTGCCTTATGGCTTGGATCCCGACTTAATCCTTCAATAAGTAAGCTCAACTCATTATCATTATGGCATTCATGGATTATTTCATTAACCCCAGCAAATATTGGTGTTGTAACAGCCATTAAATGAGGGATTTCAACTCGAGATAATGCATCAGCTGCATTGTTTTCAGATCCACGCTTGTAAACTATCTCATAGTCGTAGCCAAGAAGTTTAGTTACCAATTTCTGTTGTTCTAACGAAGATAAGAGTTGCTCCAAAAAATACTTTAAACTGCGGTGATCCGTACATATTTTAAAATGTCGATCCAGTAAATAGGGTCGCCACTGGACGGCAGAAACAATAGATAGCATTTCCTTATCATAAACAGAGAGGTTCAAATTTTTCCCTGAAAGCGACTTTCTATGATAAGAGATGGGCTTACCTTCCTGCATAAGGACATCTCCCAACCCGTTTCCTGAAGCATCACACTCTACGACAAATTCCTTTGAGAAATCAGGCAATTGAAGAACTGGTGTAGTTGTTAATGCCGTCTGTAGCTTTTTAAAAGCAACCGTAGCATCATTGGACCAATCAAATGCATCCTTTTTAAGCAATACAGTTAAAGGTGCACTAATCTTTCCGTAATCCTTGACAAACTTACGGTAATATCCTGTCAATCCTAAAAATCCACGAAGATCTTTTACCGACGACGGAATAGGCCAATTCAAAATACTTGTAATTTTGTCGTCTTCTACCGATACTCCCTCCGCTGAAATTTTATGCCCGAGATAACCCACTGAAGACTTCGCAAATGCACATTTCGATTCCTTTACAAAGAGATGATTAGCCCGTAAAATATCGAAAACAATCGAAAGATGGTGAATATGTTCTTCAATCGACTTGCTATAAATCAAAATATCGTCAAAAAATACCAAGACAAATCGACGTAAATGGGGTCGAAAAAGGTCGTTCATCAAGCTTTGGAAAGTCGTCGGAGAATTGTAAAGGCCAAAAGGCATTACCAAAAACTCATAATGACCATCATGCGTCCGAAATGCGGTTTTTGGTATATCTGGTTCATGGAGTCGAATTTGGTGATAACCCCATCGTAGATCAAGTTTTGTAAAAATTATTGCTCCCTTCAATTCATCTAATAACTCATCCACCACTGGAATTGGGTATCGATCCTTAATAGTGATGTTATTTAGAGCACGATAGTCTACGCACATGCGCCACGAGCCATCTTTCTTACGAACTAACAAAACCGGTGAAGAGTAAGGACTTGAGCTAGGACGAATGAAACCGGCCTCTTTGAGATCAGCAACCACCCTTTCAATCTCTTCTTTCTGGAAATATGGATATCGATAGGGACGCACATTTATCGGAGAAGAATCTGGAACCACTGGAATGTGGTGATCATGAGAACGCTTGGGCGGCAAGGATGTAGGAGACTCAAAAACATCAGAAAATTGCAATATTAGCTCTCTTATTGCAGGAGGTATTACTGAGTTACTTGAATCTGTTTCATTTGCAGCACTTGTTAATTGTAATAAAATACCTTGCTTCTCACGGAATATAACTCGCTGCATAGGATTAGTATCTAAAAGCATAACCGTTGGAGAGTTGTCACCAATTAGGGAGAATTCTCTGCCAAGTTTAGAAAACTTCATAATTAGCTTATTGAAATCCCAAGTGAACGTACCCAAACTACGTAGCCATTGAACACCAAGAACAACATCACAACCACTGACTGCTAACATATAAAAGTCGGTGTCAAATACATAATCCTGTAACTTAATATGGACATTAGAACATGAACCGGTGGTGTTTAGAAATCCACCGTCGCCTATCATAACTTGCATAGAAGTGTCACTGGACGTAACCTTATAACCACATTGCTTTGCGATCTTAGGATGGAGAAAATTATGAGTGGATCCAGAGTCAATAAGTATCGTGACTGGATGTCCTTTAATATACCCTGTGATGCGCATTGTTTTTGGAAAAGAAGAGCCCATGAATGCATGAAAGGAAATTTCAGGCGTCGAATCAATATCTTTTTCTGTTTCGGTCAACACATCTTCAGAAATGTCTTCATTGTTATCCTGTTGCAGCTCCATGATAGACATATCGTTAGCACCTTCAAGGAACAATAACCTGGACTTCGCACATAGATGACCTTGCGTATACGACTCATCACAGTTAAAGCAAATCCCCTTCGCACGACGTTGTTTTTTCTCTTCCCATGTCAACCGTTTAGTGCCAGATGGTACGACATTCCGTTGTGGTAGAGATGGGTTTACAGCTGCGAATGGTTTTGATGGCAAGTTACATATCAAAGGCTTGACATGTTGTGATGATTTGATAACATAGATGACCTTGCGTGCCATCTACATACACGCCGGCTCATCATACTTGAGATTAAAGCAAATCCCCTATCCGCACGGCGTTGTTTTCTCTTCCCATGTCAATAAGCCGTTTAGTGCCGGATAGTGCAACGACATTCCGTTGTGGTAGAGATGGGTTTGTAAAAATCAAGTGCGAATGGTTTTGATGGCAAGTTACATATCAAAGGCTTGACATGCTGTGATGATTTGATAACATCTTCTTGGCATAAATCGTATTCAAAAGTCTCCGAAAGACTTCGTGGTCGAAATAAACGAACACTAGCACCAATATCCTTACGAAGACCCGAAAGAAATATACTGATTTGGTGTTCCTCAGGCATGCCAACCACAAAATTCAATAATTTTTCAGTGATGAATTCACAAACAGTACCTTTTTGCTCCAACTTGGAGAGGGCGCTACACGCGTCGATGTGCTTACGATTACCGAATCGAGAACGTAGTGCACGAGAGAACTGTTGCCAAGTTAATTCCCCAAAAGTCCTAAAAGACTCTTTGATCCATCTAAACCATGAATTGGCATCTTTATCAAGATGCGCAGCAGCCACCGGTACTTTTTGATTGTCAGTTACCCCATGAAGAGAAAAGAACTGCTCAGCTTCAAAAATCCACCCGTCTGGATCATTACCATCAAATATAGGAAACTTTAGAGTAATAGGGCTTCCTCGGATAAATGGACCAACCCCACCATCACCTGGAATACAATGATTTTGATTATCAGTTCGCTCATCGTGACCGCCTTGCTGCAGGCGAAGAAGAGCCGCAATGTTGCGATTCATTGTCTGCAATTCTATAAGAAGGGTGTTTTGAGTGGTCTGCAGAGTAGTTTGCGCGTCACGGAAGGTATCAAATTTTTCATTAGACTCTATGCATTCAGTCCGCATCTCTGTTCGTTCAGTCCGCATCTCTTCGAGCATGTCTTGCAAAGAGGTATTCAAAGTTTCAAGACGCTCATTCAAGTGTGCGTTGGTTACACCCGTCATCTGTAAAACTAATAAGAACTTGGATAAATACGTGAGTGAATCCTTTCGATAGAAAACGTCAGCAACAATCGCGTGGGATAAATACGTGAGTAAAGCTTTTCGATAGGAAATGTCAGCAACAATCCCGTGAGAAACCTGTGTATTGAATAATATAGAGGATCTAAACCTAGCTGATACCAGATGATAGGATTCTGGTACTGACTAAGCTAATCCTAATATTAATAAACACAAGGTAGTTGATCGGTTGAATAGAGATCAGCCACTTCTTAAGAAAAACTTAATTGTTTGATGATTGAATGCATAACCCTATAACAAACTAAGCATATATATAGAGAACGTAATAAACTGTAAATAAGGAAATAAAGAACTAATTCCTAAAATAAATATAGTTGGTGTCGGTGTCCCAATAGAAATTTTAGATTTGTACTGATACATACGTTTCGATTTCGGTTAGGACGATGAATGATTTGTGACAGTAAGTTTCGATCTTTGATGTGAGAGTGAATTGGATTTTCAATCTAGGGTTCTCGGAGGTTTCTGTGCAGAGAGGAGAAGTATGAAGTGAAAACGAAAATGAAATGAAGAGGAAAACGAAAATCAACGGATATTATAAACTTTTATATGTAGGATAATTTCGAGCTTTACCCGTCACCCTATCCATTAAACAGCGAGTAAGAAATCTTTACCCGTCACCCTACCCATCAAACGGCGGGTAGGGTAGGATACGGGTAAATCAGTGGCGGGTAGGGTAGAAATGGCGAGTATGGGTAGGGTATGTGCACCCTGAACGCATACCTAAGTAGCCGGACTAAGTTTGGGTTTCGCCAGTGCTCGAACTTGTACGCATACCATCCAAACTCAGCAGAAAATCACGGACCCTAAACCTCATGCAAGTAAGCGTACCGGTATGCAAACAAGGTTCCCTAACTTTCACTTAATACCGTCAGTACACATACGTGTATGCATACTATGGTTCCTGGACTTGGACAACATATATGCAAGTACGCATACTATGTTAATTCCAAATATTGTTAAGTGTTCTATACTCCATTTGAATCATTGAAACATTCTTCTAGGACCACAATAGTTGTTTTACACAAACTAGAGTATCAAAGAAATTTTCAAGTAATTGAAATAATAATCGATATGAAACATTCCGAGTCACAAATCACATAAGATGTAACTTGGAAATTTCCATATGATCATCTTTTGACTTTCGTCAAGAACGCAAGATGAACTTGGTTGAAGCAAAAAGCTTACCAACACATATTTCGAGAAATATAAGTGAGTCAAAAACTTAGCTCCAAATATCAAATGTGTAGAATGAAATTTATATAGCTAAACGACTATGTGTCAAGAAGGAGATGGAGTAAATATACTTTCTAGTGATAGATGAGTTCAATTCTTCACATACCTTTTGCCGAAGAAGTTCCACAAGCTCCCCTTGATAGTTCTTCGTCTTCAATCGATGAACGTCGTGAAGTCTAAGATCAACCACACTTTCTATCCTAATCCGAGACTTAGCTATATGTGGACTAGATAGTTTTGGCAACTAAACTTGACAAACAAGCTTGAGATAGCAACGCTTGCGAGTTCGACCAAGCAGTGCTATAAAATCTCCCCCTTTGTCAATTGAAACATTTCCAGTTGTTTCAATTTCAGTGTGTGCATGTTAATTTATGCATTGTCCACAACAGGGAATCTGCGCTAAGAAAATGACACGGGAAAACAGTTGATTTGACACGGGAAAACAGTTGATTTGAATTGTTAATGCATAAATTAACCTACGCGCACTTAGAAACACACAACAAATCAATCAGTTGAACACTTTTTGCATGTTTGGTGGGCTTTATATAGCTCCCTTGTTGCAATTTCCAATCATCTTACTGAACCCTCACGTATCTGTTGATGGAGTTTTTTCTTATTTGTCTAACTCTGTAAGGTGCTAGATGAACTTCACATAATCGTTCTATTCTTTTTGGTGAATGACTTTTAAATCTGTAAATATCCCCTAATTTATACTTAGAAAAGTTGTTCATCATATAAAGAGATGGCAGTAGTAACTATCTAATTAAGGAAAGAATCACTGACGATGATTTTGCAGTTTAAGTATTTATTTCAAGCCTTATACTGAGTTGGGAGATTAAATTTTGAGATGTATTTAGAGAAAGAGCTCTAACTTCTGAATTCAAGGGAAAGAAGAAGGAACTATAAGGATATGGCGTAGTCGATTCGGAGCTTTAAAATGTGGTGGCTGCAATTCTTGATCATGTGATAGTTGGATTTGAAGCTGTAGATGCAGTACTTTTAAATGGAGATTAACATTCTCGCCAACACTCAGTATGTCTTTTGACTCTTTCAATGTAATTCTGAATGCTTAAGTTGTATGAGCCATCCTGGCCCAGGTTTCTTTATGTAAGACACTTAAATAAACAAGCAAGCATAACAGAAGCTAAAAACACTTAAAAGATGAACCTTGTTTTAGGGCATACGTAAAACTTTCAGGGCATACTGAATAAAGACAAAAGAGGAGTGTAAATAGCAAAATCAGAAGCCCCTTAACCAAATATTGTTGGTAATGGCAAATCTGCCCTTTTAGGATTAGTGTTAATACTAATAATTAGTTAAATAATTCCCATTAGTGATTAATGATTAGTGATTAGTTTTAAGATTATTTAGTTATAAATTTGTGTAGATAAAAAAAAATTAGTAAGAAAAAAAAAGTTAGTTTTTTTTTGGAGAGAAGTAGAAGGGGAAAGTGAGAAAAAAACTTGGAACTTGTATTTGATTCAATGGATGAGGAGGGTAATTCTTCATCTAAAAAACCTAGGAAAATACATATTAATTACAACAATGATCCGGAAATGGCTGATTTCTTAGATTATGAAAATGTTTTTACACAAACTCAAACTCAAGCTCAAGATCAAACTCAAACTCAAGATGATGATTTTTATGAGCCAAACCTTGATAATGAATATATATGAGGAACCCAATGCTTCTAATACACAGGTACACTGCTATCTTATGTTTAATCTCACTTTGTAGCTTAAAATCATCAAAAGTTAGTGTTTTTTCACTAAGGTTCGGTGAATATGGATGAACAGTTCGGCTAGCTGAAAGTGTTATGATTAGTATCCGAACCCTTTCTCTAGACCATAGTTCGGCTTGTTATAAATAACAAATAAGTAGCCGAACCCTACACTGTAACTTCTGATACAAAATTTGTTTAAGGTTCGGCTTATATTGATAAATTCGTATGCGCGGAACCTGTTGGGAATACATGGTTCGGCTCTGTGATCAAGTAGAATATAAGCCGAACCTTATCATTTATATTCCTGAGAATTTTTTGGTTAAGAATTTTGTATAGATTCGGCACATATTGTGAATATCGTAAGAGCCGAACCTCGGAAATGTGCTAGGTTCGGCGCATATGTATATTATCGTACTAGTCGAACCCTTCCATTAATTTTTCATTATAGTATCTTACCTTGTGTTATTCTTCATAGATCGTGCTTGATGGACCCGTACCGATGGAAAATCAACCTGATCCCGTAGAAATAATTCACGAAGATACTAGGGATCACTTCCAAAACGATTTGGTATGTAAGAACTTGTTGTTTACCTTAATGTTGTTGGAATGTTCCGAAGTTTTTTTTACTAATTATTTGTGTTTGAATGAACGTAGAGATGGAAAACTAAACCCGGAGCACTAGCTTGGGCTGAGGAACACGCGATGAAGATAAATTGCGTACTAGTTAAAGGACGACAAAGCCGAGGGGATCGGTTTGAATTGATTTGTGAGCGAAGTGGAACCGGAGATAGCAAGGCTAGAAAGGGTTTTGTATATGTTGGGAAGACCGGGAGAAAGAATAGGACAAAGACGAAGAAAAGAAACTGCCCTTTCAAGATCGTTTTCAACCTCAATAACAAGAATAAGACCTTGAACAAAGATGATGAATATTGGGTTATGAATAAAGATATGGATTGTCGTCATAACCACCCACGTCCACGTGACCTTCATGGACATGCGAAAGTAGTGCGACTCAAACCCAACGAAATGCTAAAAGTGGATAAAATGACACGAGCATGTATGGCACCGTCTAGGATTCTTAGTAAATTGAAGGAGGACGACAAGAATAACAAGTCGACTATGAAAACTATCTAAAACGCAAGAAATAATATTATAAGACTCAATTTGCAAGGTAGGATGGTGATGCAACAAGTGATGTGGTTAAGGGTGAAGCATAACTACGCTTGCCAAAAGAAGTTGGATGAATTTGGTCAAGTGACATACGTTTTTCTTGCCCACCCGGAATGCGTCCAATTGGCTCAATGCTTCCCACAAGTTATTATATTGGATTGCACGTACAAAACTAACAAATATGAGATGCCTTTGATGAACATTATTGGGCATACGTCGGCAAAGGCACCATTCACCGTGGCTTTTTGTTTCATGAAAAACGAGAAGAAAGAGAGTTATGTTTGGGGGTTAGAACAATTGAAGTTAATCTTCCGGGAGAGTGCTCTTCCTAAAGTGTTAGTATCCGATCAAGATTCATCATTGATGTATGCTATTAATAAGGTATTTTCGGATGCTTTTAACTTTCTTTGCACGTTTCATATATGGTGCAATGTGAGGAAAAAATGCCAATCGATAATTCAACCACTTAAGATGAAAGAATTAGACAATATTGCTAAACTACCGGTGGAAAAACGAGAAAAGACAAAGAAGGAATTCTTGAAACGATATGAACACAATGAGATGTTGCGGGCTTCTTTCCATGGCGAATGGGAAGCTTTGGTATGGTCAATCACCGAGGATGTATACGAAGAAAATGTTAAAATGCTTATTAATCATTGGAGGACCGATTACCCCGACGTCATTATTTATTTGCTCAAAGATGTGTTGGAACCTAATAAAGAAAGGTTCGTGTCTTGTTTCACAAATCGACACAAACACTTCGACAACCAAGCCACAAGTATGGTAGAGTCGGCTCATTATCGGTTGATGAAGAACCTTTTTGGATGTGTTGACACCTTTGTTACGGTGTTTGATGCAATTGATGAATATTTCAAAAGTGATGTTGTGAGAATTAAAGCCGCGTTCGAACATAACATTATGTTCAAGCACAAGGATTACAAAAGTCCTTAGCTAAGAGGATTAACTTATAATGTTTCCCATCTTTGCATTGATTTATTGATGGAAGAAGTATCTTTGATTGAGATATTTGGCGCCAACTTGGAGGAAGAGTGTGTTTGTAAGCGAAAGACATCTATGGGACTTCCATGCCGCCACGACATAGTTCGGTACAAGGATGGTATCATACCATATGAGGACATTGATCCTTTTTGGAAACAATTAAGCTTCGATCCTCTCCCAACCGAAGACGATGAGGATGATCTAGAAATTTGGGACACGACAAAAGGGAAAAAGTTGGCGGAGATGTATAGGAATATGTTCCGAGCTCAAAAATAATTTTTTTGGCACAACATGTTTCCGGTAATGTATCCATTCACCCAAGAGAATATTTTGGAACCGGAGAAGGGTGTCCCGAAAGGTAGAAAGAGTAAGAAAATGAATAATTTCCAAACTAGACAAGCAAACAAGTCACTATTGGCTACCCGTAGAGATCTATGCGGCGTTGAGATCCATGATGCTCGGTATGAAAATGAAAATAAGGAAATTGAAAAGGTGATGAAGGAGGAAGAAGTGAAAGTTCCAAAAAAAACGTGGTCGTCCGAGTATTCAAAAAGTCGAAACAAGTAACAAAGAGGTCAAGGAGAATAATTGTCCGTCACAAGCAAAGGATGGTAAAGAGGACGTCAAGGGGAAGAGTAAGATGCATCCTTCACAAACCAAGATAAAGGGAAAAAAAAATCGTACATGAAGTTGGTAGGATGAGAGGACTCGGAAGAGATAAGTCCGGTAACTATTTACGGCCTATCAATTTTATATACGATAACTACTTGGAAGATCTAGCGCCGGTAATTCATGAGCATATTATAGCAATGGACGACATAGAAGGTGATGGAAATTGTGGATACTACATCTCGGCGGAACAACTTGGTCCTTTTAAAGATGGGAACAATCCGGTGCCCCAAGAAAATGAAGTCAACTATATTAGGCAACGATTGTTACAAACCCTACGCCGGAATAAAGAATTCTACAAGACAATGATGAGAGTAGGTCCAAGGGGAGATGCATGAGTGGCATCAGAGTACATTTCATTCGAACGTCGTTTACATGGGGATTCAATCATCACCCAAGATCATTGGATGGCAATGCCCATTTGTGGGTTTTTAATAGCGGAGACATTCGATTGTGTCGTACATTGTTTCGCGTGGCCGGGTAATAGTTTTACTTACGCGCCTCCAACAAAACCTTGCCATGAAGGTGTAAAAGATAGAAGACTTGTTATGGGATTTGTTCAAAATTGTCATTTTATCGGCCTCAAACTCAAACCCGGTTGTCCATTACCTACCTTGATGAGTGCAGCCTTTTGGCCTAGATTTGAGTGCAGCCTTGATGAGTGCAACCCGGAGAATAACTTCATCACGTTCATATTCCACCGGCTTTTGATATGGATCAAAATCGACGTCTTTGACCTCGATAGAGTCTAACTTCTCTCTCAAGTTTGCCACCAACTGCTCTTTATTCCTTGCCATCTCCTCCTCAAACTTGTAGCGTTCCGCTGTGTTGGAAGTGTATCAACCCAATCAACATACTTTTCCAATGTTTTGCACAATTTCAAAGTCGAGAAATGGTCATATACCCACACCTACATCCAAAATTTAAATAAGAAATGATATGCAAACCTTAAACCATACACTGAATCCCCAACCTAAAATTTTGGATATGGTTCGGCTCATAATGGCCATTACATATAAGCCGAACCATACACTGAATAAAGAGACAATTGCATTGTTGAAATTTTTTTTGGAAATTATTCGACAATTAACTGAAACAAAGTGAAGTTCCCTCCAATGTTTGTACTTGTCAACCTAGAGGCGGTCGCAATTTGGTCGAGAAGGTAAGCTAGAGTCGCGGTACCCCAAGCGTATTGGTTAATGGTTTCAAGATCCTTTAACAATATAAGATAATTGGCATTCAACTTATTTCAGATAGGTCTGGAAAGACATCTCTGCCAAGAGTATAAAGAAAATAGGTTGTTGCGGTTTGCTTCACTTTGATCTCGTCCATTACCAACACCCCATTCTTTACTTTCTCGGCTGTTTTCTCAAATTGCTTTTTCAAATTAGTAAGCTTCTTATTTGTCCCTCCTGGAAAGTTAACAGAATCTACATCTCTAACGGAACGACAAAACTCGAGTTCAGTCTTATAATCACTCCAACCAAGACATTCGTTGTACAACTTATATAGCTCAGTCCAACTCATATCATAATAGTCATCATCCACACCTTTACCCCTCACTTTAAGCCCGATGATCTTGTTCGCGTCATCGGGAGTGATTGTCATATCCCCAAATGGTAGTTGAAACGTATAAGTCTCTGGACAAAATCTCTCGGTGAAGGCGGAGGCCGTGACAACTATCATACTCCTGGTGTCCATATTTAATGATATGCCATAAAGCAGAGGATTGTACGTAAGACTGGACTTCGGGAACCTCTTCAGACAATTTCCATTCCTTAGCCCTCTGATGTCTCAATACTCGGACTACATCGTTGTGATCAGGGGTCTCATATATTCTCTTTGCCCAAGATTCGGCGTAACCAACACCCTACCTCCATCTTCCGGAAGTCCATGTGGCAAACCATCATCTCGAGCTGGGATTACGTTTTTCTCATCAGGAATGTGCAAACCTTTAACCCGGCGTTGAGGTTCCTCATTAACATGCTTCTCTTTCGGTTGATGTTGAGGTTCCTCATTAACATGACTACCATCAACTTCTTGTTCTTCTATTTGTATCTCTGGAAGTGGTTCACGAATTTCTAATGTTGATGCTCGCCCCCCAGCTCCCAATTTCTTTTTACCTCCTCCTCGAGGATCGGGTGTTTTAGAAGTAGAAGGTGTAACCTCCATCCTCCTCCTCTTTTTAACTTCGTTATTCCTAAAACAAGTTTAAAATTTTATTAACATATTGAATTAACTAAAGTCTAGGATCGGCTACGTCGTAACACCTATTATGAGACGAACCCATTGTAACACAGTGCTATGTTCGGCGTATGATGAAAAGTAGCAACAAGCCGAACATATTAAGTCAAGGGTTTGGCTACCCCGTAAAACACAATATGAGCCGAACCAATAACTATTTTCTTTTGCAAACTTACAGAGAATGGTTCGGCTTAAATTTAGTATTCTATAACAAGCCGAACATGTATTGAAAATCCTAAATGTGACTGGGTTCGGCGTATATACAATACACTAATTCACGCCGAACTGTTCATATACATTTCCAGATGGAAATCTTGAAGAACAGTTTAGCTCAAAAAACACTAAAAAAATATGTGCCGAACCTAGATTCAGAATCGCCTAAAACCCTAAGTTTTTAGGAATTTACCCTATTGAATCGATTCAAAACATTGAATAAAAGATTGGGTTTGTAAAACTTACTTTCTTATCCTCATTTCAGGAGTTGGTGCTTCGATTGGTTGATTTTGTGGTTCGATTTCAGGTTCAATTGGTTCTTCTTCTTCAATTGAGGGATTTGAAGACGATTTTGAACGCCTACCAGTTGCCATTTCCTTTATACGACCCATTATATAGTTGAGTTTAATCGACGATCAAATTTTCGCGAATCGACGATTAATCAAGACGATGAAAAATAAATTTCTCGCGAGGAAGAAGAAGGGTTCGGCTGCTAGAGAAGATGAAGAAGTTAAAAAGAAACTTATTTTGATTTTCTTAAAACTGATTTTAGGTTTTTATAATAAGGAAAAGGGTAGATTAGTAATTAAAACGGTTGGAGGGTATATGGGTAATGGAACTACCCAAGGGATACCCCTTATAAGGGCACCTTAGATGGGATTATTGATTTGTATGCCATGAAAGTTTTACATATGCCCTAAAACAGGGTTCTAAAAGATTCATGTACATAGTTGTGGTCCAGCAAATAACTTTTATTCGCCAACTGTTTGCTTATCATCCAACCAAAGCAAAAATTAGTTGGCATCTTGGGCTATGAATTCAGTTTGCTTATCATTAGACTGGTTCTTATCATCCTTTTAATTAGATGGATAAAAAGATAAATCATCCAACTAAACATTTTAAGTAATTATAGTGATTCTTATCCTTCTAATCAAGAGACATACAGCTATGGGATAAACTGATATACCTGTAAATCCATTTATCCAACTAAACATTTAAGGTAAAAGATAGAATTTATAGGTTAAAAATTAGTGATACGTGAGTAGTCGTAAGAAAATGGATAAGCATTGATCAGTATAAGAAATGGCTATTTTCAGCAAATTTTCCTGTGAACACCTAACAAAGACTAATATTAGATTAAACTTGATGATATATAAACTACTGAATCTAATTGAATTGAAACATCACCCTCATTTTCACCCTCACTACAAATACGAGAACGAATAAGAGATCAGAGATTATCTTGGGAGTCTCAGCAATTTTAATCAAGTGCCGATACAAAAAAAAAATTTGCCTTAATAAGTTGGTTGTAGGAGACACTAAAAAGACCTTCCAAGTTGTTTTTAAAATCATAGTAGAATGGCAGGAGGTATGGTTATTCAAGGAGATACAAAAGATTATGGTGGCAAGATTACCATGTTTGTGCTCATGACTTGTCTGGTGGCTGCAACTGGTGGCCTCATCTTTGGTTATGACTTGGGAATTTCAGGAGGAGTAACATCCATGGATGTGTTTCTGGAGAAGTTCTTTCCTTCAGTGTACAAAAAAATGCAAGATGATACCGGTAAAACAAATCAGTACTGCAAGTTTGACAGTCAGCTGTTAACAAGCTTCACATCTTCTTTGTATATTGCTGCATTGGTGGCTTCATTTGCTGCCTCTGTAACAACAAGAATCTTTGGAAGAAAAGTTTCAATGCTTTCAGGTGGGATTATATTTTTAATTGGTTCAGCCCTGAACGGTGCTGCCACGAATGTCACGATGCTTATACTCGGCCGGATATTACTCGGTATAGGTGTAGGGTACGCCAACCAGTCGGTTCCAGTTTATCTGTCCGAGATGGCACCTGCAAAACTGAGAGGAGCCCTCAACATGGGATTTCAATTAGCTATCACAATTGGAATATTGGCAGCAAATCTGGTGAATTACGGTACAGCCAAGATCAAGGGTGGATATGGATGGAGAGTTTCACTGGCTCTAGCAGCTGTACCAGCAATCATAATGACTATTGGTGCCATTTTCCTTCCAGATACCCCAAATTCACTCCTTGAAAGAGGTCATCAAGAGAAGGCTAAAAGTATGTTGCAGAAAATCCGAGGAAACCAAGAAGTCGAAGAAGAATTTCAAGACCTTATCGAGGCAAGTGAAGCAGCAAAGAAGATTGAACATCCATGGAGGAACATACTGCAGCCAAGATACAGGCCTCAACTCATCATGTCCATTATGATTCCGTTCTTCCAACAGTTCACTGGTATCAACGTCATCATGTTTTACGCACCAGTCCTCTTTAAGACTATAGGCTTCGGTGATGATGCAGCCCTTATGTCTGCTGTTATCACTGGACTAGTCAATATGTTTGCCACTTTTGTTTCTATTGGCACAGTCGATAGAGTTGGTCGAAGAATGTTATTCCTCGAAGGTGGAATTCAGATGCTCGTCTGCCAGGTACAAATATACAAAATTTGTAAATTACTAATAAGTTCCATGTTTCTTATATAAATCTCAGGGTTCATACTAGTAAAAGACTAATTTGTTATTGAATACCTTTGCAGATCCTAGTAGGAGTCATACTCGGCATGAAATTTGGAGTAGAAGGTGTTGGATCCATGTCGAAGTCGAGCTCATATCTAGTACTGGTCTTGATCTGTGCTTATGTTGCGGCATTTGCATGGTCATGGGGACCCTTGGGTTGGTTGGTTCCAAGTGAGATCTTCCCTCTAGAGATAAGATCAGCAGGACAGGCCATCAACGTCTCAGTCAACATGTTCTTTACCTTTATCATTGCCCAAGCATTCCTTACCATGCTTTGTCACATGAAGTTTGGTTTATTCTTCTTCTTTGGTGGCTTCGTCTTGATAATGACTCTCTTCATTTTCTTCTTCTTGCCTGAGACAAAGAATGTACCAATTGAAGAAATGAACAATATATGGAAAAAGCATTGGTTCTGGGGCAAATACATTCCAGATGATGCTATCATCGGTGTCCACCATACATCCACGAAGGTTTCTACTTACTGAACATAGTATTCATTGTCTTCGTACGTGTTTTTGGCTGATTCATCTGGCAATAGCAGTTATTGTAAGCAATTGACAACACATAACAGTTGTAATTTGACTAGAGAAAAAAGAGAGCACTGGAAAGGAATGTAAAAATTATGAGTGATCAACTCTAGGTATTGTCTGTCAATGTCAGGCCTCAGGATATGTACTATGTGTTTTCTTTAGATAAATTGAGATGAAGAACATCTCTAACTTAATTGTACTCATAGATTGATTGAATACAACAAGTAGCTACTTTTCCTGCAAATCCAACTGACTAATTGTTTACATCATGCAAGCATACTCGTTCATTATTATTCCAAATTCCAGTAACTCCACACAAACTATAATAATCCCGTGGTGATATATAACAGTATTCAAGGGTTGTTTTTGAATTCCTAGAACCCACCACTTAAATGACATTCACAATTTAGATTTAAGGTTGTTCCTAAAAGAAACTTATAGAAGAATGTAGAGATCTACCTCTGCATACGTAGCATAATGCCTGTTCATGCCTTTTGAGTTTATTTCCTATAAAGACCATTTTCACATCATGAAGTTAACTCCTAAATAATACCAAATACCAATGCTTATACTGAATGTGATTTGGTGGAAAGCTAAAGACCAACATCTATGTCTAAGTCCAACTAAAATACTCACTTACAGCAACTGCTATTGTCAGATACAAAATATCATTCCTTAAACATCAATGTACGCAGAATCAAATGTGAATTAACATATCAATAATATGATGCAAAAAATGGAATGAATCAGTTTTACCACTGGTTGCAGCAAATACAAAAAAACATATTTACATCCTATCGCAACTCAACCATATAGATATAATTCTTATCTCCAAAATGCAAATGACAGATATACATGGCACACCAGTTCATACCTACTGTTTTGTGCAACTTCACTCATAAAGCCATCTCTAAGACTTAAGCTGACCGAATTAATCATTTGATGGATAAATTGATTTTCTATTTAAAGTATGTAATCCAACAAACAATGTACTTTCATAATATTTTCTTTTTTTAGTTTGTTTATCTATCCATCCAAACAGGGCTACTCTTTCAGCTTGCTTATCATTAGATTCTGAATAACTAATTAAGTTATCATTATCTTGTAATAGAGAGAAGGCATACAACTGTAAGATAAAAAGATATATCTGTAAATCCACTTTTACAACTAAACATTTTAGGTAAAGATAGAGTTTAGGGGTTAAAAACTAATGATCCCAGAGTAGTCCTCCGAAAATGGATAAACATTGATCAAACAAGGTCATCGCTATTTTCAGTAAAAAATTAGTTATGAACAAAAACAGCAACTAAACAAAGACTAATTTTAGATGACATTTAAATGATATATAAACAGCATATGAGGCATTAAAATCTATTCCTTGTTTTCATTTTCACAGTTAATCATTGAAGGAATATTTTAGGTGTCTCGGCAGAATTACTAAGCTGCTGCTTACCAAGAGTGTTTTCCATAGAAGTTTGGTTGTCGAAGAAAAGAAAAATATTTTTCAATTTTGATAAGTTGCAATAAAATGGCTGGAGGTATGGCAATTCAAGCAGATACAAAGGATTATGGTGGGAAGATTACCATGTTTGTACTCATGACTTGTCTAGTGGCCGCAACTGGTGGTCTCATCTTCGGTTATGACTTGGGAATTTCAGGAGGAGTGACGTCCATGGATGTGTTTTTGGAGAAGTTCTTCCCTTCAGTATACAAAAAAATGCAAGATGGTACCGGTAGAACAAATCAGTACTGCAAATTTGATAGTCAGTTGTTAACAAGCTTTACTTCTTCTCTGTACATTGCGGCTTTGGTTGCCTCATTTGCTGCCTCTGTAACAACGAGAATCTTTGGGCGAAAAGTTTCAATGCTTGTGGGAGGGATTATATTTTTAATCGGTTCGGCCTTAAATGGTGCTGCCACAAATGTCACGATGCTCATCCTCGGCCGAATATTACTCGGTATAGGTGTAGGTTATGCCAACCAGTCTGTTCCAGTTTATCTGTCCGAGATGGCACCTGCAAAACTAAGAGGAGCACTCAACATGGGATTTCAATTGGCTATCACAATTGGAATATTGGCAGCAAATCTGGTGAACTACGGTACAGCCAAGATCAAGGGTGGATATGGATGGAGAGTTTCATTGGCTCTGGCAGCTGTACCAGCAATCATAATGACTGTTGGTGCCATTTTCCTTCCGGACACCCCAAATTCACTCCTTGAAAGAGGTCATCAAGACAAAGCTAAAACCATGTTGCAAAAAATCCGAGGAAACCAAGATGTCGAAGAAGAATTTCAAGACCTTATCGAGGCAAGTGAGGCAGCAAAGAAGATTGAACATCCATGGAGGAACATACTGCAGCCAAGATACAGGCCTCAACTAATCATGTCCATTATGATTCCGTTCTTCCAACAGTTCACTGGTATCAACGTCATCATGTTTTATGCACCAGTCCTCTTTAAGACTATAGGCTTCGGTGATGATGCAGCCCTTATGTCTGCTGTTATCACTGGACTCGTCAATATGTTTGCCACTTTCGTTTCTATTGGCACAGTTGATAGAGTTGGTCGAAGAATGTTATTCCTCGAAGGTGGAATTCAGATGCTCATCTGCCAGGTAAAAATACACAAAATTTGTAAAGCACTAATGAATTTCATGTCTTTTTCAAGTTACAGGTATTATACAAATATAATAATAATACCAATTTGTTATGAATACCTCTGCAGATCTTAGTAGGAGTCATACTCGGCATGAAATTCGGTGTAGAAGGTGTTGGATCCATGTCCAAGTCGAGCTCATATCTGGTATTGGTCTTGATCTGTGCTTATGTTGCGGCATTTGCATGGTCATGGGGACCCTTGGGTTGGTTGGTTCCGAGTGAAATCTTCCCTCTGGAGATCAGATCCGCAGGACAAGCCATCAACGTATCAGTCAACATGTTCTTTACCTTTATCATTGCCCAAGCATTTCTTACCATGCTTTGTCACATGAAGTTTGGTCTATTCTTCTTCTTTGGCGGCTTTGTCTTGATAATGACTCTCTTCATTTTCTTCTTCTTGCCTGAGACAAAGAACGTACCAATTGAAGAAATGAACAATATATGGAAAAAACATTGGTTCTGGGGTAAATATATCCCAGATGATGCTATCATTGGTGTCCACCACACAGCCACTAAGGTTTCCGATTACTGAACATAGTATTGCATTGTCCACCTAGGATCTTTTGGTGGATTCAACTGCTTTGGTTCCAGATTTTCAAGTCTAGATCTGGCAATAGCAGTTGCTGCAAACAATTGGCTGTACATAGAAGTTGAAACTTGAATAGAGAAAAAAATAGTGCAGTTGAAAGCAGATTCTGAGTGGTCAGGACTAGGTATTGGCCATCTATGTCAGGCCACACGAGATGTACAATCTGTTGTTTTGTATTTTGTCTTCTTATACGTTTAGATGGACATCGTCTCAAATTTAATTGTTGTCAAAGATTATATTGGTTGAATACAACGAATAGCTATTTTTCCTCCAAATTCAACTGACTAATTATCATTAACTCATGTAAGTTGACTTGTCAATTATAGTTCCAAATTTCGATAACTCAACCCAAACCAAAATAATTCCCATGGTGACATGACATAATTTTAAGGCTTGGCTTTGAGTTCCTGAATCCCACCAGTTAATGACATTCATGTCATAGATTTATGGTTGTTCCTAAAAAGTTCATACAGAAGAAACATAGAAATTTTCCTGTATATGTGTAGCATAACTTCTGTTCAGGCCTTTTGAGTTTATTTCCTATGAAGACCATTTTCACATTAATGGCATAACTCCTAAATAATATCAATGCTTTTCATTCAAATCATGGTTATACTGATTGATTTTCATTTGTTGAAAGAAGACCAAACACCTATGTGAAGTCTAAAATACAACTAATACTTGCACAGTTACACCCACCTATAAAACTTAGTTGTTTACGCAAACATCAATGTACACAGAATCGAATGTAAATTCAACATATAGATATAAAATTCTTATCTCCAAAGTGTGTATGGATAATATGGTACACCAGTTCAGACCCATTGTTCTGTGTAGCTTATTTATAAAGTAACCTCGACGACTTTAGCCAACCAAATTAAGCCTTAAATCAAAGTGTGTTTGTTCCAGAGAGACAAGAATATATCTGATAGTGTCATGTTGGCTGGCTAGTGCATATTGTTCGGAGAAAAAAAAAATCAACCTTGTTGCTCTTAAACTTGAAATGTCTAAGGTTAATGATAAGCAGGAGTTATCATTTCTTATAAATCCATGGCTAGACTAGGCTTTAATGCCAAATGGTACTAAATAATAATAAACTACATTTCTACCGTATCTTTCTATCATGCTAAATGGTGCCCTCGATGACCACTTTACACCTGAAAGAAGGCAAGACAAGCAGACCACATACCTTCATATCCCTATATCCTTTGTGCTGAAGCTTTCTCATCTCACCTATTGGCACTTAAAACCTCTGATTTTATCCATAGTGTCAAGGTGTGTATATATTTCCTACTCACTTCCCTTTTTTGCTTATGACAGTTTTATTTCCTCTCATGCTACTGAAAGTGATATCAATGACATAAAAGAACATCTAAAAAAGTATTGTCCTGTCACACGACAATAAATAAATTTTTTAAAGCTGGCATTCTAGTAAGTCTTAGTGATAACACAAACAGTAGAGTTAGAAATAGACTTTATGGACAAGTCTATGGATATCTCCAGTAGGTCATCCATAAACCACCATCAGCGTTTTTTTTCTTCATACTTCCTTATTTAGTAGCATGTTCTTCGTGAACTTGCCATGATATTTTTTTATTAATTAGTTTTTAGGTTGGTTCACACGATCTTGCCATGAATTTTTAACATTAAAAAAAGAATATCTTATTTTTAGTATTTTATCAGGATTATTATAAATATTTCCCCATGGTGTGATTATCCAACACATAACATACTTCCATTTTAAATTTCTTATCAAACCAAAATGAGTTGGCATCTTCTGCTAATAAATCTCTTTCAGTTTGCTTATCAATAGATTGTAAGTAACTAATTAAGTTATCCTTTATATTGTAATAGAGAGAAGGCATACAGCTGTGGGATAAAAAGATAGATCTGTAAATCCATTTATGCAACTAAACAATTTAGGTAAAGATAGAGTTTAGGAATTAAAAACTAGTGATCCAAGAGTAATCGTAAGAAAATGGATAAGCATGATAATGGCAATGGCTATTTTCAGTAAAATTTTAGCTATGGACAGAAACAACAGCTAAATAAGGACTAAATTTAGATGACATTTTAATGATATATAAACAGCATACGAAGTTTCAAAACCTCAACCTCATTTTCATCTTCAGTTCCAATAATAAGGAATATCTTGGGTGTCTCAGCAGAATTATTAAACTACAGATTACCAAGATATTTTTCCTTTAAAAGTTTCGTTGTAAGAGAAAAGAAAAAGAGCGTTTTTATAAAAAAATCAAAGTAAAATGGCAGGAGGTATAGCAATTCAAGCAGATACGAAGGATTATGGTGGAAAGATTACCATGTTTGTGCTCATGACTTGTCTGGTAGCCGCAACTGGTGGTCTCATCTTTGGTTATGACTTGGGGATATCAGGAGGAGTAACTTCCATGGATGTGTTTCTGGAGAAGTTCTTTCCTTTGGTATACAAAAAAATGCAAGATGATACCGGGAAAACAAATCAGTACTGCAAATTTGATAGTCAGCTGTTAACAAGCTTCACTTCTTCTCTGTACATAGCCGCTTTGGTTGCTTCATTTGCTGCCTCTGTAACAACAAGAATCTTCGGGAGAAAAGTTTCAATGCTTGCAGGAGGGATTATATTTTTAATTGGTTCGGCCTTAAACGGTGCTGCCACGAATGTCACGATGCTCATCCTCGGCAGAATATTACTCGGCATAGGTGTAGGGTACGCCAACCAGTCTGTTCCAGTTTATTTGTCCGAGATGGCACCTGCAAAACTGAGAGGAGCACTCAACATGGGATTTCAATTAGCCATCACAATTGGAATATTGGCAGCAAATTTGGTGAACTACGGCACAGCCAAGATCAAGGGTGGATACGGATGGAGAGTTTCATTGGCTCTGGCAGCTGTACCAGCAATCATAATGACTGTTGGTGCCATTTTTCTTCCGGACACCCCAAATTCACTCCTCGAAAGAGGTCATCAAGAGAAGGCTAAAAGTATGTTGCAAAAAATCCGAGGAAACCAAGAAGTTGAAGAAGAATTTCAAGACCTTATCGAGGCAAGCGAAGCAGCAAAGAAGATTGAACATCCATGGAGGAACATACTGCAGCCAAGATACAGGCCTCAACTTATCATGTCCATTCTGATTCCGTTCTTCCAACAGTTCACTGGTATCAACGTCATTATGTTTTATGCACCAGTCCTCTTTAAGACTATTGGCTTCGGTGATGATGCAGCCCTTATGTCTGCTGTTATCACTGGACTCGTCAATATGTTTGCCACTTTTGTTTCTATTGGCACAGTTGATAGAGTTGGACGAAGAATGTTATTCCTCGAAGGTGGAATTCAGATGCTCATCTGCCAGGTAAATATACACAAAGTTTGTAAAGCACTAATAAATTTTGTGTCTTTTTTCAAGTTAAATATAATACTAATTTGTTATTTCATATATGAATACCTTTTCAGATCTTAGTAGGAGTCATACTAGGCATGAAATTCGGTGTAGAAGGGGTTGGATCCATGTCAAAGTCGAGCTCATATCTAGTATTGGTCTTGATCTGTGCTTATGTTGCGGCATTTGCATGGTCATGGGGACCCTTGGGTTGGTTGGTTCCAAGTGAAATCTTCCCTCTAGAGATCAGATCAGCAGGACAAGCCATCAACGTATCAGTCAACATGTTCTTTACCTTTATCATTGCCCAAGCATTTCTTACCATGCTTTGTCACATGAAGTTTGGTCTATTCTTCTTCTTTGGAGGCTTCGTCTTGATAATGACTCTCTTCATTTTCTTCTTCTTGCCTGAGACAAAGAATGTACCAATTGAAGAAATGAACAATATATGGAAAAAACATTGGTTCTGGGGTAAATACATTCCAGATGATGCTATTGTTGGTGTCCACCACACATCGACAAAGGTTTCAGATGATTGATCAGAATGTTACATTATTGTGTACATGTTTTGGTTAATTCAACTGCTTTCGTTCATATCGTCAAGTGTACATTTGGTAATAACACGCAAGGCCGACATGGTCAAGTAGAAAGTTGTACAGCAAAAAAATGTATATAATACCATTATGTGAACATCAAAGATGCTACAAAAATTGTAAGCATTCAAGACAAGGTATTGGTCATCCATGTTACGTCTCATGAGATGAACTGTAAAGTATCATAGTTGATCGCTGTCAGAGATTTGTGTAACGAGAAGCTACTTTCCCTACAAATCCAATCAAGCAAAAAAAATGTTTTAACCATACATGTCAACATCTCCAATATTATTGCATCATTTCAGTCTCATTCTTTGTTTCATTCCCATGATTCGATTTCTCATTTTGTGTTGTTTTATCTTACAGTGAAGTGAGCTAATCATAAAAACCAACTAAAAAGACAAAATTCAATCAAAATACCTAAAAGGGCCTAAAGAACGCCGGGAAGCAGCAGCAAACCCACAAGGAAAAATTGAAGGTTTTACAACTAAATGATCAAATCTTTATCTGCTAATGATAACTTAAGATATAAAGTCTTCTAGAGAAATGCAAATTGGTTGCTGCATACTTGCATTACTTACAATTTAAAGCTTATGAAAAATTGGTTTTACCATTACCACTGCCACTCCCGCTACCATTACTAACTAACAAATACGGCATGAAAACTAAAACCCAGAAATCAAAATCATCCAATTAACAATAAACACTTGAAGGTAAAGAATTTAAGTATCAATAAATTTGGGGGTTAACAGAACTTGGAGTTTCCATCATCCACTTACTTACATTTGGAGAACTTGAAGCTTCAACTGATGGGTTGTCTTCCTTGAGAGAGAGGGGTAGAGATGACCAAGTACGAAGAAAATTTCTTGAATGGAGCCGCGGGAGAGAAGAAACGAGAGGTTATTCTTTCAAATCATTACAGAATGAGAATTGGTACCACACATTGCTTATGTAAATGGACGACTCTAGAATGTTATGGATTACTGGGGAATGACCCGTGCCGTAACGGCACGGGCTATTTCACATTGTCCTAAGCTGGGGCACCGAATAGTTTTTAAGAGGAGTTTGACTTCTTCTTTATGTTTTGTTTAGGTTAACAAAAAAAAAAATTTGAAAAAATTATGTTTTTTATTACTTTAACTTGAAATTTGAGTACAAAGTTTCTCACTGACAAGATCCCTGAGCCATACAGGCAATTCAGATTCCCAGACATTATTAATTCAAGTTATCCTTCCATAGATTCCCAGACATTATTAATTCCAGTTATCCTTCCATCTTTGGCCAGTGTGTCTGCCACAGAATTGGTATGAGAACTTTGATATTTAGTCCACTAAACCCGACCCGGGTTAATGGCTAGTCCAGCGGGAAAATATATTTAGGGAAAAATATGGTTTGGTCCTTTTCAAGATGGTCCCATGTCTATTTGGTCCTTTCAGAAATCACCTTATCCATTTGGTCTATAATTATTATAATATCTAAAATCTTCAATTCTCTCTTATTTTTTTCCTCTCACGTGAATGGTTTTCTCTTTGTTTTTATTTTCTCTACTAATTTCTCTCTCATTCTTACCTTAATATTTAAAAGTTTAAAAATTAAATATCTCTCAAAATATATGTCAAAAATTAATAAATTTTATATATTAGGAAAGCCCTCGACGATAGCTTTCCAACGAGTACCATTGTCGCTATGTTTGGAACTTTTAATTTTTTTCAATATAATAATAGTTCATTCCGAGAATGAAAAAAAACAGACTTCATTTGAAGATGTTGATGTTTTTATATATGGACTTCATTCCGTAAATGAAGTGCATTTTTTTAGGCTTTTTTTATATGGACTTCATTTACGGAATGAAGTTTGTTTTTTAGGCTTTTTATATGGACTTCATTTCGGAATGAAGTCTTTTTTCATGTTTTTATATGGACTTCATTAGAAAAAAATCTAATTTGTATATGTTTTATATGACTTCATTTACGGAATGAAGTCCTTTTTTTTCATGTTTTTGTATGGACTTCATTCCGGTAAATGAAGTCTCCGTTTGTATATATTTTATATGGACTTCATTACCGGAATGAAGTGTTTTTTCATGTTTTTATATGGACTCCATTCGAAAACGAAGTCTATTTGTATATGTTTTATATGGACTTCATTAGGAAATGAAGTCTGTTTTGTATATGTTTTATATGGACTTCATTTACGGAATGAAGTCTGTTTTTTTCATGTTTTTATATGGACTTCATTCAACGAAATGAAGTCTGTTTGTTTTATATGGACTTCATTTACGGAATGAAATCTGCTTTTTTTCTGTGTTTTTATATGGACTTCATTCCAGAATATAATAGTTCATCAAAGTAGTTCATTTGTGTAGAACGAACTCGTATAATAGTTCATTTTATAGCTAAAAAATAAGGCAAAAATTAAAAGCTCCGAAACATAGCGACAATGATACTCGTTGGAAAGCTATCGTCGAGGGCTTTACGAATATATAAAATTTATTATTTTTAGACATATGGTTCAAAAGATATTTAAGTTTTAAGTTTTATTTATTTATTTTTATTAAGAGAGAGAAAAAACAAAGGAATGTGATATCATCTTAGGACTAAACCATTATTTTCTAAGACCAAACAATAATATAAGGGTGTTTTTGCCACTACAAGATGACATTTACATCATCCATGACATCACCCTAGGACCAAACTATAATTTTTAGGACAAAATGATAATTTATATTACCAAATAGGACCAAATAGACAATTGACTAGGTCAATTGGACTAGAATCTTTCTAATATATTATTTCTAGGACCATATGATATTTCCTACATATATTTACTCGTTAGTTCAAAAAAGTTTTGAAAAGAGTAAAATTACTCTACTAACCCTAACATATAACACTATGTATGTTACTACGTATATTACTACATACTATATTTGTTACTAGTAACATATATATGTTACTAGTATAGTACTAGTATACTACTAATATACTAGTATGTTACTACATACTAGTAGTATATGTTACTAGTAACATTAACATATGTTACTACATATAAATATTGTTATGTTATGTATTGATACTACATATCAATATGTGGTATCAATATTTATGTACTACATATAAATAAATACTGTTATGTTATGTATTGACACTACATATCAATATGTAGTATCAATATGTATTGTACTACATATCAAGAATACAAAACAAAGCTAGGCTAAGTTTGCCTGTCTGAGTGGTGGTCAGGATTTTTCCGTGGGAAAGATAAATCAAGGGCTGTGGTTCTCCTGACCACCCCTACAACTCGCACACGTGGCATTAATTCCAAAGCTAGGCTAAGTTTGCCTGTCTGAGTGGTGGTCGGGATTTGTCCGTGGGAAAGATAAATCAAGGGCTGTGGTTCTCCTGACCACCCCCTACAACTCGCACACGTGGCATTAATTCCAATATTGTGAATGAAAAATGAATACTCAAGTCAAGATATGGAATTTCAAAAATTATAATGGGAGGTTCGAACTCATGACCTATTGTGTCATAAGAGTGGCCTCTAACCAGTGTTCCACCTTGGTTGGAATTGATAGAAAAGATAAATCAACAGTGGTGGTTTGTTCAACTTAAATACCATAATTGCTTTATTAATTAGTGTTTCACTAATTGCACATAATAAATAATATATTCATTATAAAGTGTTTTATTAATTAGTGTTTCACTAATTGCTCATAATAAATGACTAATCATTTTTTAATTATAAATGTTTTCTTAATTAATTATAATATTTATTTCTATTAATAAGTTATTTTGATAAATAAAATCAATAGACATTTTCACAATGCGACAATGAGTAGTAGAAGAGGTGGAGGTAGAAAGATTAGTGGTGGTTAAGGCGGAGCCAAGCACAATTATATTTATTTTTGTTCTTTTATCGTAAAATGGGATACAAAAGTCCATTTTTCACCTGTATCCAACTTGCCAAGAATTTTTCTCTCTCTCTCCTCAAAATCGGCCCGCCCGGTTTGTGGTGGAAGAAGTAGTAACGGTGAATGCTGGTGAGTAGTGATGAACAATATTAATTTTATGTTGTCGTTACAACATCGATAACATCGTAGTGTGGAAGATGTGGTTGGTTGTTTTTAACACTTTTGATAAAGGAAGGTACCATATATTTCGGGATGATATCATACAAGATAATATTTTCATGATCGTAGTTGGATCACCCAAATGGTACCCCTTATCTTTGGTACTATATCGTATAAATCATGATTTTTAATGTTAAAATAAAATTGATTGCAATACAAAAAAACATATATACACGGAAAAAAATAATGAAACTAATCAATCGACGAAATTTTTTCAATCTAAACCTCATACATGGCATTTGTGATTGAAAATTAGAATTGCGTCCAACAACCTACATGGGATGGCGCGGTGGTGGAGTCAAAATTGACATTGAGGAGGCCTATTTTTTTTTAAAAGAAACATGTAAACTTTGGTGGACTAAACCATAAATATATATGGACAAAGTACTATTTATAAAATAAACTAAGAAATTTATGTAGTTGTTAAAAATTCAAGGGGTTAGAGCCAGGTTAGTCAACCCTTGGCTCCGCCACTAGGTGGTGGTGGATAAAAAAAAGTGGATTCATATGGTTTTATGGTGGTGGCGGGTATTGGTAAACAAAAACATATTATGCTAATTTCGTAACGCCACAAAATGTGTAACGTTATATTATAAAGTATAAAACGTGGTTGATCATTCTAATGTTAAAATAAACTCGATAAAACACATGTCCATTTTAAAAAATTGGTGCAATCAATTGCAATGTTATGTAATAACTAAACGAACGACACGAATCAAGATTAGAACATATGAAATTATTTATTATCGATTTGTTCATGTAAAGAGTGGTCAGGATTTGTCCTTGACAAAGATAAATGATTAATTAAATTTCTATTATAAATGTCCCTTTAATAATCTAACATAAATACATAATTTTACTAAAAACTATATTAATTCTAATGGTGGTAGTGGAAGTAGGGTTAGTATAAGCGGTGGTGGGTGTTTGTGAATGGTGGAGGCGGTAACATTATTATTGGTGGAAGAAATAGTGGTGGTGGATGGTTTTTATGGTGGTGCGGGTGTTGGTAATAGTAGTGTATACTAATAATTTTCGCTTTTTAGTGAGTTTTATTGTATTGTGAAAGATGTAATTGGTTTTTTTAGCACGATTGATAAGGACAAAAACTAAATATTTCGAGGATGATACTAAACGTATAAGACATTATGATCATGACTGTTCGATCACCCGTATTATATAAAGGAAATTGGTGTACCAGCGTAAGAGAACATTATCGCTCTCTCAAGTACTATTACATTCTTTTTCCCGAAAGACCATCAATGTCGAAGTTGTTTCGCGACAACTACCTACAAAGACAACAACTTTCACTCAATTCCCGATATAAAACCTTATTGACCGGGAAAATGTATTTGCATTCTAAAATATTTGTTTGAAAATTATGTTTGTTCATCAAAATCATCATGAAAAACTCTAAATCATAAATCTAAACTTCGCCTCTGATGTTTATAGAATATTTTTTATATTTACGTTCTCAAATCATGCGACCTCTTTATGACAAATCAACAATATCAAATTACGGATCAATATGTATAGGTTTCATTCACTGGGTTAGAAGGTAGAGTAGACACAGATGGGTAGATCACACGCAGAACATGACTGAGAATACTTCAATAATTTGGTCAAGAAATAAGGTCAAAAATTTAAGATTAACTTTCTATAGGACTAATTAGATCGGCTTCGATAGGAGCTGACTAAAATATGGATTAATAATAATTTTCACGTAAGACAATTGCAAAACATAGTTTGGCTAACTCTGCCTATGTAAAGAGTGGTCAAGATTTGTCCTTCCTCAATTGCTATGTTATGTGAGAAGAAGGTGATATCTAAGATTGAGGTATAATTCAATAGATTCATACCATTTACAATTGGATGCCTTGAAAAAATTGACGTGTTGTTATTATTATTACAGGCAAGGGATACATTGACCACACTTGCGCAAATAGCTCACTTCGCAAATGATTGGTGTTGCCTATCTGTCTAGAATGCAACAAGGAATTTGAGGAAACAAGGCACCGTAAGCGTGTAGGAGTATTTTGGATATAGTAACTTAGACCCGATGTAATACTTTTTTTTTTTTTTAGTTTTTCCACAATCTATTTATTTAAGAAAAATGAACATTGCAAATACATAACATCAACAAAAATTAGACAGATTGCGTTTGACAATAATGGCTACTGATGGTCCGGAAACGACAAAAGAAAGAAATTGTTGTAGAAGAATTGTTGGGATATACAACGGATTACTTGATACGAATGAAAGAGGTATAACTATTTCGATTCTGAAATCACATAAAGTTCACAGTAGAAGATGACATCAAGTTTAAAGTTAGGAACAAACATATGGATAACTAAAATGTTAAAAACAAACAAGATATATAAACTTAGAAAGCCGTGGGACTTGAAGAGGCCAATTTTGAAACTACAGTCTTAGAAAGCAACGATCCACAATACCATAAATTTTTTTTATAAATATTCAACGTAGAATATGTCAACTTTTGGTAAAGGATCTATTGACAATCTATTAATTTGAAATAGGATCATGGAGTACAATATGTGTTCAAGGTTCTTTATGAGGTAATGTGTCACCAGATTGTATTCCAAGTGAAGGTAGGAACATACGGAAGTGACAAAATATCCAAGACTTTTGAAGTTACCAAAGCCTTCAAGACTTAATTATTGGGCACAATACTTTGTTGAAGATTTAATGGCAGAGGTTCGCATATATACAATCCCTTCGAAAAGGTAATGGGTACACATTTTAAACATTGTCATCTAATGGGTGTTGAAAAATTACAGGAAAAGAATGTCACATTGGATAGTTTGTATCATTCGTTCGATGCAAAAAAATACTATTCTCTACCTATTTGGAGGATCGACAACATGACCATGATAGATGAGTCAGCTGGAGCGAAATAGGAGCATGTGGAGACTTTTATGGACGATGTTGATTAGTTGATTTCACTGAGATGAGGCTATTTTGACGACATATTTCAAAAAATATTTAAACTTCCATGTTCATGTAGAGCATTATCTCATTATAATCAATGAACCTAAATAAAAAAAGTGTCGGAAGTTAAGATTATATTTCTTTCGTTTGAGCAAATCTCCATGGTAAAATATTAAAGGAAAAAACAAAGTAAAAAAGAGAGGAAAATCCCAACTATTTTTATGACAAACACATATTAAATCATAAGGAGTTGATAAGTATTCGGGACACAAATTATACGATATATTAAAAATGAACCAACATCATGGCCGTACGTTAGTTACGATAGGTTAAGGGCTAGTCAATACTACATATCAATACATATGTAGTATTGTACTACATATCAATACTACATATCAATACATATTGATATTGTACTACATATCAATATGTAGTATCAATATGTTATGTACTACATATTAATATGTAGTATCAATATGTATTGTACTACATATCAATACTACAATATGTATTGTACTACATATCAATACTGTTAAGTTATGTATTGATACTACATATTAATATTGTTATGTTATACTAGTATACATACAACATATTAATATTAGTACTACATATTACTACTAGTTACTAGTTACTACTAGTATACTACATATTAATATTAGTAATACATATTACTACTAGTACACTAGTACACTAGTATACTAGTAAACTAGTACATATATTACTACTAGTATAGTAAAGTAGTTACCTAATTTACTAGTAACATATTTTTGTTACTACTAGTAATAAAGACATATTAATATGTAGTATCACCATAATTATACTACTAGTATGTAGTAACATACTACTAGTAACATTTACATGTGTTGATACTAATTAGATTTGGAAGGGTGTTTTAGGCATTTAGAAAACACACTTTATAATCTTCACAAAGTTTTTGGACTAACGAGTACATAATCTAGTCCAAAAACATGTTTTTAGACTAGGGAGTAAATGTTTTTCACGGGTGGACTAGCCATTAACTGTGTCATCAAAAACTAGATTAAATAGTAATTCCTACAATTGGTATTCCTTGGCACATGAGTGCACTCCCAACTTGAAAAATGTTTAAGCAAATCTAAACAATCTGAAATGATGGCATTATTAGTCCATCCCCAAAGGTGCCTCTTTGCACCTTTTATTGCACTGACTACATTAAGAGAATCACCCTCTAACTATAAATGTTGCATATTGGCAAGTCTTGCACATTTGATAGCTTCATAAGCCGCCAAAGCTTCAGCCTGCTCCTCATCTGCAGCTACTCCATTCTTGCTCCATGCTCCCGTGACATTCCCTGCATCATCAACCATAATTAGTCCTATACCCATAGATTTATCAGCTTTTAAAAAGGATGCATCAAAGTGGACTTTAAAATATCCAGGTCTTGGAATTTCCCATCTGGTTTCAGTTCTAGTAACTATCAGACTATTATTTGGGACTGCTTGTTTGATTAAGTGTTCATTCCATTCAGATTGCTCCTTTTGTAGTTGTCTTACTATTATGTTAACCTGCAGATCATTGTTTTCAAAAACCTTTGAACATCTAGCTTTCCAGATGTTCCATAACGTAAACCCTGCAGAGATGATTAACTGATTCATGTTAACATTACCAGAGAACCAACTGGCTATCCAGTTTTTCAGGTCTTTATCTCCAATCAAACCTGAAAAATTGTTTTCTACTGTTATCCATATCTCCCTAGACACATGATAGTGTAAAAGTAAGTGATCAACAGTTTCAGGCACAAAATTACATAAAGGACAAACATCATCAATGTTATTAGCATGCTTAGATAATCTTTCATTCATTGTGCAAACAAGATTATGCACACATTTCCATAGGAAATGTAGAATCTTTGGTGGCAAATTAGCTTTCCAAAATCTTATCCAAGGGAATTTTAATTGCTCAAAGACAAGACACCATCATCATTACAAAGATCATTAATCACTCTATAAGCTGATTTAACAGTAAACAAACCATTTTTAGTATGAGTCCATCTTAACTTATCAGTCCCTGACTTTGGGATTCTAATTTGTTTGATCTTTTCAACAGTATCAGCATCAAACAAAATGTTTAGCACATCTATGTTCCAAGCTTTTTGGTCCTGCAACATTAGTTGGTCTACAGTTTTCATGTTATTAGACCTAAATTGGTCACTAACTTTTTGATTCAAACCAGGAACCCAAATATCATCCCAAATAGACACTTTAGTCCCATCTCCTATTTCCCAACAACAATTCTCTCTAATAATTTGAAAACCATACGATGATGCCCTTCCATATGAAGGAGCCATTTTCATATACACGGTGCAAAGGACTAGAGTTATAAAAATACTTATGTTCTAAGATTTTGACCTAGGGAGCATCAAATTCATGAAGTAACCTCCAAGCAAGTCTAACAAGTAATGCAACATTCATATCAGCAGTTTTTTTAAGACCTAACCCTCCTAGGACTCTGGGTTTAGTTACATTGTCAAACATTTTAAGATAAATTCCTTTTTTTTTCCTTACTTTTATTCCACCAAAAATTCATTTGGATACTATCTAGCCTATCAGTCAACTTTTTAGGCATGGGAAATACAACTAGGTGATGAGAGGCTAGAGAACCTAAGACAGATTGAGTCATAACCGTCCTAGCTGGTTGATTAACATGCTTTCCTTTCCAAGTAGCTAATCTACTATGAAATTTGTCTTCCAAATGGCTAAAAGTTTTTGTTTTGTTTTTTTGAATGAGTAAAGGAACTCCTAAATACTTGTCACTAAGAGCAAGTTTCTTGATATTCAACAAATTAGAGATGCTAACCTTAATTGAATTATCAAGTTTAGGGTTAAAAGCAATACCTGACTTGTCAAAATTTATAGCCTGACCTGAGTATGTGCTAAATTCTTTGATAATACTTTCTAGTTGTCTTGCATTAGCATTGTTTGCTTTAGTGAAAATGAGACAGTCATCAGCAAAAAACAGATGACTGATTGTTGGACTGTCTTTGGTCACTTTGATACCCTGTAACAAATTCTTGCTCTCGGCATCAATTAGTAATCTTGAAAATGTCTCCATACAAATAATAAACAAGTAAGGAGACAAGGGGTCTCCATGTCTAAGACCCCTTGTGGGATAAAATAACTCACCCGGGTGCACCATTCAATAAAACAAGCGGAAACTGTAGAAACACATTCATAAATCATTTTACACCAATCATCATGAAAACCTAGTTTTTTAAGAACAACATCCGAGAAAATTCCACTCAATCTTGTCAAAAGCTTTTGACATATCAAGCTTTATATCCATTAAAACTTTCTTAGTTGCCTTGCATTTTCTCATACTATTGATCAATTCATGAGCAAGCACAATATTATCAATATTGCAGGGAGATTAAGGATATCATATCCCGTCGAATTTCTTTCACTTTTACAATTTCTGCAATGATCATGAGTGTTATGAGATCTCACTTTTAAAATTATGTACATACCAATATGTACTAAGTAAAAAGTTTTTACTAAAAACACATATATATTGGCATGTACCGAGTGAAACGCTAGTAAATGTAACTCATTTAACTCTAGTACATACAAATATGTACTAAGTAAAAACACAATACATATCGATATATACTGTACATCCTAGGCTACGTCAAATGATTGACCAAGTCGGGAAGGAAAATAAAATATGTACATATCAATATGTATTGATTATGCAAAACCAATTTTCCAAAGGCCAAGGCCCTAGTCATTTTAGGCACAAAACATCATCTCATTCAAATCCCCTGCTATCTCGACACACCCATACTGAACATTATCACTTTGGTATGCAATGGGAAAAAGAAAAAAGAAATTGTAATTTCTCAATGCCAATTTGGCTATGTGAGTTTGACAACAATTATAACAAAAAAATCATTTGCTGCCTAATAAGCCTTCGTAATTCGCTTTGGTTTCAAATCAATCACCACTTAGTTCCTGAAAAAATTAGCATGCAGCCTGCAACCAATAACATTCATACAAAAACCAAAAATCCAACATCAATACTTAGATCCAAATCGCAATTAAATCTTAATCTGCTGGATATGTTAATACTCAGATCTTTTATGATAACTCCAGTGGGCTAATTTGATAAAGGAGATAATCTAGGATTTCAAAATGGATATAAAAAATCTAGGGTTTCATTCAATTTGAATGAAAAAAAAAAATCACAAATTCAAAATCATCCAAATCAAATAACACTGGAGAGGGAAAGAATGAAAGAACAAACCTCCAATACCAAGATTAACAGTTACGAGAATATACCAAACAAACTTATGTCGTCTAGCAAATGATTCCTTACGATGTGGAAAATTAAAAATGGAAAAAAGCAAAACTTGAAATAAGAAAAACGATGATTCACCATTATCTCATCCTCTTGTATTAGTTTGTAGAGAGAACCATATCATAATCGGAAAGGAAATTAAATACCTTGACTGCCGATTATCATAATCGGAGTGTATGTTAACACAATTAGCCTCCGATTATGGCTACATTTTCAAAAAAAAATAAAAATGAGAGTCGTTGGGACTCTCATCTATATAAGGAGGATAACCTCCTAATTTATGCACCACACTGAAATTATTGATGTGAAAAAAAATTTCAATGGCAAGTTCATCATCAGTTGAACACATACTTAGCAGATGCAAGCGAACAATTACATCAATTGCAGCAATGGAAGAAGAGATACACAAAAGAAGCAAAAAAAAAAAAAAACTAGACCATCGTTATTAGCAACGAAGGAGGAAGAAGAGGCCATCAAGGCAAAAAAACGAGGTCAAGAACAGTTTCATCAAAAGAAAAAGATTAAAACGAGTTAAGGAAGAGGCTGAATGGGTAAAAAATTATTACATTGTGAAAGATCTACCCGAAGAACATCCGGATGAGACTCTATTTTGGATTAATGTTTCATTGGGTCCTTTCGTTGGAAAGATGGACAGTAAGAAACCACGCCATGATTATGAACTAGCCCACGTTTTTTTCAAGGGTGAATCATGTTAAGAAATTGTACATGTCCAATAAGATCTACTGGATCATCGTGGTTGTGACAACCATTAACAACTTTAGATTTTCACTCTTTACTTTCCCTACCGTTGGGCTTATAGAAGACAATATTAATGGGCATCCAATCTTCTTTGTATGGATTCGGTATTTCCTCTCCGTCTTCCTTATGTACTTATGATTCTTTCCCTCGTAACTCTTTTTCTCCCCACCTCGCTCACAAATCATTTCAAACCGAATGTCCCTCACAAAACTGTTCTGAACTACCACGCACATCTTCTCTTTTGCCATGTTCATAAACCATTCCTTTGCCTCCGCCTTACTTCCAAATGTATAAATGCGCATATAACAAAACGAAACTCATAAGAATAAGAATAAGAATTTAAGATTCATTATTTGAAGAAAAAAATAATAATTTATGAGCATACCAAATCGTTTGCATAGTGAAGGGAAGTATTAGGCCTCAAATAATAATCTTTATCAACCGCTGCAATAGCATACAAATGATAACCACAAGTTAGGCAATATTAATCTTAGTATAATCGATAACCATGTATGACACAATACAACCGATTCTAGTGTAATCGGTAGTAATATACGACCATAGACTACCGATGTATTATTCATTTCGGCTCTAGGGCTCCTGTATAATTTTTGTTTAATAATCGAGGTATTTTTCATTCCCCAACACCCGATTGCGACCAATCGGTAGAAAAATGTGAATAAGATAGAAGCGATTATAGGTTGTCAAATTCGAAATTTTTAAGTTAAATATTTTCAGTGGCGACAACCATAATCGGAGGATACATGAATTCATAAACTACCGATTATGAAATATGAAGAATTACAAAATTTTCATTTTTGGAGAAATTTGTTTTTGGGGCGACTACCATAATCGGAGGATAAATGCATTCATAAACAACCGATTATGAAATATGAAGAATTACAATTTTTTTCATTTTTGGAGTAATTTTTTTTTGGGGCGACTAACATAATCGGAGGTTAATGTGTTTCTAATAATCTACCGATTGTGACAGATGAAACAAACCAGGTATTATAAGTTTGGAGAAATTCGTATTTGGGGTGACTTTGGCAATCGGTAGTAAAATAAATTTGTAAAACTACCGATTATGACAAATTAAAACTTTCAATTTGGGGTTTTGTTTAATCGCTAGTTTTATATGTCCACAAAACTACCGATTGTAGATATTTTGGACTATCTTATATTCGGTAGATATGTGGATACAATATCTACCGATTCTGGGCAGTTCATGGCATTCAATGCATGCAGAAATAGAATTTTCTCGTTTCAAAACGTACACAAACGCACACAACATGGGTATTAGAGTTTGTTAACACAATATCTGTATGTTTGATGCATCATTAGCTTCGATCTCAGGTGATTCTCCGTTTTCTATCATGAAAGCATTGTCTAGGATTTCATCTCCACAAAAGTTTGGATCATTCAACATATACCCCAAATCTTCTTCTCTAAACGGTAGCAAACCTTGAACGTTAACTTGTTCACGTTCTTCTTCGTACCCATCCATGATTATGGAAGAGTTAAGAGAAAATGGCTTTTCCTCCTCCTCCTCCTCCTCCTCCTCTCACTAAAATCAGAAGTTTGCAACAATAACTCAAAAAGAATTCCTAACAATAACTATATAGACCCTTAACTACCGATTCTGTTTTTATCTTCCGATTATTTTGTGTAACTACCGATTATGAAAGGGCATATTAGCCATTTCGAAAATCAGAGATAAGGGATGGCTTAATTTTACGTTTGGATGACCCTATTTTGTCTTATTGGCCGCCCCTAATTCCTTTGGGGTCGCCCCTAAAGAAAACCGGTTTGTAGATCAGCTGGTTTCATGCCCTCCACAGAGGTTTCATGCGCTTCAGGAGGTCCCAGGTTCGAGCCCCAGATGGCGCAATATTACAAAGTTTGACATGGACGGTAGAGTTAGCTTGCCCCCTTGTGACGACATTAGCCACACTATTCGCTTCGGCTCCCTCGGTTTTGTTCCTCATGAGACTCGCTGGTAGGCTAGCACGGCAACATGTTCAACTAATGGAGTACGCTCAAAAAAGAAAGAAAGGAAGGACTCATTTTCGAAGCTTCGGCACCCGAATCGATAAATGATTCGGGTTTAGACAACTTAGAACCGATCTGATCGGTACGAATACGATCCAATCAAAAGTCCGGATAATATTCTTCTTTGTGTTCGCTCTTGATGCAACTTTCTTCACTTCCACCAGACTAAAAAACAGAAATGGCGCTAAAATTATCAGCTCCTCCATTTCCAGTATTCTCACCCAAATCTCCTCCGTCCTCCTCATCATCTCGTAAATTCACTGAAATTCGTTTCTCCCGCTGGAACAAGGCAAACGCAGAGAAATTCAATCGTCAAGAACGAGAACAACAACAAATTGAAGACGATATCCGCAGAGTAAAACGTTATGAATCCGCCTCTAAAATCATCAACGCCACCACCACCACCGAAGCTGACACTGAAAACAACAACTTCAGATCAACCGGAACTCCTTCCGTACCTTCTCGACCTTCAATTCCAGGGAAATCTTCAAAATATTCCAAAAACCCTAAACCCAAATTCAACCTTCTCGACCCTGATAATGCTCATCCAGCATTTCGCAAAGCTAAGGTATCTACTGATGTTTCTAAATTCTAAGGTTCAGGGTTCAGTGAATAAAAGTATAGCAATTGGAGAAAATGGGGTTTCATATAAACTACCTAATGCTCCATTTGAGTTTCAGTATAGTTATACTGAAACACCAAAGGTGAAGCCATTAGCACTTAGAGAACCACCATTTGTGCCGTTTGGTCCGAGTTCAATGCCTCGGCCGTGGACTGGTAGAGCTCCTTTACCTGGAACTAAGAAGAAATTGCCTGAATTTGATTCGTTTAAGTTGCCGCCACCGAATAAGAAAGGTGTGAAGCCAGTTCAAGCACCAGGGCCGTACTTAGCTGGTTCTGGTCCTAAGTATGTTAGTTCAAGAGAAGAGATTTTGGGGAAGCCGTTGTCGAGTGAGGAGATTAAAGAACTTGTTCATGGATGCTTGAAAGTTAGAAGACAATTGAATATGGGTATGTGAGAATTTGAATTTTCTTTAGTAGTCCCTTTTAATTCATATGCTGTTGTTAATTTTGTAGTAGAATGTATAAGGTTTTATGATAGAATCTAGTCCTGAATAGAGTGATAGTTTATTGGAGTCATAAATCACTAGAATCACTGCCAATGGCTTTCAACTTTGATGCTAGAACATACCGAATGAACCTTGCCATAGTAAAAACTGTTTCTATTAGTGTATGAGGCTCGCGATTAAGTATGATAGAGGTGAGCTTAAGATTCAGTTGGGCTCGTCTAGTGTTAAGTGTTAAATGCTATGCTTCTTTTATTTGAAATTTTTTGATTTGGTGTAGGAAGGGATGGTTTGACACATAATATGTTGGAGAATATCCATGCTCATTGTGATGCAGGAGCATTTTATGATTAGTTATGAGGGTTTTCTATTTAGGACGTTTTACTAGTTTCTTTCAATAGGGAGGGTTTACGTCTTTAGTCTTAGGTTTCTTTTAGTAGGGTTTATGTTTCTAGTATAAATAGGCTATTAGGTCTTATTTAGGAGGCAGACTTTATTATTGATTTTAAGAAAATAATCGTCAGATTATCAATGAGTAATTTGGCTTCTAGCCCTAGACTCAATTTATCAATGAGTAATTTTAGTAATTTGGAGTCGGAGAGTGTGCAAGATCAAATGCAAAGGAGTGTGCACAGTTGACATGGAAAATGTCTGCGAACAACTAGAGGTTGGAGTTATATTGCAATTTCTTCATACTGTTATTTTTTCTAATTCTTGCACTTGGTTACGTATTGCTTGCAAGGTGCATGTTCATTTCCTTTCTTGAGAAGTGATGGTGTTAGTATATGGAAGTTCATTAGTTGCTCTGGTCGGAGTATTGGCCTAATTCTAGTTCTACCATAATAACTTTTCTATTTCCTGTTCCTTTTTATGGTTCCAATTACTATCAAGTATTTAAGTTCAACAGAACATATCTTGAGACAAATTGGTGTGCGGACAGAGGATTTCACATTTTTGTCATGTGGTTTCACATAATTTTGCATGTGTTTCTTGTATTCCTTTGTTCTGACTTTGTATTCTCATACGTTATGTAATTTGATAGGATAAAACCGGAGGGAAGATAATTTACCGTAGAGGAGGGGTGTTATTTCTATTTCGTGGGAGGAATTACAACTACAAGTCTCGACCCCGTTATCCCCTCATGCTATGGAAACCCGTGTCGCCAGTATACCCCAGGTTAATTAAGCAGACCCCAGAGGGGTTAACACTGGAAGAAGCAACAGAGATGCGCAAAACAGGACAGCAGTTGCAACCTATATGCAAGCTTGGTAACCCCATTTAACTTCTTCTGGGTTCAATGCTACACGGGAAACAAAAATAAAATTCTTATACCATGTCCATTTGCTATTTACAAGTTGTTTCATTGACTGGAAGTGTATTATTCTTGTGTCTGTTAACAGGGAAAAACGGTGTCTACTCTGACTTGGCCGACCATGTCAGAGAAGCTTTTGAAGTATGTGAATTGGTGCGAATAAATTGCGAAGGGATGAATCCAAGTGACTACAAAAAAAATAGGTGGCAAACTCAAGGTTGGTCAAATTTTGTATTTATTAGTTTGTGAGTATTCTTCAGGTGTTACTACTTTGCATCACAAATTCCATGAACTTTGGTACTTGCAGGATCTTGTTCCATGTGTTTTAGTCTCGTTTGAGCGTGAGCACATACTAACGTGGAGAGGAAGAGAGTGGAAATCTTCGCCAACAAAATCAGATAGTGAATCTGAGGAAGAAATTGTCAACGGATCCAATTGTTCGGGTTTACTAGCTGTAGAAGATGAAGTGGCGTCAAAACTATTTGAAGGGAAGAGCTCAAATAATCATATGGATATCGATGGATCAAACCAAACCTTCCTAAAGCTGAGGAAGGTGCTAAATCAGAAGGAAACAATTCTTTGGCAAGTGATGTTCAGCAATCTGAAGCTACTGATTTCTCCTTGGCCAAAATCGAAATATTGCCAGCTGTATCTGAAAATGTTGGTAGTATTTGCGATTCAAAACCTATGGTAAGCGAGAACACGCGGCAAAATTCAGAAACTGAATCACCACCTTTGATGCATTTGAATGGAACAAGTGCCATGGTAATGAATGAAAAATTAGAAGTTGCATCCACAGGGTCATCAAGTCTCAGTGAGTGCGCAAAATCAACTCTGTGTACTGAGGGAGTCATACAGCTTTTACGACAAGCTATGGAAAGTGGGAGTGCGATGATGTTGGATGATGCATCTTTGGATGCTGACATCGTTTTTAATAGAACTGTTTCTCTTTCCAAGGTTGCTCCGCTTGGTCCTATTTTCAAGCAGAGACGAATCAGGAAAGTTGTAGTGAACAAGAGTGAGAAGAAAGATATTAGAAGTGACTGTGAGGAAGAATTGAAGGTAGAAGCAACTGTAACTGTTTCAGGGAAGCGAATTGAGTGAGAGTTATCATAGAAATCCAAGAATAAAAGATGTTAAAGAAGTGTATCTTGATATGTTACCACCACAAGGAAGTTTAGGAGTTGATGAGCTTGCCAAACTTCTATCTTAAAACAGTGGCACTTTGTTATGTCTCTCTTAGTTACGGGCGCTTAAACATTTCATATCTGTTCTTCCTGTCGTTATTGTATTTGATCATGTGGTGTTATTTTCAATCTAACGTCAGTTCTTTTGCTAACAAAATATGTAAAGCGGATCAGTGTGCACTTATTTCAATGGGGATTACAAGATTTCATATTTTTGTGAACATTCGTCAGGTATCAGTGTACTTAAAATGCTTTTGAATTATGATTCATTATATAACTCCTCCCCAAACACACACAATGGTAAGACAATATGCATTCCAATAGTTTTAATTGCAGGAGAGAAGATAATCAATCTGACGACTGTTGCTTCAAGGTGATATTTGGCACCATTTCTGGTAATTCTTTGATTCGATATTTGGAGCTAAATACAACTTGCAGGTTTTTTTTTCTTTCCCTTGATGGCCTTGGTGGTGGAGGTTTAAACTGGGGTTTTACCATCGCCTACGTATTTCTTCCACAGCTAGTGATTTTGGAATAGTAAATGTATCTCCTCTATCGGAACTTGGTTTGATCTAACGGTCCTTGAATATTGACTTGAATCTAATCTTGGTTTTTAATATTTTGATCTAACAAAGTCTCTCAAAATATCCTTGAATATTTTCATCTAACGATGAAAATTGAATGCTTGGTTACCAAGTAATTTAGATTGCAAAACCTGATTTGAAAACTATATAAGGGAGAACTCTAGCAATTGGGAAACCTAATCCCCACACCTCATGTGTGCTACTAGTTGCGACTAGAGTCGATTCTCCTTTAACCTTTGGTTTTTCACGAAACCCTGTAGGTTAACGACTGAAAGACTTCATTGAGATTGTGAAGCCAGACCCAACTATTTTCTCTGTAGTTGTGTGTTCTGATCTTGCTTTATCTATCGTGTTGAGTACTATCTTCTCTAAGATTTGCTCGAGGTTTTAATCTCCTATAGGCAAGATAAAAAGAAGTCACAAACAACTTCGTCTCATCGTTTGTGATTCCGCGATATCTTGTTTCTTTTCCATTCGATTAAGATTATCGTGAGGTGATTGATATTACTAGGTTGTTCTTCGGGAATATAAGTCTGGTGTATCAATTGGTTCATGTTCACCTTGATTTATCAAAAGACGGAACCAAAACTTGTAGGTATATCTGTGGGAGAAAGATTTATCTATTTCATAGACTTTTCTGTGTGATACAAATTTGTTTATAAAGTCTTCGGCTTTGGGTTGAAGCAACTCTTGGTTGTGGGTGAGATCAGCTAAGGGAATCAAGTACGCAGAATCCGGCGTGGTTCAAGAGGCGTAAGGGAACGCAACTATACCTTGATCAGTGTGAGATTGGTTAGGGATCAACTACATTCTAGTCCGAAGTTATCTTGTAGTAGGCTAGTGTCTGTAGCGGCTTAATACAGTATGGTGTTCAATATGGACTAGGTCCCGGGGGTTTTCAGCATTTGTGGTTTCCTCGTTAATTTTTTTTATGGTGTATGTGTTATTTCTTTTTCCGCATTATATTTTTATATAATTGAAATATCACAGGTTGTGCGTAAGATTAATCAATTGGAGAATCCAACCTTTGGTTGTTGATTAAATTGACTAACACTTGAACATTGGTCTTTGGTACCATGCAAGTCGTTTTACTCAATAATCAGGCTCACGGACTTTGTCTATTTGATTTGATGATTATTTTGTAAAACAGAGATACAAACTCTCGGATACACTTTTATTAAAGTTTGAGTCTGACTGTCTAGTTGATTCACTTGAAAGTGTATTGGAGTTTGTCCATATAGATTGCTAAACGAAAGAATTAGGTTGATTGTTAGACCCCCGCTTATTCAGACACAAATATAATTAACATTGACCAGTTAATCTACAAAGACCCATACCCCAGGTACATGAAAACACCTTTCATTTTTAAGCATCCTTGTCCTCAAGGATGAAGTCAGGGAACTGAGCTTGGATGTGAGATCTATCCTCCCAAGTAGCATCTTCAGGAGGAGAGTTGGACCATTGAATCAAGAGTTGTGGGATAGAAGCACCTGCACTTCAAGTGACTCTGGTACTCGAAACAACAACATGAACAACCACAAAAGCACCATTAGTACCAACCAAGGGCAAGGTAATGAACTTAGATGTATGTTTAGGAGATTTGAGCCGAGATTTGCCGTGGATATTTCATTGATGGAATTCGTGCAAAGCAGGAATAATATGTAGTCCAATTTTTCTTTAATGATTCACCATTAATATTGTCATATGAGTTGAATGCTTGTTTAGAGACACATAAAGATGTGATGTATTCTTGAGACAACGGGTAGCTTCATCTTATAAGCAACAACTATCGCTCTTTGTATGACTTCAAAAGGTCCATAGTACTTAGAAGAAAGTTTGAAATTCTTTCTCAAAACCACTGAGGATTGTCTATAGGGCTGCAGCTTCAAGAACACAAGGTCGCCCACATCAAAAGCTCCATCACTCCTAAACTGATCAGCAAAAAACTTCATCCTGTCTTGTGATTTATGCAAATCTTCTTTGAGTAAATGGAGCATGTGGTATCTATGTTGAAGGTATTCTTGAGCACTTGCTACTGAAGTTGTTGCATGAACAGGGAAAGCCAAATGTGGAGGGGCATATCCAAACAAACCTTGAAACGGAGTCATTTTCAAACTTGTGTGATAATTGGTATTAAACCACCATTCAGTTAGGGCTAACCAATTTGACAGAGTTTAGGTGTTGTACCTGTCATACACCTCAAATATTATTCTAGGCATACATTAGTTTGTTCAGTCTGTCCATCTGTCTGTGGATGATAAGAAAAGTTGATGTAGTGCCTAATGACTTGAATAATTTCAAGACTTGATAAAAATCTTATCTCTGTCAGAGACTATGGATCATGGAAGGCCATGTAGCTTGAATATGTGATGGAGAAATTCCTTGGCTACAAAAGTTGATGAAAATGGGTGACCAAGAGCTATGAAATGGATATATTTGGTCAGCCTGTCTAGAACCACTAAAATGGCAGATTTCTTATTGGAGATTGGTAAACCTTCAATAAAATCCATAGAAATGTGTTGCCAGGCAACATCAGAGGTTGGAGCAGACCATCAGGAGTAGTATGATCAGTCTTGTTACATTGACATACATCATATACATCCAAAAAATGCATGATATCATGTTTCATTTTAGGCCTGAAGAAGTAAGCCTTAGCTTTGTTATAGGTCTCTGACATACCAAAATGGTCACCCATTGCTGAGGCATGAACTGAATGCATAATAGAAGTTCTAATGTTCCTGCCAGAGCCAGTGTAAAGTCCTGTCTTGTATCTAATAATGCCATCTTGAAATGAATAATACTCGTGAGAAGGAGTTATGAGTAATTCATCCAAGAGATGTTGAGATGTAGAGTCTTCTTCATAACTACTCAAAACATCATGAATCCATTAAGGATGATCCAATGAAAGAGCAAGATATTCAGAGCTAGAAAGGGGCAGTCTGGATAATGCATCGGCAGCTTTATTATCAAGTCCTTTCTTGTATCTGATGATATAGTCTAGCCCTAAGAGCTTCATGAGCCATTTCTGTTGTAGCACAAAAGTAAGCCTTTGCTCCATAAAAAATTTAAGACTCTGATAATCAGTATTAATGATGAACTGACTATGAGATAAATAATGTCTCCATTTTTTATTTCCATGGCAATGGCCAATAGTTCCTTCTCATAAGTAGATACTGTCAGTGCCTTAGGACCAAGTAGCATATTATAAAAACCAATGGGTTTGTCATTCTGCATCAACACAACAGCAACTCCTCTAGAGCAAGCATCAGTCTCATGCACAAAGGGTACAGAGAATTTTGGTAAAGCTAGCGTAGAAGCAATAGTCATAACTTGTTTGAGTTCAAGGAATTCCTGTAAAGCAAGTGGAGACCACTGAAAAGAATCTTTTTTAAGCAATCAGTGAGAGGCTTGCTAATGGTACCATACCATTTAATGAATCTTCTATAATACCCAGTCAGACCAAGAAATCCCCTCAACTGCTTCAGATTGGAGGGATGAGGCCAAGCTTGCATAGCAGCTATTTTGTCAGGATCAGCATCAACACCTTCAGAAGTAATCAAATGTCCCAGATACTCCAATTGAGGTTGAGCAATATAACACTTCTTCTTGTTAACAAAAAGATAATGTTCTCTTAATAGCTGTAGGGTCTGAGAAAGGTGAACAACATGATCTGCTAGAGATGAGCTATTAATAAGAATGTCATCAAAGAAAACTAGAATAAATTCTCTAAGAAATGGTTTAAAAAATGTGTTCATTAGATCTTGAAATGTTGCAGGTGTATTGGTAAGGCCAAATGGCATGACTTTAAACTCAAAATGTCCATGATGAGTTCTAAATGAAGTCTTGAAAATGTCATTAATATGCATCCTAATCTGATGGTAGTCTGACTTTAAATCCAACTTAATGAAGATAACAACACCATTTAGTTCATCCAGCAATTCCTCAATGAGTGGAATAGGAAATTTATCCTAAATGGTTAACTCATTCAATTTCCTATAATCAACACAAAATCTCCAGGACCCATCCTTCTTCTTAACACATAGCAGGATACCAAATGTTGTGAATTAACTGGATTTGAAGATTAAACACATAGCAATAACCTTATGTTCCAAAGGAAATAGCCTAATAATTGTTATTTATTTCTTACCGAGTTCAATACAATGATTTGACATAAATAGAACTCTTAACTCTCACTAACTCCTACATTCGATCTCGGCCCTAGGATCTGGATTAACCTAATTTGGAGATGTACTAAAAAGACCTTACTAATTAAAAGATGAGACACAAATAAAAGTAACATTGACCAGTCAATCTACAAAGACCCGTATCCCATGTACATGACACTTTATCACCTCAAAATCGAAGCATATTAGCTAAGAATCATATAGATCTGGCCTTTTCTTATCTTTTTCTCATCAAGAAAGTACAAAAACGCATGATCAGAGTTCATCGTCAGATGATTCGATACATAAATGTCATAATTCATACAAATCTAGCTTTATCTCATTATTTTGATTTCTTACATGTATAAATGTTCACATGATTCTATTTTGATAGCATTATACTCATAAACCGATGTGATCTCTGATATGAATGATTTTGGGATAAGATCTATGATTGTTCTAATGTTATTTTCTATCTACATCTATAAAGCATAATTGATGTTCGATTCTCTTGCAAATATGATTTGTGATTGAGCATAATAAAAATTGAAATAATCTATTATCAAAAAATAATAATGTTCGATATAATCTATTATCAAAAATTGAAATGAAAATCACAGGAATTCGAGATATTTTCTTGCATATAAAACAAGAAAAACATTTCTGAAGATGAATATCTTCAAATCTAAAATCACGTCGTGAATTATTTATTTTCAGCTAATTCACTTGACAGTTTTTTACAGATCATCAGAGATCTAACTGCCAAATAATAAATCTGACTACTGTGTCCTAAAAGAATCTTTCAGATTTGGGTATAAAATAATAATTACCCCAAATCAAGAAAGATTTTTTCAGGAACAAACTCTCACGTGTTAATTGTTACTCTGTGCAATACAAACATATGAAGAGTTCAACACCAAGAAGAGTATTACCTTCACGACCTAGAGTAACTTCCTCGGGTCGGACACCAACGTATGAGGTGGAACCCCCACCAAGCGCAATACTTGAGGCACAGATGCCAATTACCACACCTCAGATACAAACAACAACTCCAGGTCGAGATAGTACATTAGCTGACCCTCGACCTGAGCTAACTAGCTCACGAGGTGAATCCCATTTACGCCATCCACTATGTTGGGCCTAAAAGGTCATACAGTAGCAATTTTGGTGGGACAAACAATGACATTTGTATCAAGGAGAAACCTCTCAAGGGTTCCACCTTTGATCACCTCTCTTGTTGTGCATATTCAACATGAAATATTTCAGGATTTACTGAAATTCATCTCAACTTTGACTGAAAAGGTCAATCAGATGACCCCACCAGCACCTGAGATGCCAGAACAGAGGCAAGCACCTATTCCATCGTCCTCAACATCTGACATAACCCATTCGCCAAGGACAATCCCGGTTAACCAACAATAAGAACAACTACTGTTAGAGCATTGATCGGTCGAACTCGCAAGCGTTTCTATCTCAAGCTTGTTTGTCAAGTTTAGTTGCCAAAACTATAAGTCTTGATTTCTATTATACTTATAGCTAAGTCGCGGATTAGGATAGAAAGTGTAGTTGAGCTTAGACTTCACGGCGTTCATCGATTGAAGACGAAGAACTATCAAGGGTAGCTTGTGGAACTTCATCGACAAAAGGTATGTGGAGACTTGAACTCATATATCACTCGAAAGTCTATTTACTCTATCTCCTTCTTGAGACAAAGTCATTTAGATATATAGATTTCGTTTATACACATTTGATATTTCGAGCTGAGTTTATCTCGCTTACATATTTCTCGAAATATGTGTTGGTAAGCTTTTGCTTTAACCAAGTTCATCTTATATTCTTGACGAAAGTCAAAAGATGATCATGTGAAAATCGCCAAGTAACATCTTACATGATTTGTGTGATACATTCATTTGATATAGACTCGGAATTCGTATTGATTATTTCAATAACGCTTTGATGCTAATAGTTCGTGAAAACAACTATTGTCATCCTCTAAGAAAGTTTCAATGATTGAAATGGAGTTTGGAACACTTAACCATGTTTGGATATAACATAGTATGCGTACTTGCATATATGTTGTCCAAGTACGAAACCATTAAGAATTTGGGTAGAAAAGATTTATTTCCTTGATTAGCTGGAAGCTCATAAATTGTGTGTTTGTGTTTAGGAACAAGGTGACATGGAAACAAGACACAAGGATGATAAAGATGATTTATTAATGGTTGACGTGCCTGGTAGTGATTATTCTCAGGCGACAAACACTGTTTGAATAAACAAAGAAGAAAATCGACACAAAGTCGAGTAAAAATCTTGATGTATCACACCATTATTTATAACTTCTTCCATTTTGTATATTTTTTGATTTGTTTGAGTTGCAAAGTAACAGTTGATAGGAGCCCTTACAATGGGAATATGTTTTATGATTTGTAACTCATAATTGTCATGTTCATATAGTGAAATGATTATAATTTTTTCTTCTTCCGAGGATGATATGTGAATCATGCCATGAAAGGCAGACAGGTGTGGGAAGGATACTTTTGTCCAAACCTGGTTATGGGTCAAATTTGAGGTATGAATAGTAGACAAAGGGTATGACTCTCATACTGGACGTTTGATGTTCCGAGTCTCTGGACCAACAGAACTGTAAATTTACTTATTTGAAATTGGTGCAACTGTGCCAACTTTTGCAAAATTATAAGTGCCAATTCCTTCAAGAAGCTGTTAAATGATGGTTCTAAATTTCTTGATCTTGTTGTCTTCAACATGTTCTTGGAGTTGGAGTTCTCGTTGGTTGAGTTCAACTTCAATGACACAAGACTCCGCTCATCATAAGCTTCAATATTCCATTTGAACTCTGCTTCATGCAACAGAAGTCTTCATCTTCTTTCTCTCTAACTCTTCATGCCCCCATAAGCATAAGAGGTTTGCCATGCATCAATTCCAATTGAAATTCTCACACAAATCAGCAACACAATGAACACAAAGAATACTGGAACAAACTCATTTTATTGCACTAAAGGAAGATTACATCAAACAGTCCATCGCATGGACCAAACAGGCCACCACCCTCTTGGTGATGCCTTATTCTCTCAAGTATGAGACTACATGTCTACAAAACTCTCTCCTATGTAAGCCTACTGATTTTCCCACTTCTTAGGACTATTTATACAACAGATTTACTAGCCAAAACCGTGCACAACACTTGCGCACGCATGGAACAAACATGTGTCCCATATGGTAGTTTTCCTAACCGCCAGCTTGCTTTTCAACTGAAAACTTTTGTGTTGGCTTGCACAATTATGCCACATTTGTTCTTGGTGGTTAGGCTTTGCTAAATTGGTTATAAAGCCACTTTATAACCGTCTCAATCCAAATACTTTGCTCTGACATGCGTGTGATGCACACACACTTTTAACTGATAGCTTGAACTCAAATCCGACAATCATTGCGCTGCACTAAACTTTGCCCCCTGCCAATGTTCGACAATGATTGTGAACACTCAATCTTGGCCTATGCCAAGTATTAGGCAATGGTTGTGCTTTACTCAACTTGCACTTCTGCCAAATATTCAACAATGGTTGCGCTACATTCATCCCGTCATGCACTTAGCTTATTTGGATGCCAACATCCAAATATCATGCCAATAGAGTTTGACTTGCTTAGTTCAACTTCATACTTCATATGCATCACTTGCATTCTTTTTGCCGAGCAATAATCACCAATGGTGCATTTGGAAACACCATTATTGCATATGCATTGGCCAAGCCTTGGCTAATGCTTGGGCCCATGCCAAAGTCATCCCATGACTTGCATTGCATCCCTATGCAACTTTATTCCTTCCCTTAGCTGGGATAACTCTGAATCAAGGATATGCAACACTATAGTATTGCATGTGCTAAGTAGCCTTTCTTGTCTTGGCCGTAATGGCGCTACATTTTCGGACTATGCAACTTCATTTGCCAGGCTACAACTTCAGTATTGCGCAATGATGGTGCGCCGCTGTTGAGGCATGTTATACTATGCCTAAACCAAAATTTTTGTTTAACAAAACAGAGATCCCTAGTTGAGTAGAAGTATCGGGTTGAGTAGAATTAACAGAATCACATCCATAACCATTAGTAGGAATATGAGAGGCGCATAAATGGGGAGATGATCAACATAACAATGTGCAAATAGGTGAAATCTTCAGCGTGTAGCAGTTGAGGTAAAAGAGTAGATTTTCAAGCTGTTTCACTGTTAAATCCACCACTAGGAGCTTGTTGCTCATCTGCTTCCATGTTAAAGACACCACCAGGAGTTTGTAGCTAAGGTGCTTAAGTCTGTTGCACCATATTTGGGATTACCAATGACTTCAGCTACTTCTCAGATTTTCGTTATCAACACCAATTGCCTTCATGCATCAAAGAGCTTCATCATCGTCCATTATGCCATAATTTTCTTGGGAGGTGCTGAGTATATCTTCAAAAGGAGAGATTGTTACGGTTTCAATTAGTTCTCAAGGTCTCTTCAGACTGATCCATATTAAAGGGTACAAACGACACTGGTTGGGAGACTATCACTATCTATACCAGGATAAGACATTACACTTTAGGAAATGAACCAATTGAGGGATAACGTGATGTTTGACATACCCAATCTAGATACTTTCGCTCTTGGTGGTGATGGTGGAAGTTGAGAAGGATGAAAATCGGGATCAAGTGGTATCCCACCTAAAGCCGACATATATTTCATACTCAAATTTTGTGACCGCACAACAATGTTAAGCTTCCAAATTCTATTGAACTAATTGAGGTATTCAATTTTATTGCAAACCTCCTTGACTAAGTCTTCGTTGGTTCCCAAGGCTCAACATTGTTTAACAACTACATGAAAATCCTCATAAGAAATTGTCCCGCTTAGACATGGATTGATGGCTCTTACTTTTCAGTTTTCTATCTATAGAAGGTGTCTCTCGCCGAAATACCAAACACTTTATATAGAAATAAAACTGTGTGATACAGACTTCCTTAAGATTTTGTCTAGCATTTTATGGTCTTGTGACTGTGGTACTCTGCAAAATACCGATATGGCCTGCCAACAATATTATGGCTTGTTATACACACTTGTTGAATGTTATAAGTCTGGCTAGAGCGTCGACCATCATCTACCTAATCGGGAACCCAATAGTTTTCTTGGTATTGGTATTTCTCCATGACTATAAAAACATTACGGGTATCGTGAAGAATATGTTCACCAACATGGAAATAAAAATATAACACCAATACTTAAAATAATAACATTGACACTTTGATACATCACCATTTAAAATTAATAGAATAAATAAAAATAAACGATGGAAACGAAATATAGGCTTTACCTCCATGATTCCCAAAACCATTTAAGCTTAAATTGGAGCCTGAGAATTCGCGAAAGCCCATGCATAGTTCGGCTAAAATTGCAGTCAGCTAAAATTGCAGAGACCGAGTCCTTCGACAAAACCAAATTTGTCATTGAGCTAGCATTTGGAAAAGACATTGTCCTATTATCCATAACACAAACACTCTTTCAAGCTCACCATAATGGTTAAGGTTCGAATATGTATAGTCCCCTTCGCTTTCCGATGATAGCTCTGTAAAACTCTACAACCCAGACACCCTTATTCCACATGCATATATAATACTTTGCATGGCGTTTCCTTTTTCATCAACACAAGATATTTGAAGTTGGTCTCGCCATTTCCCTTGTGACTCCCATCTTCCTTGGTCAAATGGAAGCATTCTCCCTCACATAATATTGTTGTCGACATATACATATCTAACGGTGTAACTCCTATAAACAACATTCTCATAATTAAATTTTTGCATATTCTAAATTTTGCGCATCCTAAAATTTACATAATCTAAATCTTTAGCACATTGCAACATCTAAGGTTTACATATCCTAAATTTAGCATAATCTAAATTTCCCACATCCTAAATTTTGCATATTCCTTAGGTAATGTCAATTTGCAAATAAAAAATTAAATCCAAAAATCTAAATAGATAATAAATAAATTTACCGTATTCAAAATTTTTGAAACTAAACATATAAATCAACAAGTTATTAGTGGTCCATTTGTATAATTTGGCCCAGCAGTTCTCTATGAACCGTAATTTTAGACAAAGGCAAAACCGCACACTCACACAATGGTTGGGCCCATCGTTGGAGGAAAACAGGAGTCCCATATTTGTGTTTGGTCTACAAGTGTGTGGTTTTTTCGTTGTTTAATTTGACGGTTCAAATAGAGTTTCTGTTATACCAGATAGACCCTTATGTCATTGTACCCTGTACCATAATCACAAAGTGTTCCCACGTGACATGACTACAATTCCACATGACTACAATAAAATCAAAGATTTTTCACTATTGCTGCTAACTGTTTCCAAATTTTGTTAGGGTCCTGTTAACCTATGCACCCATGAAGAGGATAAAAGGATATTAATTGCTATAATATTTTGTGTATAATCATTATTAGACTCGTGTATCAATGAAAAAACTTATTGCCCTAATGTATCTCTTCTTCTTCTCTGTGTCCCTAATGTTCTTGTTTTTGTTTGATGATCTCTTTAGATTTGTTCATCTTCCTCTCTATTTTTCTGCCGGATGGAAAGTCGATAAAATGGATTTTGGTTAATCGGAAAAAATTTGTGTGCGATTAGTGTAAAAAGAAATAAAAATATAAACGATCTGTGTCGGACAATCCATAAATAAACTTAATTAAAGAGAAAAAGAATCAATCAAATGATTGATGAAAGTAACTTTTGTTGTTAAGATCAAACAATGCAAAATAAAAAAAAAAATCTAGGCAAACCCCAAATAGTGTGACCATAAACTGTTAAACTTCCCTTAAATATCACAAATTAGTTTTAGTATTCAGGTTGGTTTTCTGCCATCAGGTGTTTGTCTTCGTTGAGTTCATGAGAGGGGAAAGATAGAGAAACGCGAGTGAAGAAATAAAGAAAAAACGGAACATTCAAGGAGATTATAGATGTTTCATCTTCCTTGACTCTATATAAGGGCATTAATGGAAATACAATGGTATTTACTAAAAAGAATTATTAATTGATATTTAACCTTTTGTTTTCACGAGAATTTACTCTTTCAATGCAAAAGTAACTCAATTAATAAGGTGTTAGCCTGTGCATGAATACAAAGGTTAACATTTGCCATTTTGTTAATGATAATAAATGTATATATTTATTTTCTATAAATGAAGTTACGTTTTTTCGGTTGGGAATTTTAAGGAATATTAAGTTCCATTAATATTTTTCATTAAAAGAAGATGATTTCAGTTTAACTGTATAAAAACAAGTTCTGCTTGAAAAAGAAAAACAAGCTTTTAGAAATTCTATTACGAGAGAAGAAATATTCTGTGCAAGATGCACAATTAAGATAGCTTTAACACTCAATTTCTCGCCGTGCAAGAAAGTTTGAAAGATTAAGAAATCGCGTGTGTTATCTTGGAAATTTAAAAATCTGCTTTCAGAGGCAGGCCGGAGCCGCAAAATCATCTTATAAAAATGACTTAGTCTGCGACAAAGCCTTCATCAATTTTATTTTGGTTGCACTTTATGGGATTTGGTTTGGTCCTATATAAGCAAAAGATATTTTGGATACACCTAGATGTGTCTCATCGTACGCTAACAAAAAAAAATCCCACTCTACACCTCCTTTTAACTCTTTCCTTCTCAGTAAAAAAATGGCATCAAAAAAGCCAAACCATGTAGTAGTAATGGCATTTCCGTATGGAACACATGCGATACCATTATTGAATCTAGTACGTAGATTAGCAATACAAGCACCAGCATTAACATTTTCATTCTTCTCAACATCAAAATCCAATCAATCAGTTTTTGGAACATCATCAAATGATAACATACCAAGTAACATCAAGCCATATGATGTTGATGATGGGGTACCAAAAGATTTTACAGGACACCCTATGGCTGAGATAAATTTCTTTTTGAAATCTATGGTTGTGAATTATAGAAATGGGATTCATTCGGTGTATGGTGGTGGTGGTGATGAAATGATTAAGTGTTTTATATGTGATTCGTTCTTGTATTTTGGAAGTGATATGGCTGATGAACTGGGTGTTCCATTGATTTCATTCTGGACTGCTGGTCCTTGTTCTTTATCCACTAATTTTTATACAGATCTTATTCGTCAGTCCATTACTCTTGGACCTAATGGTATGTAATTATTCTGCTCCTTTATTTAAGTTGTTAATCCTGTCCAGATTTTGTTACTAATGTTGTGATGCATTAGTATTTTACAAGCCCAATGAATAAATCTAAATATCTAGTCTTGGGACGGCCAACTTCAAATTATGTCCCAGTAGAAATCTCACATTTGGTGCAGACATATCTGCTTTGTCTTTGAAATACTAATTAATTTGGCTTTCAATGAGCCTTTATAGGTTTACTTGACTTGACATATTTAAAGGTCAAAGTTAAATCCAGTAGGACCAATAAAACGTGGCTCTTTAAGATCCATATGATATGATGTCTTTTTTATTACTGGTAAAAGTTTTATGCGACTTTTACTCTCTTTTGGTAAAATTTGTTGATTTAGGATTTTACATCAGCTTTAAGAATTTATCTTGGTTCGCAAATTAGGTAGCGGGAAAATTCCAGTTTGATCGAGCTATATGTATCAATATCTAATAATTATGCACATTGGCAGGTATTGAAGGACGCGAAGAAGAACTCATTGACTTCATTCCGGGGTTATCTCTAATAAGAATCAAAGACTTGCAAGAAGGTGTCCTTTATGGATGTTTGGATCCAGAATTCTCACTTATGATGCATAAGATGGGAACAACACTGCCACGGGCTACTGCAGTGACCATGAATTCCTTTGCGGAATTAGACCTACCAATTCTAGAAGATTTTAAATGCAAGTTCCAGAAGTGTTTGACATTGGGTCCATTTACACTAACTTCTCATAATTCATCACATACTCATGATGATCCCAATGGATGCCTTACATGGTTAGACAAGCAAAGCCCAACTTTAGTAGCTTATATTAGTTTTGGTACAGTGACTACACCACCACCAGATGAACTTGCTGCCTTAGCAGAAGGATTAGAAGAAAGTGGTGTACCATTTTTATGGTCATTGAAAGACCATTCGGTAGGTCAACTGCCTAATGGATTCCTTGAAAGGACTAGCAAGAGAGGACTCATTGTTTCATGGGCGCCGCAACAACGAGTACTTGGGCACAATGCGATTGGCGTTTTCGTGACACATGGTGGATGGAATTCAGTGATAGAGAGCATAACGGCTGGTGTACCAATGATATGTCGTCCCTTTTTTGGTGATCAGAGAATTAATTGTCGTATGGTATCAGATGTTTGGGGGATAGGAACTAGGATTAAAGATGGAGTGTTCACGAAGGCTGGAACGATAAAATGTTTAGATATGATCTTCTCTGATGAGAAATTCAGAGAGAGGGTCGGGGCCCTCAGAGGTCTTGCGAAACATGCTGTTGGTCCAAAGGGGAGTTCGACCAAAAATTTCAACACTTTGGTAGAGATAGTCTGTAAAGACCGATACTAAATATGCACGCTTTTTTCATCGTAAAAGTTTGCAGATTATTCACTAGGAACAAAAGATAAAGATTGAAGATGAGATATATGCACTTCTTTGTAGTTTGTTATTGTTGATGATTTTAAAGAATATTAATTTTTGTTGGTATTTTTTCTTAGAAGCAATTGATTTCATTTTAGCTGCATAGTTTTGTCTTTTGATAGAGGAAGAAAAACAAGTATTTAGAAAATCTATTATGAGAGAAGAAGTATTCCGAGCAAGAAATAAGCGAGTCTTGCTCGATTTCTCGGAGTGCAAGAGAGATCGGAAGATTAAGAATTTATTGTTTTATCCTGGAAAGGACGCTGTAATTTGAAGAACTGTTTGCACGATTATAAAACGACTTAGTCGGTAACTGCTTTGATGAATTTTATTTTTGTTTGGTTTTGCTTGTTTGTTTTGCACGAAGTATATCAATTATTTCTGACGACTTATATTACTACCGTATAAGGCCGCTCGATGGTCAAACGCTCGTTCGATGGTCATTCAATCGACAACGACAGTCAAATTTGCCGCTCGGACTTTGATAATCGCTCATCGAGATCTTCATCCAACGGCTAATATTTCCCCTCTAAATAAATACCTAATTTTAATCTCATTTCAACTCACACGGAGAATTTCTTAATCTCTTAAGAATTTCTCAATCTCTATATATTTCTTAATCTCCAATTCTTTTCATCACTCTTCCAGTTCCTTAGAGAGCATGGGCGATAATATGAATCCTAGCCGAGTGCATGGCAAACCACCGTATTATCCAAAATCGAAGAGCCGCTTGTCGTGCAATTGTAGACAGTGAAACTAGGAGAAGTCAAATTAGGAGATGTCAAGTGAGGAGAAACCTAAAATTCAAAGCTACAGAAGATGAATGTATTTGCGGGAATTATATTGATTTGACAATGGAGCCGTATTTGATCACCAACTATTGTGGGAAAGGATTTTTTTAAATTTCAAGAACAAACAATGAACCTACGCGGTCGTAGTGTTTGATTTGGTTCGACGCTTCGGTATAATTAAGCGGAAGTTACTAGGTATGTTGCTTTACTTCAGCGAGAAGGTCCAACCTTGAGAAGTGGTGAAACCACGGTGGAATTTCAGGGAAAGCCGTCGTGTGGAATATCGCCGCATCTACGGGCAAAAATTCCATTTTGAAAGTTGTTTCGAGGTTTTAAGATATTTGCCCCAATATTGTCCAACATTTGTGTTGTAATTTCAATATTTGTAATTAATATTAATTTTGTGTTTTAAGTTTAAATATTTGTAATACTTTTAAATAAAACACTTCTTATCTTTATAATATATTATTATTATTACATGAAACTAGTTGGAAGCCTAACAAGCTAAGCTCCAACGACATACTACTACATTAATTGAACAGGTTGATGTGCTAGTCTACCAGCGGGCCTCATGGGAAACCTTGCCAAGGGGAGTAGAAACGAGCGGGAGGGGGCGAGATTGTGTCACAAGGGGGGCAAATTAACACTACCTTCCATGTTAATTCCTGCAATATTACGCCATTGGGGACTCGAACACAGGACCTCCTGGAGCGCATTAAACTTTGGGGAACAGGGGATGACCAAATGAGCTAGGGGCCCGTTCTTGTTTAAGAATATAATTAATATTAATTTTCAACAATATTCGTCAAATTTTCAAATTCATTAAACTTCATAAAATTAGAAACTTCAATATAATTAAAATAGTCATTTTACAAGACATAAAACTAGACAATAATTGGAAAGACTCTAAAAAAAAAAAATTTGGAACAATGTTCTTCATCTTGTTCATCTTCTTCATTTCACTAAACTTCCAATCAATGCGCTCATGAACGGAGTCTCCTTTGTTTATCTTCTTCTTTGGCTTCAAATTTGTTTTGCCTTGATTTTCCTTGCCTTTAACCTTTCTTGGCCTTCTCTTGGTTGCGGTTTTGACTTGGTTGATATCCAAAACTTGGAGACTTCTTTGCTTCTTACTTATTTCTTTGAATCTATCACATATCTTGTCAACGGCACCTTCAAGTACTACTCCGAGAAAAATCAAGTTGTGTTGCTTAGAATCAAGTTTGGTTAATTGTGCCATTTGGATCAAATAGAAGAAATAAATTAGATTGAGAAAAGAGAATAATAGATTGAGAAGAAGAGAAATTTTTTGTGTAAAAAATTTGAGGTAAGTGTTGAGTTTGAAAGTTACCTATTTATAGCGATGAAGAAATAGCCAGATTCTGCTAGAGTGAATATCGCTCGCTAGGGATTCGATCGCTCAGCGGTTTCCCCATAGTGGCGCAAATGGTTTGGCATGCCACCTGGCATGCCAAACACCATTTTTTTGGCATGTGCATAGGAAGAGGCCTAACAATTGATGACGGAGTGGGGTTTTGTCCCATGTGAGGAAAGTCTGATCCCTATCCTTGTAGCTTCAAAAATGTTATTTCTTACCTCTTATAATTCCTGGCATTTTTAGGGGCGACCCCAAAAGAATTAAGGGCGACACTAAAAGATAAAAAAGGTCACCATCCAGACGTAAATCTAAGCTACCCCTTATCTTTGATTTTTCAAAATGGCCAATATGCCCTTACATAATCGGGAGACTACACCATAATCGGTAGGTTAAAGGTGAATCGGTAGGTTAAATTGAAACTATACCTACCGATTATTGTGTAGATACTTCGGCTAATAATCCCTTTTATAATCGGTAGCTTATTCAACTTGTAATACTACCGATTATAAGGAGCCCCATATTCAACCTTGGCCAAATTCCATAGGTTTTGAGGGGTGCAGGGCCAACCATAACCACTTGGCTTGAGCTGTGGATGTAGCCATAATCGGAAGCCTAATAGGTTACATACACTACCGATTATAAGTTGCCCCAAAATGAGTTTTTTCTAAAATCCTTCACGTAATGAATTTTGAAATCTACCATAATCAGTAGGGTATATAATTATATAACCCACCGATTATAACGAGCCCCAGATCCAACCTTTGCCATATTTCATAGGTTTTGAGTGTACACAGCTAGCCATAACCACTTGGTTCGCGTTTTGGATGCGGCGTTAATCGGGAGTTAAATATATTACCAAACCATCCGATTATGGGTTGCCCCAAAATGAGTTTTTTCTAAAATCCTTCATGTAAGGGAATTTGAAATATACCATAATCGGTAGCGTTAACAACTTAACAACCTACCAGTTGTAAGGAGCCCCACATCGAACCCTTGCCAAATTCCATAGGTTTTGAGGGTACAGAGCCAGGCATAACCATGTGGTTCGTGATTTGGATGTAGCCACAATTGTAAGCCAAATAGGTTCCACAACCTACCGATTATAGGTTGCCCCAAAATGAGTTTTTTTTCTAAAATCCTTCATGTAAGGGAATTTGAAATATACCATAATCGGTAGAGTTAACAACTTAACAACCTACCGATTATAAGGAGCCCCAGATCGAATCCTTGCCAAATTCCATAGGTTTTGAGTGTACAGAGCCAGGCATAACCATGTGGTTCGTGATTTGGATGTAGCCATAATCGTAAGCCAAATAGGTTCCACAACCTACCGATTATAGGTTGCCCCAAAATGATTTTTTTCTAAAATCCTTCATGTGATGAATTTTGAAATCTACCATAATCGGTAGTCTATCCAACTTAACAACCTTGTAAGGAGCCCCAGATCGAATATTCGGATCCTCACCGCGCACTACGTTTTTGGTTTGAGCTTTCTTACGTTCCTTTTCTTTCATCTTTATAGAGAATAATCGACGATGATTCGATTCGACGATTAACGATATATAGCGCGGAGAGGGGGAGAGTTTTCCCCTCTGCAATCGGAAGGAAAGAGGAGAAGAGGAGTTGAAGTGGAAGTTGAAAAGAAAATGAATTTAGGTTGACTTTGGTTTTATCTTTCAAACTGTTATTAATCGGTAGGTAATACCACCTAATTAGCTACCGATTGTTGAGTAGCCCAAAATAGGTAGAGGGGGTTACTTATAACCTACCGATTATTGGAAGCCCCAAATTGAACCTTTGCAAATTCCATAGTTTCGAAGGTACAGAGCCGACCATAACCACTTGGCTTGAGTTGTGGATGTAGCCATAATCGGAAGATAAATATATTACCCAACCTTCCGATTATAGGTTGCCCCAAAATGAGTTTTTTTCTAAAATCCTTCATTGTAGGAAATTTGAAATCTACCATAATCGGTAGGAATGTTTACTTTTACCATCCCGATTATGGGAAGCCCTAAATCGTTAGCTTAGACATTTTTTTATTCGTCCGATTATATAGGAGCCCCAAATTTCACCATTGCAAAATTCTTAAGATTTCTTATTTCTATACTTTAAAAATCGGTAGTCTCGTGAGCTTGTTTTTCCTACCGATTGTTATAGAAGCCAGATGCGAGTTTGGCACAAAATCGATATTAATCGGTAGTATAATATCGTTGCTAAGCTTCCGATTGCTTTATAATAATCGGGCACAAAATAACTTCCGATTATGTAAGGGCATTAACGTATTCTCCGCGTTTTCGGACATCCCTTAACGGTGTATATGGGTTGAGAATAAAAAAGTCGCCCCTAATTCGTTTGGGGTCGCCCCTAAAAATGCCAGGTTATAATTTGTACGGATTTTTTTTTTTGAGCAAAAGAAGGTTATATTAAGATAAAAAAGTATGTACAGAGCCTGGAAAAGAAACTCACACATATTTACATGTGAAGAATTGTTTCCCAGTGGAACAAAATTTCATTTAAAGATAACCCTCTAAACGCCTTACTCTCAAAGTGCCACAATATTAAGGTTTGTTTGATATGTAAACATAATTCCTCCACTATTTTGCCTCTCCCACCAAAAGTCCTGGCATTCCTCTCATTCCACAAGTGCCACAAAACAACATATATAAGCTTCTCCCAAATCTTCTTGCACCTACCTTGAACTGCTATCCCTCCCCAAAAATCAAACAGTTCAAGCACTGTCACATAAGCACCACTACTCACATGACAAGACTGAAAAAAATATTGCCATACCTCCTTAGCATACTCACAATACAGGAAGATGTGATCAGAGGTCTCTACTTCTTTCTTACAAACATTGCATAAATCACTTTGAACCTGACCTCCTCCGTGTTTCAACATGCTCATAGTGGGAAGAGAATTATGAAAATGAGCCCATAACATAAAACTCACCTTTGGAGGTATACCTTTCTTCCACACAAACTTCACAAAATTACAATCTATTTCCTCCTCCAACTGAGCTTCATATCCCTTCTTCACTGTGTAATCTTCTAGATTAGAAACCTCATCATCTGCTTCCACTAATTTAGGTACTGGGCCAAGTTCATTGCATAGCAGATTCCACTCCATTTGTTCTTGATAAGAAAGATTTGTCTTTGCCTGTAAAAAGAGAACACCATCCTTTATCGCAATAGCATCATTTTTTTGACAGCATACTTTAAAGACTGCAGGGTATCTGTCCTTGAGTGGACCATTGGTAGTCCACTTATCCAGCCAAAATTTAATTCCCCTACCATTCTTCAAATTAAACACCATATGTTGTTGCAGAAACATAGTAGATTTCAATATTGTCTTCCAAATACTTCTCCCATGTGGTTTTCCATCATCAACTAGAATCAAAATGTCAACCTCAGTCTTGCACTGCTTTTGCACAACTTTTCTCCAAAGGGATTGTTTCTCCTTAGCATATATCCAAACCCATTTTCCTTTCAAAGCCTTACTAGTAAGTCTTAAATCCTTCACACCTAGTCCATCCAATTTCTTAGACCTACATATAGTTGTCCAAGCAACCCAACACATCTTTCTTTTGGAGGCATAAGAGTCCCAAAGAAAGTTCCTCATTAACCTAGTCAACTTCAGTTCCACACTAGCAGGCATACTTATCAATGATAGAAAGTATAAGGGTAAACTATACAAGCAACTTTTAATTAACACAAGCCTACCTGCCCTGTTCAAAAACTTCTTCTTCTAAGCAGCCAGTTTCACATCCATTCTCTGAATAATCCCCCCCCCCCCAATACACCAGCATTCCTTGTAGTAGCTCCCAATGGAATCCCCAAATATTTAATTGGCAGTTGCTCAGTCCTACACCCCAACTCCAATGCAAGCTCCTTAATAACCTGATCTGCACCAATACTGATCATAGAGCTCTTCTCCAAGTTAAGTTTCAACCCTCATTTCAAAAGTAGTTAAAATAATAAGAAGTCTTCTTACATTTTCCACTTCTGCATTAATGAATATCAATGTATCATATGCAAATTACAAATGAGACACCACTAGACCATCTTCATCAACTTGAAAACCATGTATCTGCTTCCTTCCAACTGCATCATCCATCAACTTGGACAACACTTCCACCACCAAAAGAAAGCAGAAAAGAAGACATATAATCACCTTGTCTCAAACCCTTAGAAGTCTTAATTTTATCTGTAGAACTCCCATTGACTAAAACTGAGATATGTGAAGATGTAATACACCATTTGATCCAGTTGATCCAATTAGCACCAAATTCATGTTGTTCTAAAATGCAGAAAAAAATCTTCCATTTTACATTATCAAAGGCCTTCTCCATGTCCACCTTGCAAACCCGAGTCCTGGTATCTTTGATTTCAACCTTCCATCAATGCATTCATTAGCAATTAACACCCCATCCAGTATTTGTCTATTCTTGATAAAAGCCCCTTGAAAATTAGACACCAGCTTATGCATAACCGTCTTCATTCTGTTAACCAACACTTTTGACAAAATCTTATATGCACTGCCCAATAAACAAACTAATTTCATTGTACGGATGTTCTCCGAGAATGATCCAAAGTGTAGAGTCAAAAAAAAAAAACAAACTAATTTCAGGGATAAAAATTCCCAAAACTAGCCCTCTAATTACTCATCGGCTTTCTACAGATAATATACTCTCCTTTTTCAATTTTTTTTTTGATACCCGAGATTTTAGAAATATTACGAAAGTCCTATTCGAGCCTTTAAATAAAATTCTCCTTTTTCAAAAAAAAAAAAAAAAAAAAAGTCCAACCCCACACCTTCCTTTTTATTCCTCCAAAAAAATTTGCTATTCAAACACCTTGATTGACCAAGAATTAAGTCATGAAGCGTTGACTCGGGGTTGGCTCTCACGCTTCACAGTTGCGAATCGAAGTGTTTTCAGAATTTGTGACAAAAATCTGCTTCGACTTGTACGCTTTTAAAAACCATGGGTCATGCTAATATGATGTATGGAAATTATGTGGTTCTCACACGAGGCTAGTCTTAGGCTATTAGCTCTGTAGAAGATTAAACTTTTTTTTTTTTTTTGATATCATGTAACATTTTATTTCATGGAAAAATAGAGGTTACGTGGATGTTTACAAGATAATCAAGAACATCGTAAAACAAGAAAATTAAAATCCAAGATTCCAAATACAAATAAAGATACAATTACGAATAAATCGCGAAGAGAAAGAGCGATGAACAATAATAGTATCCAATTTTTGTAGGGAGGGGGAATGATGGTATAAACCGGAATAAAATCCTACCATTTAAGATAGTTGTCTTCTTCAAAAAGAGACACTTCTGAAATTGAGAAGTAAATTGCTCTAACCATTTTTGAGACGAACCGGATGCCCTAAGTCTCTTCGATTGAAGGTGAAATCGCAGCGCGTAGAGTTGAATCATTGATGTTTTTGAAAAATCCAAAATAACAAAACCACATACCAACCAAAATTCCTAGAAATAGTAACTTGGAATTGGAGATAAAATCACCATAAAGATGAAGACAAAATCGCACAAAAGCGAAGATATAATCGCTCCAAAGGCGAAGAAAAATGTCAAATGACATCAAAATCAAACCAAAATTAAAATCCGACACTAAAAACTAATACTAATGAAAATAAAACAAATTCTTTGCTCAGATCTAGTCCAAAACGGACTAGATCCGAACAAAGAGATGGAGGCTACTTGAAGAGTTTTTTGAGTTTTTTTCTCTAAGAGAGGAGAAGAGAGAAGAGAAAAAAATTATACCCAAACATTTTCGGTTAGGAAGTCTATATAAACCTTTATCTACTCATTGTAACCTAACACATGTAAAGTTTTGTCTTTATATACGCATTGTAACCTAACACATGTAAACTTTTGTCATAAAAGTAGCTGTAAGAGCATTAAATGACAAAAGTAGGCTGTAAGAGCATTAAACATGTTAATCTCTAAATTTCTCGATCGCTTACGATGAGAAATACAAACTTGGGATGGTAGAGAATTTGAGATTCTTGAAATATGTTGCGTACTTGTGCAGGTAAATATGTTTGGGAAAAAATAAATTCCAGATAGAACAAAATAATTTCTTAATCACATAGACCAAGGAAAGGTAATTATAGAGACCCTACCAACAATTTCCGGTGGTTTATGATGAGCATGGGGCCATCAATTGGATAACCGTCTTTATGTAATGTTAATTTTGCTGTTTTCTCTGTATTCGGTGGAACTTGTGCGATGATCATTTTTGTCTTTAGAAAGAATCGTCTCGCTCTTGGCTCAGGTTTGACACCTCTACATTCCTAATTATTTTATCAAGAGATATTTTGTAAAAGGGTCGTATGTTTATAATCTAATTAGGATCTCGGTCGTAGAAGATGCGGTTGATGCATTTGGGTCGTAGACTAATCAAAGACCGTTAGGAGATGGTTAGTTTGAATTTTTTGTTTTGCATAACACCCCGACCAGCGGTGTTGACAAGCGTTGACCGTTCAAATCATGGAAAGCATATATCTCTCTTGTCCTTTCCGTCATCTTCTATTCTATGCTCCAAATCGACATCTCAAATTTGATTGAACTACACTTCATGATTTCACAAAATGTTGATAAACCGTTGCTATAGTTTTCAAATCACTACTTGAGTAATATAAGAATCCTTCCCTAACAATTCCATATTTCTTCACTTTCAATTTTGTTTTCTCCTCCACTTTGTCTAGGTTCTATCACTAACAAAACCAGAGTGTTCCGCATTTGCATAAATGACAACCACTTCTATACATGAATTCTCACTTTTATTTGCGGGTTTTACGAAAGATTATGTATTTTGCGATTTTGTTTATTTCTTATTCACGAAGGTTGTAAGAATCAGAAGCAAATATCTCCATCATTGGTTCATCTTCAAATCTTATATAGCTTACTACTTTTGCCACTTAACGTGATGCATCTAGTGGGTGTTGTGCGTTTTCGGTTGTCTGCAGATAACTAACTTGATTCGAAAACAATACACACACAAGTCATGGTATAAAATTGCGATTCGAGATGTTTGAGGAAATGTCACTTGTTATATTTTAACCAAGTAAGATATAATGTCGTTTAACAATTTTTGGAGGGAGTTGGGTAAAGCAAATCAAAGCTAGTCTCGACCCAAATGCATCAATTGCATCTTCCACGACCCAGACCTAATTAGACCATAAACATACGACCCTTTTACAAATTATCTCTTTTATCAAAGTTAAGTGTTCTTTTAAATCAAGCGGCGGTAATTTCTTACATTTTCATTACTCCTGTAGTTACACCTTAGAATCCTTTAGATTTACTTACAAGTACTAACGCATTTTTTGTATTTGTTTCTTACCAAATTGTAAATTACCAAAACAATTTTAAACCCAAAATGAACATCTTGGAATTGTGTCAACAACCCAACTACAATTCAACATCTAAAGGAGCTCACATCAACCACAAGCCCGATATCCTTTTTCTTTCTGAAACTTTGGCAAATGAGCGACATATGTCCAGACTTGCTCAATCCCTTCAATTTCAAAACCTGACCGCAGTTTCCAAAATTGGTCGAAGAGGAGGACTATGTCTCATGTGGAACAACCTAAACGTTCGGGTTCTACTTCAATCCCAGAGTTACATACATGTCCTTATTACTCCTCCAGCCCCAGCACAACCATGGCTTTACACGGGCATTTACGGTCCTCCACTCATTGATGCAAGAATTGATCTTTGGCAAGATTTTCCATCGATCTTCCCTAATATCAATAACTCAACCTCATGGATGCTTGATAGGGGAATTTAATGACATCATGGGCCAATAAAAAAAAAAAGGGAGGAAGACAAATCACATACTGATCAGACTCACCGTTTCTAACAATGATGGATCAAATGGGTTTCATCGATTTAGGATTTTAGAGGAGATCCATTCACTTGGAAAAACAACCAGCAAGGTCAGGACAACATCATGGAAAGACTTGTGAGCAATGGCAACCCAACATTGGCGTACAACAAACCCATATGCAGGAGTCACTCACCTCCCAAGGATTGCATCTAATCATGCCCCCATCCTACTGCACACAAAATCAATAGATTGACATGGTCGAAAAAATTACAAGTTTGAGCATCTATGGCTAACTCATCCACAACTCAAGCAAGTTGTTGAATCAGCATGGACGCAACAAAGTGATGCAGATTCTGTCCTAGACCTTCAACTAAGATTGATCACAACAGGACAAACTCTGATGGAATGGAACAAGGACACTTTTGGACATCTTCCAAAACTAATCCGAAAATCAACAACAAAAATTAAGCAAGCTCAGCATCAGTGTGCTATTCAAACTGAAGAGGAACTAGATTACTGGATAAATCAAGAAAAAGAGCTGCGAAGTCAACACCTAACCTTACTCCAATGCCATGCAACATACTGGCAGCAAAGGTCCAGAATACAATGGCTCCAATCAGGGGATAATAATACTACTTTCTTTCATACCAAATCAACCATTCACCGAAGCCGTAACAACATAAAGCAATTACAAGATTAGCAAAACAATTGGGTCAGCGATAAAGATCAGGTTATCCAGATCATTCTGGATCATTTCACTTCTCACTACACGGCTCCAAATACAACAATAGATGAGGATCTCTTTAAGGATATCAGTACAAGATTGACATCAGCACAATGTGACATGCTTTCGGTGGAGGTATCAGTGAAAGAAATCAAGCAAGCTCTGTTCTCCATCAATTCTGAAAGCGCTCCTAGACCGGATGGATACACCAGTAAGTTTTTTTAAAGTTTTTTTGGGAAACCACTCACCGTCAACTTATAGCTATGGTACAGAGTTTTTTCAGTTTTTTAAATATTCATCCTCTCATGAACCACACAAATATAACTTTAATCCCAAAAGTCGACAATCCAACAAAACCATCCCATTTTAGACCTATCAGCCTATGCAATGTCAGTTACACAGTCATATCCAAAATCCTAGTCAACCGACTGCGCCCCCTTCTCCCATTCTTAATTAGCTCATATCAGAGTGGATTCGTTCCTCAAAGATCAATACATGATAATATAGCTATTGCAAGAGAGTTATTCCACCACATCAAAACATCTTCAATCACTAAAGCCCCCAAAATAGCTCTAAAGTTGGATATTCAAAAAGCTTATGACAGCCTTGATTGGGGATTCATCAAAACATCTTTTACAAAATTGGGCTTTCCATCAATATTTGTGGAATATATTATGATATGTATCAAATCAGTCACTTACTCAGTCAACATCAATGGTACACCACATGGATTCATCTCACCTACCGGAGAATCGGACATGAGGATCCCATATCTTCCTACATTTTCATCATTTGTCGGAAATTCGTCCAACAAACCTTGGAAATCTTGAAGCAAAAATATGGTTTAGGGTCTCAGGAATATCAAAAAGGCACCACCCATTCTACATCTAATGTATGAAGACGATCACCTTATCACTTACAGGGCGACCCCGGAAGGTAGCACTCACCTAAAAAGGATACTTCAATCATACAAACTTATCGTCGGGACACATAATCAACACATCGAAATCAATAATCATTCATCATCCGGGGCTACAACATCAGAATATAGACTCTCTACACCATCTCTTTGACATGCCAACCACATCAATCCCACCTATATATTTAGGAGTTCAATTCAAACACGGTAGAAACTCTAAACACATCTTCGAACCACTAATCCAACGACTGGCTCGTAAGCTCAAGGATGAATGACAAAATGCCTTACCCCTGCAGGAAGACTTGTTCTCATTAAAACCTCTTTAACACCGACCTGCAATCACCTTATGCAAACCCAACTTTTCCCCACCCATGTGCACAAACAAATTGATCGGATCTCTAGAAATTTTTTCTGGGGACATGATTCATCTGTTAAAAAGCTTCACCCAATAGGGTGGAACAAGCTAAACAAACCGATATCGGAAGGAGTCCTCGGAATCCGAAAGAGTATCAATCACAACAAATATTTGTTCTGGAACATCTACGACCACCCATAGTCCATTTGTACCGGCTTGTTCAACGAGAATACCTCCAACGTCAACCAATATTCCAAGGTACAATTACAATTCCTTCTAACGCTAGCCCCCAGTGGAAACAAATGGCTTCTCTTATTCCTTTTTTTAAAATAACATTTATTTCACCAAATAGGAAATGGTTCAGATACACCTATCCAAGCTAATTGAATACCCCTCTTTCACAACCTTGATCCTGCCCAATGCTACCCTATACAATACGTATCTAATTTAATTGACCCATTCTCTCAATACTGGAGACATGATCAGTTAAACAAACTACAACCTAATGTCATCCAACACATTATAAATATACACCTTCCCTCGACAAACATTCCGGATAAAATAATCGGCACTCTAAATAAGGAAAATACACAACCGCATCCAGGGTATAGTTGTCTAACACAACAAGATAACCTCGCACACCCAAACCCCCTACCAACAACCAAATATTTATGGACCTTACCATGTCCTCCCAAAATTGATTTTCTTGTGGAAAGCAATTAACGAAGGATTGCCAACTTTTCTATGCTACATCACATCAATCTCTCCACTTCCAACCTTTTCCCCCGATGCAACTCAAGAGCAGAAACAGCTCAACACATGCTTATCCCTTTGCCTGGGAGGCTATGTCCGCTTGGACCAGCCTTTCTAACCGCATATCAACAAACCAAGCCCAAAGTAACAACAAACAATTACCTTAAACCCTCAAACAATAATTTCACAAATACTACAAACACAAGGCAATACATCTTGTCACATCTTGTTGTTTTCTACTATGGTCACTATGGACATCAAGAAATGATCTCGTGTTCAATCAAGAGCAATCCACTCATACAGACATCTGTCAAGATCATTAGCACAACAAAAAGAATTTGAATGGGCGAACAATATTTCCCCACCGGATTCTCCAGGGAACTGCCTTCCCGAAATTACAACAAACATACCCAAGACGACTACAACCATTCGGGTAGGTTGGTGTCATCCAAAGAACAAAGTTGGATTAAAGTGAACACAGATGGAGCATCTAGAGGCCACCGGGTATGGCGGGAGCAGGTTTCATTTGAGAGAGATTCGACGCGCTGCTCACAGCAGAGACATGGGCAACAGTGCTAGCAACTAAAACCGCGACTACAAAAAGATGTACTAAAGTTTTATTTGAGACGGACTCAAAGAATCTCATGCACTTCATCAAAACTCCATCGGAGGCCCCTTGGTATATTTCAGAAATGATTGCAGAAATTACACAGAGAATGAGCCAAATTCCTTTTTGTGCTATTGAGCATAATTATAGGGAAGGAAACCAAGCGGCGGACGGTCTAGAAAACTATGCGGCGAGATGGTATCCAATCCAGGAAACTACTCAACAACAATATGGGACCAGCGAACCGGCTTTTATTTTTAAAATTCTATTAAGCGACGACTGGGAAGTCACCTTCCCACGTGTAATAACAATTTAGTTGTTTTTATAATATATGCATGCTTCATAAAAATAAAAATAAAAATCTAAATATGTTAATCAGCCAACCATCAAGTGGTTTGATGGTCGGAATGCTCTCTCTTATTGTGAAGGTAGGGATACGAACCCCGTAATTGCCAGAAATAACTCCTTATAAAGAGTTAAGGATATAGTCCAAGATCTTGTTCCAAACTATCAATATATATATATATAAACTAGTGATGGAGGCACCAGTAAGGCTAAGTCTTATGGGCTAGATTGGTTGCTAGATTAGCGAAATGTGTTGCAATTCAAAAAAAGTGTTGCCTTTTTGTTAACACTAGTTGTCTCTCCTACCAGTTGCTAGCATGTGAAGTAGCAGCTAGATAGTTACGTTGAATGATTTAGCGCTCAAAAAATCACCTTTTTGCGGAACGAAACAACGCCAAAAAGAATATTCCAAGCATTTCATTTGAATGATCTGGCGCCGGATGCTAGCGATGATTGGAAACGCACCACACCCTAGCGATATACCATTCGGTGCTTGACCTTTTTTTTTTACTTTTTTACACCATCAGTAGTTCAGTAATTAAATTTTAAACTGTTTCATTCTTTGTTTTCTCACACTCTCTGTTACACCACCCAGACAACTATGTTTTCAAATTTTGAATTTTGAAAAGTTTGACAATTTGTTCCAACGGTTGTTTGTTTCAAAATTTTAAGATTCGCCAAACTAAGAAATTCTTTCATTACATTGCAAAACAATGTTACAATGTTTTTTGAAATTAAAATTCTACTTCTAAAAATTAAAAAAGTACATCAAAATTAAAATTCTACTTCTAAAAATTAAAAAAGTACATTGAAATTAAAATTCTACTTCTAAATTAACTTCTAATTCAAACTTAAAAATGAACTTCTAATAACTTAAATTATTACTCATAAATTACTTTAATTTAGGGGATTAGTTCTAAGTCATTACGAACCAAAATCTCGTTCCTCCATTTCTTGAGGGGTTTCTCCCAATCCTCTATTTCATTCAAATTTTGGCGTAGGATCTTCAAGTCCGCTTCTCTTTGTTGGGTTTGTGCCAAGATTGTAGTGTTTTCCATATTCTTCTTAAGGAACTCTTCCTCTGTTTCATACTTTGCAACCCTTTGTGCTTGTGCGTTTTCAAGAAGTTGTATGAGCTTATCCATTTTGTCATCTGCTCTCTCCGAAATACTACAAGTATCATTTTCATCATATCATGTAAACGAATCATACAAACTTCATCAAAAATAATCAAAATTTCATTATTTTTTTTTCATCACAAATAATCAAATTAATCCCCAAAAACAAATTTCATCACAAAAATTCAAATTAAATCATATAATACTAAACATATCATCTAAATCATCTAAATAACAAATACCAATCATCTAAACATATTAATTTCATCAAAAAAAAATCATGATCATCAAAAAAATAAAAAATAAAAACCTAAAATTTCAAAATCTTACCCAAATCGATTTCGTGGACGGATTCTCTCCAAACCAATCTCAACTGATTCCAATCGTGTTGATGTTCAAACCCACGGTGCGATTTGAGAAGAAAATCTCTGGAACTCTTTCTCTACAACATGCATTTTCGGAAGCTTTGGGTGAGGATGAAATAAAATGGGGAAGAAGGAAGAAGATCGAGCTTCTGTTAGTTTACATTGATTTATCTGAAGATGAACGATGCAGCGCCTGGCGATGAATGATTCGCCGCTTTGACCAAGTTGATGGTCAAGCGCTGATTAATGCAGCGTAATCCTTGGACGATGAATTGTTCAACGCCTGACGCTGTTATGTTCAGCGACTAGCATGCTAGATTAGCAATGCCATAAGACTTAGGTGGTTGTGCTAGCTGACATGGATTGCCAATCTAGCTGCTAGATTTGCACCCCATAAGACTTAGCCTAATGTACTTCTATTTTGTTCCGGAAAGAAAATAATAAAATCAGACCGGATATTTTGGTTACATGCGAATGTACTAAAAGCAAACGCGTGAGTTATAACTTATAACGCATCTTCCCCACCTAACCTCAGTAGTCTCGTCATCATCATACATTAATATGCGGTTCACTCAGCAGACACATCACTCATCAATTTTACCATCTCAAATTCTCAATCGTCCTACCGGCTGGTAGTGGTGGTTACCAAGAAAAAAAAATCTCACTCTACCCACCACCTTTTAACCCCCATTCCTCCACCTAATTCCCCTCTGCATATAAATTCTCCTCATCACACTCACCGTCCAGATGATAGTTCCAACTCTTTCTTTCTCAGTAAAAAATGGCACCAAAAAAGCCAAACCATGTAGTAGTAATGGCATTTCCATACGGAACACATGCAATGCCATTATTCAATCTAGTACGTAGATTAGCAATACAAGCACCAACACTAACGTTTTCATTCTTCTCAACATCAAAATCCAATCAATCAGTTTTTGGAACATCATCAAATGATAGCATACCAAGTAATATCAAGTCATATGATGTTGATGATGGGATACCAAAAGATTTTACAGGACCTCATAAAGCTGAGATGATTTTCTTTCTGAAATCTATGGTTGAGAATTATAAAAATGGGATTCATTCGGTGTATGGTGATGAGATGAAGATGGTTAAGTGTTTCATATGTGATTCTTTCATGCATTTTGGAAGTGATATGGCTGATGAACTGGGTGTTCCTATGGTTTCGTTCTGGACTGCTGGTCCTTGTTCTTTATCCACTCATTTTTATACTGATCTTATCCGCCAGTCCATTACTCTTGGACCAAATGGTAACTTTTCTGCCCCTTCCTTAGTTGTTTCTAAATTTTGTTAATTCACTTGTATTATTGAGTTCTCACAATCAATTTTACGGCTAACTTAAAATCATGTCCCGAAAGAAGTTTTAAGACTTTTCCTCAATAGGTGCAAAAGGGTTTATATTACACAATTCATGTGAACTACCTTGTTTTAGCTTCTGGGTTGCACGGACGCTCCATTTCTTGAGCCGTGTCCGTGTCCGACTCGCGGCGGACACGGGACGCGCGTGGGACGCTGACACGGCGCGTGTCCGACGCACCAATTTGCGCGTCTGCCCAGCGTCTGATTTGGACGCACCGATGGCGCGTGTCAAACGCATTTTTTTCATTTTCATATAAACTTTTTCCTTTATTTTTACTATTATTAACCAAATAAAGAAAGACAAACATTTAGATCAATAATTTAGGTCTTTATTAGGATTTTGTAATTGGAAATGACATCACGTATACCCTTAGTTGGACATGTGTTGATCTATGAATGCATTTTGATTGTGCTATGTGTTTAATAGTGACTGATTATTTGAATTCGGCGTGTATAAACAAACAATATCTTCTTTTATTTTGAAATTTATACATATATAACATCATAATCTAATTTTTAGGGTCGAAATACTTGACTTTGCTATATAAATACATGATTATATATATAAATAATATATAAATAAAATATGTATATACGTGTCCGCGTCCTAGTTTTTTGAAAATTTTGTAGTGTCCGCGTCAGCGTCGTGTCGTGTCCGCGTCTATGCAACCCAGTTTAGCTTTAATGAGCCTTTATGATAAAAGTAGAAGATATATAGGACCATCCAGCCAGTACTGTATATAGGACCAGCTAAATGTGGCTCATCATGATATATTTGCATTTTTTATACTGTTGGTAAAAGTTAATGGTAATTCTATATCTCCTTTGGAAATTTATCTGTTCATCTAAGATTTTACATCAATGTAAATTCATCTTGATCCACAAATTATGTAGCAGAAAACAAATTTCAACATGATCAAGTTGTAGGTATCAGTATCCAACTGTATAACATTAAAATGTTTTACAGGTATTGAAGGACGCGAAGATGAACTCATTGAATTCGTTCCAGGATTATCTCTTATAAGAATCAGAGACTTGCAAGAAGGTATTATTTTTGGAGGCTTGGAATCAGAATTTTCAATTATGCTGCATAAAATGGGATCAACGTTGCCGCGCGCTGCTGCAGTTACCATGAATTCCTTTGCGGAACTAGACTTGCCGATTATCGAAGATTTCAAATCCAAGTTTCAAAAGTGTCTGACATTAGGTCCATTTACACTAACTTCTAAAAGTTCATCTCATATTCATGATGATCCCAATGGCTGTCTTACATGGTTAGACAAGCAGAACCCAACTTCAGTAGCTTATATTAGTTTTGGTACAGTGACTACACCACCACCACATGAACTTGCTGCCTTAGCAGAAGGGTTGGAAGAAAGTGGTGTACCATTTTTATGGTCATTGAAAGACCATTTGGTAGGTCAGTTGCCAAATGGGTTCCTTGAGAGGACTAAGGGATTCATTGTTCCCTGGACGCCGCAACAACGAGTACTTGGGCACCATGCGGTTGGTGTTTTTGTCACACACTGTGGATGGAACTCAGTGATGGAGAGCATAACGGCTGGTGTACCAATGATATGCCGTCCATTTTTTGGTGATCAGAGAATTAATTGTCGAATGGTATCAGATGTTTGGGGCATAGGGACTAGGATTAAAAATGGAGTGTTCACTAAGAATGGAACAACGGAATGTTTAGATATGATCTTCTCTGAGGAGAAATTCAGAGAAAAGGTTGTCGCCCTCAGAGGTTTTGCAAAACATGCTGTTGGTCCAAATGGGAGTTCTGCCAAGAATTTCAACACTCTGGCAGATATAGTTTGCAAAGACTGATATTGAGCATGCGCTCTTTCTTTCATCACAAATGTTTTTGCATTATTTATTAAGAATAAAATATAAAGATTGAAGATGAGATATATGCACCTCTTATGGAAAAGACTTGTAGTTTGTTGTCTGTAGTCTGTATTATACTCTCAAAGTCTTGTCTTAGGTTCCCTTCAGTCTTAGAAATAAATCGTAATAAGATGTTAACTTCTTTCATTAAAATTTGTATTGGAGTCTATCAAATTAACATTTGAGCTCTCGAAAACAAAAACAAGGGCACGGACAAAATGAGTGCCGAAACTAATAACAAACCCAAGAATTCCACCAGATCTAACAGTTCTTTGCGGAGAATCCAGAACTGGAACAGCATAAGCAGCATTAGGAACCATATATTGCTGATAAGATTGTTGAGCACTAACTGGTAATGAGCAATGCCAGAGACAATACATATTACTCATAAGAAACTAACAATTAATCATCTGTTGCCACTTATAAGTATTCGCTCAGTCACTCTAGCAGATCTTGAAGCTTGGTGATGAATTCGTCATTGTAAGAGGATTCAAGATTATCTTGTAGCAAAAACTCTTTCCATTTAGCATGGTTGAGTCTCACTTCTTTAGCAACTTCACCGTTTTCATCCATCACTAACTTCACAGCATTGCATATACTTTCTTTGGTAAACCAACCATCTTCGTCTCCTCTCTCAACCTCAACTCCGACTTTTAAATCCCCTGCCATCAACCTCGCATTCACTATCTGGTCACCAAACTCTGGCAACAATACTATCTGACAGTCTTGTACTAATGCCTCTGTTGTAGAGCCTGATCCACAATGGGTCACAAAACACCCGATGGAAGGGTGACTCAGTATCAGTTGCTGCTGAACCCATCCCCCCTCCACAACTCCTCTCCCTTTCACTCTATCTATAAATTCTTCTGGAAGCACTTCCTCGACCGAATTATATCCGGCTGGTGGTTTCAGTGCAGCTAAAAATGGTAAGCCAGTACGTTCCAGAGCCAAAACCAGTTCCAGGAACTGATGTTTATTCAAGTTAGATTGACTTCCAAATGCACAGTAGACAACTGATCCTTTGTTGAATCCACTTAGCCATTTGTCCCATTTCTCATCTAAAGTGGAAGTGGGTGTCTCGGGAATTACAGGTCCAGATAGAAGAACGGGTTTTCTGAACTGTCTCTCCAGATAGTCACAGAAGGGTCCTTCCATCTCCTTACAAGCCTTGAAAGCCATGACGTCACAATTGGTTAATGATGCCATCATTCGGTTGTGGAACGAGACACCGCTACCAAATTCATTCTTCTCAAAGGAGGCAATTGCCGGAACTTCGTATGATCGGAGCTTCACTGCCGAGGGTGGGAAGCCTGGAGGGGGGTATTCCAGGTTCAGTTTTGATCCCTGGTCTCTTTCTGGGGACATTGTGTAAGCTATACTAGCTGGACTGATGGTGCAGTAATGGATAGACTTAATACCAAGCCGATGAGCGAGGGCTGGGATCCAGTGAGTAAAATCAAAGAAGATTAAGTCAGGTTTAAGGTCAAGTAAGATGGATTCAACGGTGGCCTCAGTACGATCCATGGCTGTCATGAGGTGAGTATGCAAGGGGAAAGGGACGTCTGCGGTGGTTTCTGCATCAGATGGGAGGCCGTCAATGGGTGGGACATCTAGTGGAATGAAACTGATGAGTGCCGGATGAAGGTTGAACGAGTTGAGTTTGGATTGTGTTTTTGTGGGTATTAAGAAAGAAACTCGATGTCCTTTTGCTGCAAGTTTGTTGGAAGTGTGAAGGAAAGCTGTTAGATGACCCATTGCAAACCAAGGATACATAACTATGTGCAGCATTTTTTCTCCAGCATTATTCATCGTCGTCATTCTCCTTGAACACTGTCACGAAAACACAAAACCTACCTTTATTTATGATTCACTCAACAAGTAGTTTTTACATGACTAAATTAAGTCATTGCAATAAACAAGCTCAGGGATAAGATGGAACACAAGAGAATGACAAGAAAGATGATCAATTACTTACACACAAAATGCTCTAACAGAAAGAGTTAGGAATAGTGTCGAGGAGATGCGATTAAAACGTGAAGGTTCATTATGTTAAATAGTGTTCAAATATGGAAGGATTCGGATACATTTCGGGTTCTCGACTTTAATGCCAACACCCAAAATACATGGCTAATATTGTAGCACGGAAACAAATTGGTTAACCGACACAGGGTCAACATCACTATCTACAAAGATGGTAGAGTAAGCCCGTTTGCATTTGTTCGACCTTCGCTGTAAGGGAGTTGTAATATTTTCACACGTTTAACTCGCATTTCAGGCAAGTTAAGAATGGAGATCTGTGTGGATCAAAGAGGTGAAATTTTACGGTAAAAATGTTCAAGGACTTTAGAGATTACGCGCACAAAGGGTGAGTTTGTGGCATGTGTGTTAAGAACCAACAAGTATCTTTTACGAAAACCAATCGTGCTAAATCAAGTGTTAATTTGAATGTTGTCCAAGAGGAACCACCATGCATGATTGCGCCGAGTAAGTGTTAATTTAAAACATTTGTTCACTTCTCGTTATAATTGAGTTAACCATTGTGCAATTCTATGTTGGGTGGAATAAATTCTATGGCTTACGTATGGGGAGATGACTTCGACGTTCTAATTTCCAACAACCGCCATTAAGGTGGTTATTAATAACAGAAAAAAAAAAAAAAATCTTACAAGTGTCAATTTGTGGTCCAATGTGGTATCGATGTGGTTCATTGAAACCCCGGAATGACCTGTTTTGGATGCAATTTTTAAGTCAACGTTGTTTGTTCAACTGTAGGTCAGAGACTCAAACATATATTGATAATTAAGATCGTCAGTATAGGTAATGAAGAACTCATCAACTTATTTCTCTTATTTATGATAGAAGCTAGCGAGCTTGAAATTAAAAAGGTAAAAGTAGATGTACATGCATGCATATGCACATTTCTAGAAATTATTAAACACCAAAATCATATCATAACAATCAACTGGACTGATCGCCTCGCCCATTTTCAATCTTCATGAAATCCAGGTTACTGGTCTTCCCATTAAGTTTCGGAGCAAATAAGTTCCGAAAGTAATTCTCCACAGTTTCTCTTCGGAATAGTGCTGGTTTATGTGGAGGATCGATCAAGCTAAGTGCAGGGCCAAATTCTGCATCTGGATTCATTGAATGAAATGTGGCAATAGAAAGCCTCTCCATTGTTGGATTTATAATTACCCTGTGCTCCATACTTCGATAGGCACCATTGCTCAGAATCTGCCAAACCAGTACCACTGTTATATTTAGCTCTTTCAGATATCTAAATTGAAAGCAGTAAACTTAACACAATCGACTCAAGGGGGATATTTTTGCCTGCCACAATATTGGGTTACCTCAATCATGTCTCCGATATTGACTAAAAGTGCACCAGGGATGGGTTTCACAGGAACCCATTTTCCATCTTTACGAATCTGAAGGCCTTCAGTTTCATTGAGCTGAAGGACAATCGACAAAGCACCCGCATCTGTATGTGGTAATAAACCTAAGACCTGCTGTGGCTTAGGACAAGGAGGATAGTAGTTCATTTTCATTCTTTGCAAACAATCAGTGAATAACTCTTCCATCTCATCAGCATCCATCCTTAGAGCTTTAGCCATTTTTCCTAGTAGAATCATGGTCAGGGTTTTCGACCCCGAGGAGTACGCTTCCAACGCCTCTCTGCACAAAGACAACTCAAGATTAATGGAGTTCCTCTAACGTGACACGAGTATGCCAAAATGCAAAAGTTCGACTACAACGGGAATATATACCTTAGTAGTAATGGTATCCTGGCAAAGAATTGAGGATTTCTTAGGTGAGTTGGTTGAGCTGTTATGAAAAAAAAGTCCGAACAATCAGTTTTCTGGTCATCTGAAACCACAAGGTGTTGCCGAAATCCATCCACATCTCCTGGTTCCTGCCCCAGCTTCATTTTCTCCTCTAATGGAAGATGAAAAAAGTTGTGTATTTCCGACTTTAGCTTGTCAATCAGTAGAGAGCTAATTCCATGGTTTACCACCTAGAGACAAAACAAAACATACGTAATCAAATGAGTAAATCATGCATATGTGTTGCTGGAACTCAAAAGCCAGTACCTGAAAGAAGCCCAGTCTTGGCAAGCAGAATGAAGTTTCTCTAATTCAGAATCTGCCAATACTGATTCTCTAGAAACTAGGACTTCTACGTCGATAACAGGTATAATGTACTTAGCCATCGAGTCACTGTGACGATCTCACGACTCTGGCAACTCTGTGGTTTGTTTGCATAATCAAACCGGACCTACTTATAAACTAAGATGGGGTTGTTGGCAGTTGGCACTTTGACGTGAGATGTAAGTTTTCTGTTTGAGCTTATCTTTGTTTGCCATCCATCCGATCTGTATTTCCATGGTTGTCTTTGGGTTACTCAAGTGGCATCGCGAGATTTTAGTTTTTACTTCTGTTAACATTTCCTAAAAGCTCAACAAACTAAAAGCTCTTGCCAATTTTGTTGTTTGTTTTGGGTGATTAAAAACAAGGGTTTGCGATGATTTTGTTAATGGAGAAGTGGGAACTCTATTCGGTTCTTCTCACTCTTAGAAGATGATATCTTCTTACATTCTCTTTCTTCACTTGGTCAATATATGACCCAAGACAAGAGTTACATGTGGACTTTTCTTGTCCATACAACTTCTATTACAAAATAGATGCATATTGTCATGACTAAAACAGATGCATTGTCATGACACTAAAGGAACATTATAACTCTCAACAAATTTTAAAACGAGTTTCAAAAGTAGCTCCGGTGGAGCATTTTCGTGTCTCATTGGTTGGGAGGCCTATAGATACCAAAATACGATTCGCCACGTGGACATAGGGAAGATGCGAGAATCCTGCCGAAAGATCTTGTACCATGCCCCAAGAACCCTCGTCAGTGACTTGTCAAATCAAGTCAAGGTCGCCATTATTGACTAACCGACGAAATAAAAGCCGTGTGCGAGATAACATCTTCTGACGAAGTAACTCACTAGGAGAGTCTGAACTACGAAAGATCAATTGGATTACCCAACAAGATATCGGCCACGAAATAAGGACGGGCGAAGTAAGGTTACTTGGCTAGAAAGGTAACCTGCGAAGTAAGTAAATTATTGAGCAAGAAAAAGAGACAGCTGTCCGACGAGAAACGAAAGTTGTCAGCGAAAGAAGGGGAAAAACTTTATCGAAAATGGTGCGGGCGAAGTATAAAGCACCTCCACGAGAACGTAGCGAAGTAAAATTAGTTGTACACCACTAGGGTTGACTAGCCTATAAATAGAGGTCCTTGGGCTAGGCATGAGGGATCGGATTTTGGAGAGAGGGGAGAGCTTAGCTTAGAGAGTGAGATTAGGGTTTCCTTGTATTGAAGAACTTGTATTTTCACTCCTTGGTGATTAATAAATAAAGATTTTCTAATTTCAAAACACTTATCGTGTCTTAGATCGGTCTTCTAATTTACTTGAGTGTACTACTGGATTTCCAGTAGTTATATTTTGGCGCTAGAAACAGGGAACTTAGATCGGGGATTTATCCTCGTCTAAGAGTTGAGAGAGTCGAAGTTGTTTTAAAATTTTTTAGAAGTTAGAAATTTTAGCGAGTTTTGTAGATCTAAAACGATTCATTCATAGTTAAGATTAGAAATCTAGGAGAGGGAGTAGTCTTTGGGTGTTGCATCGTGAGTGGAAGTAGGTTTGGAGATATCGAACCAGAGACTAGTTGATGGCCAGAACTCCAGATCGAGCGAGGCATTTAATAGCAACAAGGAGAAGCAAACGTTTGGAGGCGAAAAGGGGAGGAAGAATGGAAAGGGGAGAAACATCGGTTGCGGGGAGAGACGTGGCGCGAGCAGAGCGACGGAATAAACCAATCGGGAAGATGACTTTAGGGAAGGCTCGATACACACTTCGACATGGACACCGCTGCAGAGGAAGAAATGACCAACGAAGAGCTAGAGGAAAATATTGGTGAAGAACTGTTGATAGTGGTTTTTAAACAAAGGGTAAAATCGTAAAACCCCAAATAACCTAATGTCACATAGGTGACACATTTATTAGGACATTTAATGCATGTAGTCGGTAATTAATAGGGGGTATTTTTTCAAATTAGGGTTACAACGAACAAAACCCTAATTCCCCTATGTGCCAATGGCAAATCATGCCGGCCACACCTAGCCCAAGCTAGCGCGCCATGCCAAACGCACTCTGCCTTGGCCCTAGCTATGCTAGTCACACCAAACGCGCCAAAGCATGCCAACCATGCTAACCGCACCTCCGTGCCAATGGCAAATCATGCCACCACACCTAGCCTAAGCTAGCCGCACCTCTATGCCAATGGCAAAGCATGCCCGACCATACCAAACGCGGCAAGAAGCATGCCAACCATGCTAGCCGCACCTCTATGCCAATGGCAAATCATGCCAGCCATACCAAACGCCCGGAAGCATGCCAACCATGCTAGCGCACCTCTATGCCAATGGCAAATCATGCCGACCACACCAAACGCGCCAAAGCATGCCAACCATGCTAGCCGCACCTCCGTGCCAATGGAAAATCATGCCACCACACCTTGCCCAAGCTAGCCGCGCCATGCCAAACACACTCTGCCTTGGCCCTAGCTACGGGGTCACGCCACGCCAAGCCAAACACCCTTACCTTGGCCCTAGCCGCGCCATGCCAAAGTAGCGCCCGCACCTAGGCTTGCAAACCATGCAACCTAGGCCAAATTAACCACGCATGCCATTGGCACATGCCAACACGCTCATTGGTAGCTTTTCTCACCGTGGCGTGGCCCTAATGTGAGCATGCCATTAGCAAATGCCAACACGCTCGCTGGTAGCTTTTCCTACCCGGCGCGACCCAAATTGGCCACGCATGCCATTGGCACATGCCAATACGCTCGTTGGTAGCTTTTCTACCGGGCGCGACCCAAATTGGCCACGCATGCCATTGGCACATGCCAACACGCTCGGCGGTAGCTTTTCCTACCGGCGCGACCCAAATTGCCACACATGCCATTGGCACATGCCAACATGCTCATGAGTAGCTTTTCCTACGGGCGCGACCAAATTAGCCCACGCATGCCATTGGCACATGCCAACACGCTCATTGGTAGCTTTTCCTACCCAGTAGCGACCCAAATTGGCAACGCATGCCATTGGCACATGCCAACATGCTCATTGGTAGCTTTCCTACCAGGGTAGCGACCCAAATTGCCACGCATGCCATTGGCACATGCCAACATGCTTTCATTGGTAGCTTTTCCCCAGGGCGCGACCCAAATTGGCCACGCATGCCATTGCCACATGCCAACACGCTCGTTGGTAGCTTTTCCTACCAGGCGCGAACCAAATTGACCACGCATGCCATTGGCACATGCCAACATGCTCATTGGTAGCTTTTTCCTACCAGTAGCGACCCAAATTGGCCACGCATGCCATTGGCACATGCCAACACGCTTCTTTGGTAGCTTTTCTGCCGGGCGCTACCCAAATTGGCCATGCCATTGCCATTGGCACATGCCAACACGCTCGGCGGGGTAATTTTTCCTATCTGTAGCGACCCAAATTAGCCACGCATGCCATTGGCACATGCCAACACGCTCGCTGGTAGCTTTTCCTACCGGGTAGCGACCCAAATTGGCCACGCATGCCATTGGCACATGCCAACACGCTCGGCTAGTAGCTTTTCCTACCGGTAGCGACCCAAATTGTACGCATGCCATTGGCACAAGCCAACACGCTCGGCCTGGTAGCTTTTTCCTACCGGGCGCGACCCAAATTGGCCACGCATGCTTTATTGGCACATGCCAACATGCTCGCTGGTAGCTTTTCTCCCGGTAGCGACCCAAATTGGCCACGCATGCCATTGGCACATGCCAACACGCTCGCTGATAGCTTTTCCTACCAGGGAGCGACCCAAATTGGCCACGCATGCCATTGGCACATGCCAACACGCTCGTTGGTAGCTTTTCCTACCAGGTAGCGACCCAAATTGAGCCCACGCATGCCATTGGCACAAGCCAACAGCTCGGCAGTAGCTTTTCCTACCAGGGCGCGACCCAAATTGGCCCACGCATGCCATTGGCACATGCCAACACGCTCGCTGGTAGCTTTCTGCCCGGGCGCTACCCAAATTGGCCACGCATGCCATTGGCACATGCCAACACGTTCGCCTGGTAATTTTTCCTACCAGGTCGTGACCAAGTTATTACGCATGCCATTGGCACATGCCAACATGCATCGCTAGTAGATTTTCTTACCAGGACATAGCCCAATGGCCATGCGTGCCATTGACACATGCCAAACACGCATCTTTGGTAGCCTAACTTGCAAACCGTGCAACCTATCATCAAGGCATTCCGCCGCACACGCCATTGGCACTTTCCATACACGCTACTAGCAGCTCTGGCATTGCCACTTACACTCAACGTACAAGCATTCGCACATTCCATTGGCACATGCCACACACGCCACTAGCGGCTACGGCATTGCCACTTGCACTCTAGGTGCAACCGTAACAAAGGCATTCAAGACATGCCGGTGGCACATGCCACACGCGCCTCTAGCAGCGCCACTTGCACTCAAGATGCAACCAACACTCGAGACATCAACACAAATTGGGGGATGCTTTCTAGGGTTTTGGTTTGGCGGTCTGACATGCGACGTACACTACGCTCACATTAAGAAAGCGTGAATAGGAATAAAGCGGTCAAATAAATAAGGAAATAATGGTGAAAACGTTTTCACCCATAAACACCTTGCGGTTACCACCTCCTCCCATTATTTCACTCTTTACTCTCTTCCTTCATGAGGCCGGGTACGTTTCGGCCTCGACTTGTATAAATAGGTCTTACCTATTTCCAGGACAACAAGTCTCGGTCGGGAGAAAATACAACACTCTCGGAAAAGGCAACTTTGCAAGCTCTCCAAAAAGCTTTCATCTCTTGCAAGCTTCCGAAACTTTCACTTTCGATACAAGTCGAGACACTACTCTCCCAGAATTGTCTGGTCTCAACACCTTTCTTTGCTTCCCTCCCCAAATCAACCCTTCTCCTCCACTTTGTGACCGAAGCAAGTCTGGAACGGCCATTTCTTGGTTTAGGCCGGACTTATACAGATTGATCTCTCGAATCTATAAAGTGCTCACGTGCAGCACATTTGTTTAGGGTTTGAACAGGTTTCTCACTCACCTACCGAATTTCTGAAATCGGCGGAAACGATTTTACTCGGGGGAGGAGAGCATTGAAGAAGACAACGAAGGGAAAGCAGTGAAGAAAGGGACCTGAGGAGAGCATTGGAGGTAACGATATGGGAATATCAAAGGAGGAGATACGTAGAATAGAGGAGGAACGAAGACGGAATGAGACGAGAAGAGGAGAGGCGACGAGACGTAAACCAAAGGCACGAGGAAGCAGTCCGGCGTGGGGAAGGAAGGCTTGGTGTGATGAGAGGTTATCATCACGAAGAAAATAGAGGAAACATGAACCAAGAAATCTTAAATGAATTGCAAGACATGAGGACATTGATAAACAATTCGCGAAGAGGAGGCAGGGTGCAGCTGGCCGAGGCGATAGAGGAGGCAGATAAATCTCCATTCACCTATGAGATAATGTATGCGGACATTCCTGAGAAGTGCGTGTTGCCAACATTCTCAAGCATATTCAGCGGATCGGAAAGTGTTGTGCAACACTTGAAATAGTATACTCTATCATTGATGCAGTAGGAAGAAACGAAGCGGGCATGTAAATATTTCTAGGAAATCTTGACCGGCGAAGCGTTGGCATGGTTTGATGGACTGCGGAAAGATCGATTTCGTCATTTAAGGATTTGCAGAGAGTATTCGACAACATACATAAGTAGCAACATGTTGAGGCCATGAATCGAAACCTTGTTCAACCTAAGGAGAAGACCAACGAAAGCACGCTGTTGATGGGTGAAAACTACTCCTGAGAATTTGGTAATTTGGGGTGTGGATGAGGAATGAATCTAAACCTTCAACAAATGCACCTTTGCGCGGTGAGTGCTTGTAGATTCGAGAGATCAATGCGTGCAAGTCCGGCCTAAACCAAGAAATGGTCGTTCAGGACTTGTTTCGGTCACAAAGTGAAGGAGATGGGGTTGATCTTAGGGAGGGAAGCGAAGAAGGTGTTGAGATTGTGAAGGTGTTGGCTTGCTTATGACTTATAACGAGAAAAGATGAGCAAGCTTACGGTTGATGCAAGCAAGCTCTGGGTGTTTGAATACGATTTTGTATTAACACTTGGTTTCGTTTGAACTTGTGTTGTTGTTTGTCTTTTCCTTGTTGTTGGAAATAGGGCGGAGAACCTATTTATACAAGTCATTGAGCCTCATTCACGTTTCTCGTGGGAAGTGGAGGTAGTGGAATGATGGAGTGGTGGAGTTGTGTGTCGGTGATACACGACCGGTCTTGCCCACTTCTCCTGTTCATCTCTAACCGTCCATGACTTCCTAACACGTTCTTGTAATGGCGCGTTGCGCTGCATTGCCTTGTAAACCTCCCGGACCAATACCCAGTATGTATCCCCGATTTGTGACATGATTGATATGGAATGTGGATCGTGGATCCACGGAAGATAGCATGTAATGCTTGAATTGAATATAACTGCGTTATTCGAGGAAAGTCGATACTTGTGAAGTATCGTGTGTATTTCATGCGAGTCTTTGCATTGTGGTGTGGTAAAGTGATGGGTAATGACTCCTCACTAACCAAATAACTCGACCAGGGTTGTATAACCAAGTGGTGAAGTCGGACGGATGAGATGATGTTTGAGACACTCATCTGCGACCGTTGATGAAATCGGGGTTTTTTTAAAGAGGTGCGCAAGCATCACTCTTGACTTAGTCGAAATCAAACATGGGAAGAATTTTGTAGAGGACCGACCATACATGCGTGTTGACGGCATGATGGTGTACACGTCCATGTCTCACCGTCTCATGAAAATGCAATCTAGGCCACTCAATTTGACCGTCAAAGAGGAGTGGTTGAGATCGGTTTGCGGCGAAATCTCTTACCGCAAAGGAATTGATAACCGCGTGTCATCCCAAGTTTGGGCGCGCGCCCCAAGACGACCCATCTTGGTCGGTCTTGGTCGATCATACCACCGTGTAGGTGGTAGGTTGGTGTTCACACCTATACGATTATCCCATGAAAACGTGATCTAAGCCATTCAAATCATCCGGTGAAGTTGAGCGGTCGAGATCAATTTAGGATTTGGGAGTGTAACCGCACGAGTTTGGGCGTGCGTTTTGGGTTGGCCGGGAATGATGTGCCTTGGCCGACCGCAAGAGGAGGTAGATGGGCCCACGGTGGTCATCTTTGGTATGGCCGGCCTTGGTTAATCCAATCTGTGACCCTCCATTCGTCTAGGAGAAGATGGACGCGCGTGATGACTTGAAACCCTAATTTTGGCTTTCAAAGCCGCGCGACCATGCTCTTTTGGGCGGACAATTTGTTGTAACCAACCATGGTTGGCTTTGGCCGATTGGTCAAGTGTGTAGGCGGTCACATGGTGATCGTGTTGACATGCTCGGGCCCTTTGAGTCTACATCTACACCCTCCATCTATGCCTGCGAAGATGGATGGTTGAGACCGTTTTGCGGCACATGTAATATGCCGCAAACCCTAATTTAGGGTTTTCCGTCCATAATGCTTGGTATGGACGGTTTCTTGGCAAGCGAAGGCCAATGGTCGACCATGCGGGGTCGGTTGTGTGTATTCCATACTGCTTGGGGGTGATGGAATTGATGCGTGGTCATCAATCATGCTTGTGGAGTTGGATGGCTGCGATCGAGTCATATTTGGCAAGCTAAGGCCGTGTGTATTCCATACACGCTTGGGGGTGATGGAATTGATGCGTGGTCATCAATCATGCTTGTGGAGTTGGATGACTGCGATCGAATCATATCCAGGAGGCCCGATCTGATCAAGTCAGGATGCTCAATCGGGCTAGTATAACACACCAGAGAGGGTCTCAATCGGGCTAGTATAAACACCGAGAGGGCTCGGGCTAGTATAACACACCGAGAATCGGCTATACGGGTATTTCGTACATGGATTCATTATAGTGCTTGGAGGTTCGTGTTACTCTGTAAGAGTAACACTCGGTCGTCATGCCTTTGCGATAATGGGTACGGGAAATACAAGGCTGATATGAAATTCACGAGGAAGGGATTGTTCTTTGCATGCTCCAACACTGGAGGAATTTCATGTATTCACGAGAATGGGATTGTTGCTACATGCTCCATTCTTGGTGAATTAAGTGAGGAGTATCCGTCACTTATAAACGGCTTTATCTTTTACAAGATGTCAGCGCATGATTTTTTGGTTACTTACAAATTTAACCTTAAACGAAAATCCACCATCAACATTAAGTCCCCTGCCTAGCATATAATGGTTACACTATTGTGTGGTAGGCATGAGATATTGACATACGAAATGACCAAGCTGGAGTGAATACATATTTTAGGATAGTTTCACATTGTCGGGTGTTTCCCACAGGCTGGTTGGTCTTGATTGAGGATGCGAAGGAAGCGGGACTTGATCCGGTGAGTCGCTTTGGTTTCTCTTGTACATGTATGAGCTCGACCGCCCCTTCGGGTGTTTGAGTCGGGGATAGGATTCTTCTTCTACCGGATTAAGGCGCGGGTGCTTGCACATTGCCGGTTGAATTGTTGTGTCCATATGCTCTTAGGTTCTTGATCGGGGCTCAAAAGAAATCGACTTGGTCGGCGTTGAATCCTCATATATCGGGCGCCGTAATCGTTTTAGGGTTTCCTCGGTATTTATGCGGGTGAAGAGATTTTTGATCCGTTTTTATAGTAGAGCTTCCTTGCAAAAACTCTATTTCCCATCATGTCTAACAACGGTGGATCATCTTCTTCATACCATCCAGGATCTCCCGTTAAGCGTGTACGACCCGCGTCGAGCTTCATGATCAGTCCCTGTTCGTGTTCTTGAGTCAAGAAGATCATACCGGTTTGTCTCTTCCTTCTTTTACGAAACATTGTTTGTTCTTCATGACGGTCGGGTGAATAATCCCTTCATTCTTGCAGAGATATCCCTAGGAACATGTGTGACGGTCATTGACGATGATGACTTAACCATTCCTCTCCCTTCAAACTCAAACACGCCTACCCCTGCGAACCTCGAAGACGCCCGACAGGTGTCTCATCTTATGAATATCCGAATGCGGGTCTTTCATTCGATGTTCGCATGAAATGCTTATCCTCCGGCTACCGGGATGTCGGTGGATTCTTGGTGCGGAAGGAGTTTGTGGGTTTGTACACCAAGTTGTGGAGGAAGTACGGTCATATCGCAACCGGGAATGTGGTCCGACATTGCTCCTCTGCCTTGGTTACCGCGGTAAACTGCCTTCTTCCCATGATTGCGGAGATGGAGAGTATTTCTATCCCATAGCGTTCTTTGAATCAAATCTCGAAAAGTGGGAGAATATGGTATCTACTGTGAATCCATGAAGTTCAACGTGGGCTGGTTGCGGCAACGTCTTGATGTCATCAAGGTTGATCGAGTTGGTATCCTCGCAAATGTTGTTCTGCTACGAAAGCTATCTTGGAAGAGGAGAAAGCTACGGCTGCGAGAATCGAGAGAAGGTGGAGCAAGGCATGCGGGACTTGAAGAAAAGGACGGAGAGATATCGGGCTAGGCTGCGAGATGATGCTCTCAAGGAATTATAATCTTCTAGATGGCCTCTTCTAAGTTTGTACTCCTTATTGTTAATGACGTTTATGTCAAGAGTTTTGAACATCTTTGCGGAATAAATTGCATTGGGTTTTGATTGGTGAAACGGGTTTTCATTGACACATCTCGAATATAGTTGATGATTCAAACATGTAATGAAAATAAATGCTGTATTGTTGACACAATGAGATAGTGGTCGGGTGTAATATGCCTTGAGCCACTTTCCATTGATGACTACTTCAAACTTGCCTCCGTCTACCTTAATGATCTTGTAGTAGCCGGTCTTGTAAGCCTTGGTGATTTGCGTAGGGACCTTCCCATTTCGGTGAGAATTTTGGTGCGAGACATGTCTTGTTGGATGTGTTTGGCTGTTTTCAAAACCAAATCTCCTACCTTGAAAATGCGTGGTTTCACAATTTTGTTGTATGCCACTGGAAATTCGATTCTGTACACTGAGCGCGTTCCTCTGCTTTATTCCTTCTAAAATCCAGTGTCTAACTCTGCGATTGGAGTCGAGAGATTTCGGCCTCGTCCCGGTGGATCCCGATTGCTTTGCAATCTGGGCGATGGGATTCGATCTCTCTTTGGGAGAATTGCATCCGTTCCGTGAGGCAGTGAGTACGGCGAGACCCCAATGGAGCTTACGGGTGACGTACGGTATGCCCATAGTGCCATTGGTAGCGATCATGCCATTCTACGGGATTGTCGTGTACCGTTCGGTGATGATCCGGATCAATGTCTTGTTGGTACTCTCGGCTTGCCGTTCCCTTGAGGATAGTAGACGGTGGAGAAGACACATGTTTAATGCCGTACTCCTCCGGTAGCTCCGTACTGCTTGTTGGCGAAGGGAGTGCCATTATCGATGATGATATGCTTGGGCACGCCAAAAAGCGACAAATGATGTATTCTTTAATGAAAACCGCAATTGTCGCTCTGTAGTCCCCGTAGGGAATGGCCTCTACCCATTTGGTGAAGTATTAGTTGCGGTTATGATGTACTCGTCTTTGCTTTGATGACGGCGGATTGATCTTCCCGATAATGTCCAGTCCCCAATGGTAGAATGGCCATGGGCTGCTTATAGAGTGCGAGAGGGTAGAAGGCGCATGAACGAGGTTCCCATGAATTTGGCATGTGTGACGGCTTTGAGCAGCACGGCTGCATCATCCTCCATGGTAGGCCAATAGTATCTCTCGTGTATTTGGAGAAAAAGTTTCCTCTTCCCTTGATGTTCTCCTTCGTGTGTATGCCATTTCGGTATGGTGGGATTTCTTCTCCGGCCCGGGCGGCGTAGCATATCGCCTCCGAAGCTCTTGCGGTATAGGATCCCTTCATGGAGTATGAACAGCTTGGCTCTCTGCTTCATCTTAATAGCGTCCTTTTGGCCGGCGGGAATTATCCCATCACGTAGATAACTAATGTAGGGCTCTCTCCGGTCCCGGTGCGGTTCACATTAAAAATCTCCAATTGGTGTGGTGGTGTCACGGCAATTCGGCGGGACTTACGGCGATCAGATTGAGCCTCCATTTCGGCGGTAATAACCCGGGCGTTGAAGTCGCCGGTAAAGTGTTACCACCAATGATTGCCCACAAATTTCATTGTGAATACGATCCAGTGCGGTTGCGCTTCGTCACCTCCTAGACATCTTGACGGGGAGCCGTCACGGATTAGATGATACTGACATACCATGAAGCATGAAGAAGTTTTGCGGGGTTTTGAGACTGACCTTTCCTTGGGAAAGTGAGCTGTTGAGCTCTTGAATGATCGGAGTTAAATGATCGTCGGTCTTGGTGTCTTTGTGTTGCGGTAGCCATGTCGATTCTATGGTTCTCCTTTTCCTTTGTCAAAGTTTCTTAGCCCCCTCGAACTTCGGTTTGGAAGCCAATGTTGCTAGACAATCGGCGTGTTTGTTGTTCTTTGCGACCAGCGTGGGTTATGGTTGCATCGGCAAAGTAGTTTAGTAACCTCGTAGCTACGATCGGTACGGGGCTAGTGTTACTTCTTTTAATGCATATACTCCGTTCATTTGATTCACCGGTAACTTGGAGTCACCTCTTATCTCCGGACGTGTGACTCCTGCTTGTTTAGCTATTGAAAGCCCTATGAGGAAAGCTTCATATTCTGCGAGTTGTTGGTGCATTCGAAGTCTAACTTGAAGGAATGTGAAAATACTTCTCGGTTGGAGAGACCAACACTACGCTGCTCCTCGGTATTACTTGCTAGGGGTAGCGGAGCCGTCAAAATACAAAAGCCACACCTCTTCTTCCCGAATGGAGACGTGCAGGAATTCTCCGGGGAGTTCTTCATGCGGTCCGTAGTACCTTCTCGGGAAATGCGCGATAAGTCTGCAAGCTGCTTGACCCTTGATAGCTCTAGGCGATGCGCATGTTATGTCTAGTTCGACATTTGGAGAAGCCATTTTCCCGTCCTCCCCGTCGGGACCGGCTTTGAAAGCAAAAACTTTGCGAGGATCGGATTTAGACACGAGTATCACCTGTTGGATAGCGGGTAATGCCTAAACTTACGAATGGAATGGATTAAAGCTAAACACGCTTTTTCCGCTCACGGGATATCGGAGTTCGGCATCTCTCAATATTCGGCTGAAATAGTATATGGGACGTTCGATTCCTCGTCGTCTTCTGAGCGAGTAAGGCCCCTACGGCGGTGTCTTTGAAGGCGGTGTAGAGGACCAATGGTTTCCCTTGTACGGGAGATTTCATGACGGTTGGAGATGATAGTATTCGTTGGACTTTAGGAAAGCTTCTGTTGAGTTGCGGTCCAAACAAAGTGGCTCCTTTCTTGACAAGGGGGTGAATGAGGCGGTAAGTTGGGCTAAACCCGGTATGAAACGTCGAATGTAGTTTACCTTGCCCATGAAACTTTGGAGCTCTTTCACGGTTCGGGAGGCGGCATTGTGAGGATAGCTTTGAGTCTTGGACGGGTCTACTTTTATTCCTTCTGCGGTCACTTGGAATCCCGAGAAATTTCTAGGAGGAGACAGAAAGCGCATTTTAAAGGATTCATCTTTAACTTGTATTCAGACACCTCTCAAATACTTGCCGTAAGGCGTTGGTGTGATCGGCTCGAGCCTTTGACTTGACCACAATATCATCCACATAGTCTTCTACTTGTTTATGCATCATGTCGTGGAAGATTGCCGTCATAGCACGTTGGTATGTTGTGGCATTCTTTAAACCAAATGGCATAACGAGTATAGTAGAAATTGCCAAGAGGGGTTGGGAAAGTTGTCTTACTTGCATCATGCTCATACATCCTTATTTGATTGTAGCATTTGTAGCCATCCATAAAGGAAAACATGCCGTGTCCGCTAGTGGCGTCTACTAACATGTCGATGTTAGGCGGGGAAAGTCGTCCTTGGGGCACATTTGTTCAAGTCTACGAAATCCACGCAGACATCGAATCTGTAAAGCTTTTCTTTTTACAGGGACCACATTGGCTAACCAGGTCGGGTGATGAATGGGTCGATGAAGCCGACGCTAGCGGCTTACGAATCTCATTCTTGATTTGTTCTTCTACCTCATATACGAATTGCCTCGGAGATTGCTTGATTGGCTTGGATCCGGGCATGACGTGTAAGTGATGGGTGACCAATTTTTCATCTAGACCAGGGCATTTCTTCGTATGTCCAGGCGAATACATCTTGGTATTCCTTGAGTAGTTGAACCGAGGCTTGTACGTTCGTCGTGGATAGAGTCGAGCCGATAGAGACCGGCACAGGAGATTCATCGATCCGATGTTAACAATCTCGAGCTCGTCGGTCGTGGAATTGGTTCCGTCTTGTAGGTGTCGCGGGCGTCAATACCTCCTCTTGTATTCCGTCGTCCTTGCGGCATCAATTGGGCGGAGAGGCGGACGGTCTCTCTGCTAATTGCTAACAGCGGCGCCGGTATATTGTCTTCCCCTTCGATCACGGCTTGCCTCGAAAGAGCGCACCCTTTTGGCGTGAGGATGGGTGAAGTTTCACCGGTTGGAGATGGACGTCTCGTCGGAGAGAGTGTGTCGTGGTGTTTGGCCCCAACGATGTAAGTCGGTCTTCCTCTGGATTGAAGCCCACGTGGGTAGTGGAGTGCACATGATTTTGTCGGACTTTCCCTGCGGAGCATCTTTTGACTCGAAACAGCTCCACTCGCATATTGGCGCATACGGAGACAATGATGCGGGAATACGGACGACCTCCTCATTTAGCACGGTTTTCGAGCCTTTGGTGATACGTTGAAGGAATGACCTTGTTGTGGTGAAGCCACGGTCTCCCCGAGTATCATGTGGTAATCGGCTCCTTTTCTATGACTTCAAACTTTGCTCGTGGTGAACAGGTCCTACACAGATAAATTCAAATTGACGTACCCGTATGTGCTTTGGTTTGATTCCCTTGAAGTCCGTCATCGTGGTGGGCTGTCGTACAATCTTGCATGGGCTGACCTTGGCTGTCTTGAGAGTCTTGAGAGTAATTACGTTCGAAGATGCCCCTGTGTCGACGAGGGCTCTCGGAACTCGAACCCTTGATGTGTGCGGTAACATGTAGGGCTCGGTTGTGACCTTCCTCTGCCATCATGTCATCTTACGTGAATGTAACATTGTTTATGGATGTTTCCGACGCGAGTTGAGACTCTGGACGAGAAGGAGCAAGGTGTGCGTCGAGCTATTTTATTGATTGCTGACAAACGTCTCTGCCCGTTGATCTTTTGAGAGGTGCAAGAGTTCACACAAGTCTTCCACTAGAGACACTGACTTCACGATCTACCGGCCTGCGGTTCGTAGTAAAGCTGTTGATACGAGGGGAACTAGTCCCCGGTGTAAAGGTCTACGGCACGCTTATTTCCGACGTCATCTTGATGAGGAGGTCAAGTATCGTTAGTTACCGCTTCTTTGATCAGCTCCATGTTCCTCGTCCGAGTCTCAAGTATCAGAGCCAACTCGCTCATAGTTGGGGTTCTTCTGTTGCGCCCGAGATGCGCCGTTGGGAAGAGAGGCATCCTCGTTGGAGGAACTTCGACCGGGATTTGGATTTGTTGAGGAAGTCCTAAGACCAACCATCTCGGAACTTAGCCAAACGAGATTGGGTATTGAAGAAATTGATTTCACAACCGAGAGATTAATCTCTTTTTGTGGTCGCCAATTGTTGATGGGTGAAAACTACTCCTGCAGAATTTGGTAATTTGGGGTGTGGATGAGGAATGAATCTAAACCTTCAACAAATGCACTGCGCGGTGAGTGCTTGTAGATTCGAGAGATCAATCTGTGCAAGTCCGGCCTAAACCAAGAAATGGCCGTTCGGACTTGTTTCGGTCACAAAGTGAAGGAGATGGGGTTGATCTTAGGGAGGAAGCGAAGAAGGTGTTGAGATTGTGAAGGTGTTGGCTTGCTTATGACTTATAACGAGAAAGATGAGCAAGCTTACGGTTGATGCAAGCAAGCTGCGGGTGTTTGAATACGGTTTTTGTATTAACACTTGGTTTTGTCATTGAACTTGTGTTGTTATGTCTCTTTTCTTGTTGTTGGAAATAGGGCGGAGAACCTATTTATACAAGTCATTGAGCCTCATTCACGTTTCTCGTGGGAAGTGGAGGTAGTGGAATGATGGAGTAGTGGAGTTGTGTGTCGGTGATACACGACCGGTCTTGCCCACTTCTCTGTTCATCTCTAACCGTCCATGACTTCCTAACACGTTCTTGTAATGGCGCGTTGCCTGTTGCACGCTGTAAACCGCCGGACCAATACCCGGTATGTATCCCCGGTTTGTGACATGATTGATGACGGAATGTGGATCGTGGATCCACGAAAGATAGCATGTAATCTTTGAATTGAATAAGCTGCGTTATTCGGAAAGTCGATACTTGTGAAGTATCGTGTGTATTTCATGCAGTGCGCATTGTGGTGTGGTAAAGTGATGGGTAATGACTCCTCACTAACCAAATAACTCGACCAGGGTTGTATAACCAAGGCTGGTGAAGTCGGACGGATGAGATGATGTTTGAGACACTCATCTGCGGCCGTTGATGAAATCGGGGTTTTTAAAGAGGTGCGCAAGCATCACTCTTGACTTGGTCGAAATCAAACATGGGAAGAATTTTGTAGAGGACCGACCATACATGCGTGTTGACGGCATGATGGTGTACACGTCCATGTCTCACCGTCTCATGAAAATGCAATCTAGGCCACTCAATTTGACCGTCAAAGAGGAGTGGTTGAGATCGGTTTGCGGCAGAAATCTCTTACCGCAAAGGAATTGATAACCGCGTGTCATCCCAAGTTTGGGCGCGCGCCCCAAGACGACCCATCTTGGTCGGTCTTGGTCGATCATACCACCGTGTAGGTGGTAGGTTGGTGTTCACACCTATTTCTGATTATCCCATGAAAACGTGATCTAAGCCATTCAAATCATCCGGTGAAGTTGAGCGGTCGAGATCAGTTTAGGATTTGGGAGTGTAACCGCACGAGTTTGGGCGTGCGTTTTGGGTTGGCCGGGAATGATGTGCCTTGGCCGGCCGCAAGAGGAGGTAGATGGGCCCACGGTGGTCATCTTTGGTATGACCGGCCTTGGTTAATCCAATCTGTGACCCTCCATTAAAAGGAGAAGATGGACGCGCGTGATGACTTGAAACCCTAATTTTAGCTTTCAAAGCGCGCGACCATGCTCTTTTGGGCGGACGAATTTGTTTGTAACCAACCATGGTTGGCTTTGACCGATAGGTCAAGTGTGTAGGCGGTCACATGGTGATCGTGTCGACATGCTCCGGGCCCTTTGAGTCTACATCTACACCCTCCATCTATACTGCGAAGATGGGCCGGTTGAGAGGCCGTTTTGCGGCACATGTAATATGCCGCAAACCCTAATTTAGGGTTTTCCGTCCATAATGCTTGGTATGGACGGTTTCTTGGCAAGCGAAGGCCAATGGTCGACCATGCGGGGTCGGTTGTGTGTATTCCATACCTGCTTGGGGGTGATGGAATTGATCTGTGGTCATCATTCATGCTTGTGGAGTTGGATGGCTGCGATCGAATCATATTTGGCAAGCTAAGGCCGTGTGTATTCCATACCGCTTGGGGGTGATGGAATTGATGCGTGGTCATCCAATCATGCTTGTGGAGTTGGATGGCTGCGATCGAATCATATCAGGAGGCCCGATCTGATCAAGTCAGGATGCTCAATCGGGCTAGTATAACACACCGAGAGGGGCTCAATCGGGCTAGTATAGCACACCGAGAGGGCTCGGGCTAGTATAACACAGAGAATCGGCTGTGTACGGGTATTTCGTACATGGATTCATTATAGTGCTTGGAGGTTCGTGTTACTCTGCAAAGTAACACTCGGTCGTCATGCCACACCGATAATGGGTACGGAAATACAAGGCTGATATGAAATTCACGAGGAAGGGATTGTTCTTTGCATGCTCCAACACTGGGAGGAATTTCATGTATTCACGAGAATGGGATTGTTGCTACATGCTCCATTCTTGGTGAATTAAGTGAGGAGTATCCGTCACTTATAAACGGCTTTATCTTTTACAAGATGTCAGCGCATGATTTTTTGGTTACTTACAAATTTAACCTTAAACGAAAATCCACCATCAACACCAGCGAAGTAACACCAATTCCAGCCGAAGGAAGGAAATTCAAGGCTATTACCGAGGATAGTACATGTTGTGGAGGATGATTCTAAATATGAGAAATGGGAACCATCAACTCAGTTAAACGAAACTTGCAAATTGTATCATGTGGAGGTCAGGAATGGATCGATCAACAGAGATATGAAGAGTCAAGACGAAGGATTTATGATCAACGAAATTATAAAACATGATATCAGCACAGAAACAGTCAAGGGCCCATATTTGGAGAGGGAAGACCAAATGCACCAGCTTTTGAAGATGTAAAGCTTCCTAGACTCAATACAACTGTGGAAAAAATATGGGAAGCTATAGTGTTGACCGAGGAGATCCCGCCCCCACCAAATTTGGGAAGAGAACCAACGTCAATTGTAAGAAGTCATGAGTTCTGTAGGTATCATCGGTTTCATGGACATCACACGAACGACTGTCGAAACATCCGAAGGATTATACTTCGCTTACTGGAGCAAGGGAAGCTCGCCCATTTTCTGGAAGGTTATGTAACACCACCACCACCCCCACCTCGTGACAATCAACAAGTGTACCGAATCGAAATAGATCGAGGAACCCAAAAGTTGAATTGTAATTCGATAATACATTCGGCCAAGAACATTCAGAATTTCCATGATAACATACTCAAGAGAGTGCATAAGAGGGACCTCGAAGGACGAGAGATATTCAACGTAGCGAAAAAGAAGCCATTAGAAGAGTGGTAAAAGAAGCCGCAAGGGACGCACCAGAAGGAGGAGCTTCGCACACGAACCCATTGGTCATAAACTTGAACTTTGGGAAATACTCAAAGTGGGATAACGACGAAGTCAAGAAAGATAAAATCTGGGCAATAGACAAAATCTTGGTGGATACGGGGAGCTCAGTCGACATACTCTTATATCATACATTTAAAATGACCTGGTACAAGGATTCCGACCTGGTACCCTCGACATATAACATATATGGCTTTAACGGGGTTGCATCCAAGCCAAAGGGAGAATTAGTCGTAAAGATTTCGCGGGCGAATTGAAAACGAAGGTCACTATTTGTGTGGTGAGTATAGATTCACCCTATAATGCTCTCATAGGCCGACCTTGGATACATGGGATAAAAAGGGTTGCATATACATATCATCAAGCCATACGGTTCCCCATGCCAAGCGCAATAGGAGAGATCAAAGGAGATCTAAAGGATGCGCGAGATTGTATCGAGAAGGATGTTCGTAACTATGAGGAAAAACTGAGAAGAAAGATAGAACAAAAGAAGAAGGAGTGCGAAGACAAAATAGCAAAGCAGTTGATGGTATTCACGATTGGGATAAGCGAGGAGTAGACTATGACGCAAAAAGGCATAGAAGAAATAGACAAGATGACGGTTGTTAACGAAAGGGATCGTGAGAAAACTCCGGAGAAGGAAATCCAAGTTGAACTAAAGCAGAGTGGAAAAACGAGGAAAGCGAAAACAACAGAAGGAAACGAAGTAACGCGAAGTGAGAAAGAAACTCCCGTCGCCAAGGAAAAACGAACTCCGCGAGGAGGAGCCAAGGCAAATATTCCCGAACGCAAAAAAGTATCAATACAAGAAACTGAAGGAAGTATTGAGCGGCTTGGTCCTGTTGATAAGGAAAATGAGACGTGTGACGAAGAAAAGGAGATGGAGCAACTAAAAGAAGAACTCTACCAAGAAAGGCGAAGGAAGTAAGAATTGGTGAGAGAACGGATAAGGTTAGAAAGGAAGAACGAAAAACTTCTGGTCAAGAACAATCACTTAAAAAGAAAACAAGCGGAATACAACATGCAAAGAGGGGAAAATGAATTCGGGAGAAAATTGGCGACTGAAGGGCACCTTGAAAATTGGCAAGAAATAAGAGGACGAGGGGGCGAAACGAGCGATAAGATCTAAAGAAAGCCGTAGAAAGAAGCGGGAGAGAGTTTAGAGAGAAGGAATATCGAATGCAGCAATTGATGGCAACCGAAAGAAAATTGACGAAAAGCAATGACCTAGCAAAAGGAATAAAATCAAGAATGATGGAGCAGCCAGAGATGATGAACAAATGTGCAAGAAATGAGCCATGCAAATCATAAATAGCAGCACTATTCTCATTAAAGCAAAGGGAAAATAAAAGCTTACGAAGTATTGTGGCAAGATGGGATGTGATTTGCAGAGAACTAAAGGGAACATGATTTAGTACGATCGTTCATATATGCTCTGTCGACCAGACACCCCTTGTTTTCAACATTGTTCAAGATCAGGAACGAGGTAAAGATGAAGGAATTGAAAAAGTACCAGTCCGAGCACATCCGCCTAGAAGGAGAACGCTGATATCAAGGAAGAATCATAGAGACGATGAAATGTACTTGTGAATTATCATTTGGCAATGTATCCGATTTACAAAATAATAATAATGATATTTTGAAGTTTGATGAATCGATTCAAAGATACGGATTTTAATATCTCTAAGACATTTAGAACGAAATGAACCACAACACCAGCAGGTAAGACCTCATATTAGGAGGCGAATAAGATCCACGAAATGAATCGTTTCTAGGGAAACTTAAACCCTTCACCTAGGAAGGCTGAGAATCCACGGCATGCACCCTAGTTCTCATGAAAGTGCAAGAGGCAAAGACCTAACGCATGTCGTGAGCAACTCTCAGAAAGGAAGTTAGGGGCAATGATAAGACCTATCTGCTGAGGGTCCCTTTTATGATGGCCTTCGGTAGGGGGTGCGGAGGAGTACGACCAAGGCGCCGAGCGTATTCGGTTGAGCTGCGGGTGCCTGGGACGTTACCGGCCATGGCCGTATGGCAAGTCTTGGCTACAAATGCACTCGATCCCAAAGAAACCCCACCTAGGGTGTGACTTCGTAACCAGAAGCCATATCGGCGAAGGGGATAAGAAGTCACGAAAACATCTGCATGTCGTAATAACTGGATGGGAGGAGACCAACATGCATGTTAGGGTTAACCTCCTTGAAGGGGCAATTAGGGGGAATATAAAGGGATGGCACCCTCCAAATTAGGGAGCTGAGTGACCAAAAAAGACGGGAATGTCACGGGGCTAACATTCATGGGAATGGCTAGGCCTGTCGCATTGTCGCGAAATGGGGTTCAAAACAACTGTTAAGGCGATGTTGATGGATTATTACTTGAAAGGGTAATAAGCTTCTGATACTTCGTCGAACTAAGATCCTTCAAAAAGGATGGGGAAAAATAAGACCTTAACTAGGAGGCACAATAAGACCTCGTAGAGCAATAAACAACAGTTCTTTACCTAAGACAATTCGCAAGAAAATACCTGATAGACACATTTTTGTGTCTAAGTTGTCCTCAATTTTTTGTATTGTTGGTACTCGATTTCGTACTTATTGTGGTTTTTTTATGTGTTTGTAGGTATTTTTGGAAATAAACATTTTGGAAGAATCGGCTCGAAAAGCAAGTTAAAGGCACCCCCGGAGTACATTTGCTTAACGGACCCCAGATTTGGCTAAGGGGCTCCCAAGGTTATGTGCAGCCCAAATTCATTCTCAGCACCCACGGCTTTGTGTAGCCCAAATTTATCCATCGCACCCATCTTCATCGTTTGAATTTTATTTTGGCGGGAAAGCTTGCCAGACAACAACATATCTTCTGGTGGGATTTTTGGCTAGTTTTAGGGAGATTAAAGTGTGTAAATTGGTTGGAGATATCTGTTTCGATTAAACAAGGTGGTATGCCGGTTGGATTTGTCTAAATTTGGCTACAATCTCGTGTGGAAGCAAACGAGAGGACACGAGTTCTTCACGGGTTCGTGTGTTCATAACATGTTCTGTGTGTGTTTGGAGTATCTTTGAGTCGCATGAGGCATTGTGGAGTTAAGAAAAAGAGTATACGCATAATTTGTTTTGCAGATGCATGGCGCAGGCAAGAAAGGAAAGAAAACAACCCGAGAATATTTTTCTTAACTACGAGTTATGGGAGATATTTTGGAGTTATGAGGTAATCTTAGATCCTGTCGAGTATATATAAGGGTTTGGGGAAGTCTAGAGGGGGGGCGGGGTGATTGGGGAGACAACAGAGCAAAGAAACGAGAGTTGGAGAAATCGCCTCTTTGCCATTGAAGAGAGCTCGAAGAACATTAGATTGTAGAAGACAGATCGTTGTGCTTCTGATGACAACGACACTTTTGTTTTATCTTTTCTGTAATGTGCTCGGTTTGTAACAAATATAACTGTTACAAACCCGATTTTCATTATATTTCTCCAATTTTCATCATTTATAAACACTTTGAGCAATGAAATCAACTTTTAAGCGTGTTTCCAACATGATGATGAGCTCAATCTCCATGACCAAGGCAATGAGGAAGCTATTTACGCATGAATAATTGGTAATTATTTTATTTTCTCTAATTTATAATTTATAATTCACTCAATCTTTGCTTTTGCGAGTTCTAAATTGTTTGCATAGTTTTCTTAATTAGTTGTGATTCAATTTGATAGGTTATACTTTGTTTAGTCAATTGATAATCTATGCTTAGGGAATACAATTATTATTTGAGAATTTTCCTGATTATTTGTGAATTAAGAAATAAGGGACTCAAAAGATAATTAGAGTTTTGGATTATTTACTATCATTCATTCATGTGTAATAGTGGAATCAGTGTCTTGGTTATTTTTAATATCTTGAAATCAATTTTGCATTAAGTTTTCTTTATTTTTAAGTTTTATAAGTCTAAAATCTATTGCTTTCACAAGTCTCAACGAACCTATTTACTACAACAACTTTGAAAATTCATCATTTTTGGCGCCGCCGATGCGGACTTGTCTTTAGGCTAGAGTTTTTAGATTTTTTTTTATTTGTTCTACTTTACGTTTTTGGGTTTTTGTCTTTTTACTACAGATTTTGGAATTTGGAGCGAAAGAAAAATTTGCCAAAGCTTTTGGTGAATACTTAAAATTTGGAGTTAAAGACAAAGCGAAAAGAGCGAAAGAAAATTAAAAAAAAAAGAAAAAAGAGAAAATTTTATTAGATTTTGTTTTTTGTCTTTTTTATTTTTTTAGTTTTTAGAAATTGTATTAGGATATTCTCTATTTTTGTATTTTTATTTTTATTTTTGCACTTCCCTATTTGGACTTTGGACTTGGACATTTGGACATTCTTTTATTTGTAAACCCTGCGGGAGGGTAGTTTTAAATATAAAATGTTTGCAGAGAAGGACGACGATTACGATATCGCCTAGGCCCCTCGGTTTCGTACATGACATAGAAGTCGTGGCCCGAGTCAACTACAACGGTTCTTCGTCCGTCTGGTACGGGAGGTAAGGTTTTCGAAACACCCGCGAATCCCACATTAGCGGGTTTCTCGTATCTGTCGTTTGCATATATCTTTGGGGAATTGAAAACTTGGTGCTTTAATTTCCTAGTAAAGGGCAAGGACTGGCCATACAAGATAAGGGTTCGGATTTCATCACCGTTCTCTTCTTGTCCGCCTTAGGAAAATGATACTTAACGCGAACCTAAGCCTTAAAATTTGGAATAGAAAGAGACCGATAGGGTAACGAGCTTAATAGGAAAGTCGTTCGAAAAATATTGGTTACTCTTTTGAGAATACTTTGAAGTTCATGATGGTTTCTGTAAGTTGAATGCGCCGCCTTGTAATGCCGGTGAGGCCTTGGGTATCAAATCTCCACGCAGCTTCCTCGGATTGATTCCGAGAGGTTTGCTCAGTTATAACGAATTCCTTTTCGAAAGAATAGAAGCTGGTCTAGAAACAATCTAAGTAGAGCCATCATGCTTTTTGTTTGCTAGAAAATTTTAGGTTTGCTTTGGTGGAGTCAGCCTGCTGTGTGTTTGCTTAGAACCTCCTGTCCTTTAGGATTTTTTTATATTTGTTTTAATTGTTTTTTCTAGTGTATGCCCGAGGTCATTAGAAAACGGGCTTGGAAAAATACAATCTAGATCGATTGATTAGTAGATCTTCTTGTGGAAGCGGGGAGCTCGAAGACTCTTCTTTTGAGAGCCCTGTTTTTGGAAACTTCAGTTTTGAGAATCTGTCTCTTCGTGAGGAAAGTACCCCTAGTACTTCAGCTGTGCCAGCGATGACAACTTTGAAATATTACATGTTCCAAACTAGGTCCACCCGACCCTCGTGCATTAAATTGCTAGCCACCACGGCTAATTTCGAGATAAAACCTAGTATTCTTCAGATGATCCCTATATTCTTAGGGAAAAATGGTGAGAACCCTTATTTTCATATTAGGGACTTTGAGGAAATTTGTGGGACAATTAGAATAAAAGTCCTTACTGATGAAGTCTTGAAACTTAAGATGTTTCCCTTTTCCTTGAGAGCTAAAGCTAAGACCTGGCTGAACAACCTACCATCTGAATTCATTGAAACATGGCAGGAACTTATTGCTGCTTTCTATATGAAATTCTACCCTAAGCATAAAGCTATATTTTGTTAGGCGAAAATTAGTGCTAGTGTGCAACAAGAGGGAGAGTCTCTTTATAGGTTTTTAGAAAGATTCAATGATCTCCTATCCCAGTGCCCTCACCATGGATTTGATAAGATGAAACTTGTAGAGATTATTTATGATGGTTTAGACTATTCGACCAAAGCCATGGTCGAGTCTATGTGCGCTGGTGAGTTCACTAGTAAAAAGCTGATGATGCTTTTACCTTCTTAGGAGTTGTCGCTGAAAAATCGCAACGAGTGGGAGTCTTGTGTTGAACCCCATAAGAAACTCTTGGTCAATAGAAGTAGCACCAATGTGGTAGATACAATCTTGGTCGGATGCTAAGTTTCTTTGCTTTGTATAGAAGGTTAAAAGCTTTGGAATTGAATCATCCTAAACATAGGTCTCTTGTTGAACATCGATGATAGGATTAGAGCCTCTCAAGTCTCTAGTTGTGGAGTAGAACCTAATATCTCATTTTGGGAAGGACAGTTAGTGAAGAACAAGCCCATCTTTGTCTATAACAACTCTAGGTTTGAAAACCGTCGAAGTTTGACCCATACTCGGAGACCTATAACCCTAGTTGGAGGAACCATCCTAATTTCTCTTGGTCTAAGGGCCGGAATCAAGGCAGTCTAGTAATTCTCAGCTTCCCCCAGGTTTTGGTTATACTAAGAACTCTTTAGGTCAGGCCCAGAACCCATCTGAGAATAGAATAACTAGCTTAGAGGAATCTCTTAGTATGTTAAGAAAGAGCCAGGATATGCTATCACAAAGCCAAGAAATGTTAGTAAAGAGCCAGGTTAATTTTCAAGAGGAAACCAAGCAGAATTTTAAGAATAATTCCCATTCTCTTGCTAAATTAGAACTTCAAGTCGGCCAAATAACTAAGTTTCTTAGTGAGCGAGAATATGGAAGGTTCCCTAGTCATACTGATCCTAACCCCAAAGGAGAGAAATCGTAAAATCATGTGAATTCTATTACAACCATTAGGAGTGGAAAGAAAGTCGACAATAAGGTCGCCATGCCTGAAAGTAAACATGTTGTAGTTCACCCTTCTGAGCCAGAAAATGAGGAGACTGATAGAGTTTCTAAAGAGATCAATGAGGGTCCTAATGTGTCCGTCTTTGTTCCTAGAGTCCCATTCCCACAACTGCTAGTTCCAACTAAGAAGGAGTCCAACTTTAATGATATATTAGTGTTGACTAGGTGTAAGGAAAAGAATCTAGTGCTCAATTGGGAGAAATGTCATTTCATGGTTCGTTCAGGAATTGTTTTAGGGCATATCGTATCTTCTAAGGGTATAGAGCCAAAGTTGACCTTATTAAGACTTTACAGGTCCCAAAAACCGTAAGAGATATTATGCCATTCTTAGGGCATGCAGGTTTTTTCATTAAGGATTTTAGCTTGATTTTTAGACCTCTTTGCAATTTGCTTGCAAAAGATGCTAAGTTTGTCTTTGATAATACTTGTTTAGAGGCTTTTGAGAAGCTTAAGACTTTACTCACTAAGCGCCCCATAGTCCGGGCACTGTTGGAACCTACACTTTGAGATCATGTGTGATGCTTGATTATGCTATTGGTGTTGTGTTAGGTCGGCGGGAGAACAAATTACTTCATGTGATTTACTATGCTAGAAAAACTCGAATGATTCCCAGTTGAACTATACCACTACGGAGAAGGCCCATTTAGCCATTGTGTTTGCCTTAGACAAGTTTAGACCTATCTCTTAGGTTCTACGGTCATAATCTTCACCGATCATCTTGCTTTGAAGTATCTTCTTTCCAAGAAGGATACTAAACCTAGATTGATTAGATGGATCCTCTTGTTACGGGAATTTTCCTTAGACATTAGAGACAAAAAGGTGCGAGAAAATGTAGTAGTGAGACCACTTGTCTAGGCTTGTTGTGGATACCCATGATGATTATCCTCTGTTAGGGATAGTTTTTCTGATGAACAATTGTTCTTTGTTACCCAATTACCTTGGTATGCGAATATAGTGAACTATCTTATTCTTCGGTGAATGCCCCAACATTGGGGTAAACAAGATCGTTTCTAGGTTTTTATCCGAGGTTAAGCATTTCTTTTGAGATGATCCTTATTTATTTAAGTATTGTCAGGACAGATTATTAGGAGATGTATACCTGAGAGTGACCAGTCTAGTATTATTTCCTTTTGTCATGATCATGCTTGTGGGGGTCACTTTAGTGCTAAGAAGACTGCTGCTAAAATATTGCAGTGTGGGTTCTATTGGCCTTCGTTGTTTAAAGACTCCCACAAGTAACTGAACGTTGCCAGAAATTAGGAACCATTTCCTGTAGGAACATGATGCCCTTGAACCCTATTTTAGTTGTTGAGGTCTTTGATGTGTGGGGTATTTACTTTATGGGTTTGTTTCCTAATTCTTTTGGTAACTTATACATCTTTGTCGTTGTAGACTATGTCTCTAAGTGGATTGAGGCGGTTGCGTGTAAGACCAATGACCAAAGGGTTGTGATTGAGTTCTTAAAAGATAATATACTTACACGTTTTGGTACACCGCGAGCTATAATTAGTGATGGAGGGTCGCACTTTTGTAATGGACCTTTTAAGCTTTTGATGAAGAAATATGGTATTACACATAAGGTAGCCACCCCGTATCATCCACAGACTAGTGATCAGGTAGAGGTTTCCAATAGGGAGATAAAACGTATATTAGAGAAAACGATTAATCTAATCGGAAAAGGCGGTCGTCTAGGCTTACTGATGCCTTATGGGCTTACCGTACTGCGTTTAAGACCCCCATTGGAATGTCACCTTATCGACTTGTGTATGGCAAGGCATGTCACTTACCTATTGAGTTAGAACATAGAGCATATTGGGCTGTTAAGCAGCTAAATTTTTCACTTGACAAGGTAGGAGCCCATAAGAAACTCCAGCTCAATGAGTTGGAAGAGATTCGTAGAGATGCTTACGATAGTACTAAGGAGTATAAGAACAAAATGAAACTTGTGCATGATAGAAATATTTTAAGAAAGTCATTTTCTCAAGGTCAGAAAGTTCTTCTGTATGATACCCGCTTGTATCTTTTCCTTGGTAAATTACGTTCTCGGTGGGCGGGTCTTTTTATTGTTCGTTGTCTTTCCTCATGGAGTGTTGAGATCGAGACACCAGATGGTAGTAGTTCTTGAAGGTTAACGGTCGAGATTGAAACCCTTTTTAGAGCCCTTTCCTACGGGTGATGTTGAGGAGGTCCTACGGAGGACCCTGTTTACCCTTGATTGACCATCGAGGCGATTGTATGTTGTATATTGGTTTTTGATTTCTCTCTTCCAAGGTAGTCAATATCGGTTGTTGATAGGTGTAGAATACACCGTATTTACTATATAGAGTTTATGCTTTCTTTGCTATTTTTCTTGTGAATTATGTACTTTACACGTACTTTTGAGTTTATAGGTGCAATGGAGTCTATGGGAGCAAAAAGAAGGAGAAAACGTTTATTTGGAGCGAAAACGGGCAAAGGGCTATTTCACATGTGAGCTATATTTGGAGCAAGGCTGACGCGCGCATGAAAGCGTGAGGATGATTGTCGGTTGTGCTGGCCGACAGCCAAACAATACAAGGTAGCCTTTATCAGAATTATGGGTGCCGACATGAATTTGTGTTATTACCAGAGCTAAAAAGGCAAAGCACTATCTTTCTCATTTATTTGTGCATTACACCTGAAATCAAGAGTGTAGAAAGGAGAGGTTATGGCGGCTCCAGTGTTCAGCAGATCGAGAGAAGATTCAGTGAGTTAGGGAGATTGAATAAATCAAGGGCTTTTCTGGTGAATGATGTATCAGGTGACGGCGGATCGAGGAGAAGAAGTTAAGTCCGTTGAAATTGATGAAGAAGTTGGTTAGATTCAAAGAAACAGATATTCAGTGGGATTAAGCTGAAGATGATGATTCTGGTGACAAGAATGGACATGGGTTTTACTTTAAGTTTGGCTCTGAGTTGAGCTAATTGCAAGACTGATTTGAGTTAAATCAGAATTAGGGTTTGTTTTAGTGGAATCTGTTGATGCTTTTTGATGTGAATAGGAGGAATCAGAGATGAATGGAGAGATTATCCTTTATTCTTTATTCTGATTGAGCTAGTAGAAGATGAGTCGGCGGGCGAGAGGTGGTCTTGTTTGTGGTAGCGATTCTTGCAGGTGCAAGTGAGGCTGTAGAATTGTGAGATCTCAGTCTTTGAGAAGAGTTGAGAAGCTATGGAATGATGGCAGTGTGAGGTTGAGCTTGAGGTAGTGGAGTCTTTTGTGATGATGATTTATATTGCGAGGTGGATTGAACTCGCGGGCGCAGTGGTGAGAAGAAGAAGGGTAAGCTGAAATATAACTGGAATTGCGAGGCATTGAGTTGCGGTTGTGAGTGGGCGGTTTGTGCGGCTCGGTGAGTAAAGCTCAAATTGAGTACATGTCTTTGTTGTGATGGGTTGAATGAGTGATTGAAGGTCTTTGGTGAGGTTGAGTGCGAGGGGAGGAATTGGTAGTGCGGGTGTACGGTCTTCTTTGGGATTGAAGCGAGAATGGCTCGGTGGACAATTCGGGCCGAGGAGCTGGTGGTTAACGGGGGAGGTTTGCCTGTGGTGTTGAGCTCGGGGATTTGTGGAGGTGGTGTCTTGGTTCAATTGCAGTGCAGGTTACGCTAAAGGGGGTTTGTGAAATACGAATGTAGAAGATGCGATTCTTTGGTTCTCGGGGATTTAGAGATGGAATGTAGGCGAGTGACACTTGATATGTTGTTACGTGTGAACTAAGCTGGTTGCAGTGCTTGCATTACGGGAATGGTAGCTATCTTTGGAAGTGGGTAATGCGGGTGGTGGAATGTATGGCTTGGTTGAGATGAAGAAGAGGAAAGAATTAAAGTGGGAATCAATGAGTGATCTTTGTGTTGCGGGAATTGGATCGGGGAGGTGGCAGTAGCAATGTGGTCTTTGATGGTTTGAATGAAGGGCTATATGAACCGAAGTTGAGATGCCGATTAAAGAGGTTGCTCTTTGTGGGTTGAGCCTCGGGTCGTGATGGAGTTAGTATAGCTAAAGTTGCGGCTCTAGACTTTGCGAGGCAATAAGCTTCGGATGGAGTTTTTATGGCAGGAGAAAATGGAGCTAAGTAAATTTGGTGAATTTGCGAGGCATGACTTGCAGCGATTTGTGGCATTGAAGCAATGCAAGGTTGCGGGAGAGAGCTGTGGCCCGAGTGAGAAGTGAAGCTCTGAGTGTTTGCAATTGAGGCCAACATGGTTGGCGATGCTTGGCTGTACGAGCAAGCTATGAAATGGCCTAAGCCGGAATTCGCCCGAGTCGAATCGGTGACTCGCTAGGATAACTCGGTGACTCAGTGACTAAGGCCGAGTCGGACCGGTGACTCTCTTCTACGTTGACTGTTGACTAATGTTGGTGACGGTTGACCCGTTTGACCGTTAGTCCTAACGGAGGACCGGACGGAATATTCCGTCGAATATTCTCTTGACGGAGAAATTTCCAGTGGTGGCGGTGGCGTTTCCGGCCAAATTCCGGCCACAATCCCGGTTTTCCGTGAGTAAAAATTCCGAATTTTCTATGGACTTCTCTCATGGGTATGAAGACTTGGGCTAGGAATTGGATGGAGAATTGGACTCAAATTTGGAAAGAGAAGGTGGAAGAGTTGAGAAAAGCTTGGAATTGGAAATTGAATTGCAAAAGGAAAAGGATTCTAATCCTTAGAAGATTTGGAGAATTTTGAAGCCTATAAATAGAGAAGTTTTCTACAACTTCTACACACCTCTCTACACACAACACTTGTGTTTTTGCTTGCTTTTCTAAGATTTTTCTTTTTAATTACTTGTGTGAATTTGAAAATTCTTCTTTTAATTATTATTATTTGTGTGAATTTCAAAAACATGAGTAGCTAATTTTCTTATTGATTGAGGATGAATTCCTAGTTCTTAACATGATTTGAGTTTTTGTTTTCAATTCTATCTTGAGATTTTTCACATGATTATCGATTGTTTTTACTAATAGGAGTGATCTTAATGACATTCATGATTGATTGATAGATTGTTTGGAGTGCACGCTAAATTGATTTGTTAATTGATCTATATCTAGTATAAGTTAGGGAATACATAATCGTTCTCGACACTTTACACAAGTAGAAAACACGAGACCTTGCGGAGGGATTCCGTGGAGCAATTGTGTGTAGAAACAACGCTAGAAAGTGAACCAAGCGAACAAGAGTTTAACTACTAGTACTAAACCTAAATTCATAAATCTTAATGCATTAGGAATTACATCTTGTAAGCGGACCTCAAGGTGGTTCTTTTGAATAGAATCGATAACTAAGCGGACTGTTACTTAGTGAAATTAGGGATTTTGGGGCTAGCTAAGCGGACTGCTATCCTACGGTTGGTGATAATCTGTGACTAATAACAAGTAGAAGAGAACATAACTTGATTCATTGTTTCGTAACGAAGAAGGATTCCTTGATCTTCTCTCTCTTATTGCTTTCATCTTTCAACTTTCGATTTTAATTGCTTTGTTTATTTTTATTTTGCTTTTTACACCCCCTTTCGTGACAACTTTTACAACTAAGATCTCTTGCTCCTCGTGGGAACGAACTTGACTTCCATTATATTATTTTTAATTGAGTGGAAATATTGAATTAATTTGATTGCACCTACGACACGCATCAGTTGTACAGGCCGACATTACAGGTTTTTATCGGATATCAGAAAATACCTATACGATATTGAAAATATCGGCGATACAAAGACGAAATGATATTATCGGTTGTACAGGCCGGTCTGCACCGATATATCGGTTTTACTTGTACACCGATAATATCGGTTTGTGAATAATTTTTTCATCAAACATGCATCTAGTCTTTGAGACAAGTACTGCTTCATCAATTGGAGAAGGTAAAAAATCCTAATATATTTATAATATAAAATCAATGACTATATGGTAGGATATAAGAAGGAAACCAAATTTCGATTGCAAGGCAGAGAAATATAAAAGATAAATATGAAGGATAACAAAAAAGATTTACTTGCATAATGGGACAACAATCACAACGTTGGATAAGAGCTTCTCCAATGGCATGTGTGTGGAGATAAATGTCAAAATCCACCCAGGATACACATCCATTATTTCTAAAATCATTCTCAACCCTGATGTCTTAAACCAATGTATAGATGACTTCGGGTATTCATTGTCTACCATCCTAGTCATCTTTTACTTAATTGAATTGACTTTAATGTATTAACTAACTATCTGTATCTCTAATAAAATCTTAATTATGGAAAATAAAATCTATACTAATTAAAAGAAGATGTTACATGCAATCTTTGTTGGAGATTGATTTTTTTCTCTCCCTAATTTTAATGAAAAATAGATTGAGGATGTCTTATTTGTGTTGCCACATAGGAAGCACACACAATGACCATTGGAGAAGCTCTAATAAACCACCTTGTATTTTGGAAATTTGAGATATGTGTATGATTCTTATTATTTTTTACTATGGTTTTATAATTATTTGAAATTCTATATTAAATGATTATCGCCTGTAAAAACAGATATTATCATTTGTATAGGACCCGACCGATACGATACCGATACGTGATATTAACTACCTTGCTCTCTTCACCCAGGTACTATCTTTCTGACTTCTCTCTTTATTGATTCCTCCTGTTACTTTACTTTTTGGTATTTCTCTTTCATTAGAAACATTGAGGACAATGTTAGATTTAAGTTTGGGGGTGGGGAAGAAACTTTTTGTTAGCTTTTAGTTGCAATAAATAAACTCCAGAGCCTAGAAATTTATGGTTATTAAGGTTGGCACTAACCTATCTAAGTGGATGGGAATATCTTGGTTGTAGGAGTTGAGGAACCAATTTGATTAGATGGAAACATCTAAAGAGTCTATTCATAAAAGCACAGAGCTCGGGTGTTAGAACTAAAAAAAAAAAAAAAAAAAAAAATGGTAGTTTCGCCATATCTCGTTGAATTCTTTTCACCTTCTGTTTTTATTTTTATTTTCTTTTAAGTGATTTGGTGGGGCACACGATTCAATTTGTTACCATTGCTAGGGTGAAATAGAGTGATTGAGATACCAAAAAAAAAAAAAAATTGAGACCAGATCATCAGACCAACCGGAATAAATTCAATAAAGTCGATCCTTTGGTGCCCTTGTATATGCCAGTTGTGTTGACCTAGAGTTAGGATTATCACCATTTGGTTCCCTTATATTTTCCATTTGTGTTGATATTAGTCGACCAGGTATCTCGGTCTATTAGGATAGGTTCATCCTAGTAGTGGCTTTCGGACACATATGGGAAACACTCGTTCACCTTAGTCAAACCATCTACGTTTTTGTCTCTACATCCATCTTCTTAATCTATCCATGTGATTGGTTGACTCTAGGTTATGATGTCCAGAAACTATCCGAGTTGATCTCTCGTGACTTATATATGAATTTTAGTATGCTTGAGTGCAAACTCGTGTACAACAATTGGAATTTCGCATCAGGTTACTTCCTCTTGTAGTCAATAAGTATGCCAACCAAGGAGATTCTTTAGTGCCTTCCAAGGTTCTGCGTAGATAGTTAGGGTCTGGAGTAAAGGTTTTGTGGGTACACCTCTGGTAAACCCTCCCGAGATTAACTCGGTCACTAGGGACACCTAGTGAGTTAGGTTTTTATTTTTCTAGATTAGATTTGCTCGAGGACTAGCAAATAATAAGTTTGGGGGTATTTGATATACACATTTTTGTGTCCTAGTTGTCCTCAATTTTATGTATTGTTGGTACTCGATTTCATACTTATTGTGGTGTTTTATGTGTTTGTAGGTATTTTTTTGGAAATAAACTTTTTTGGAAGAATCAGCTCGAAAAACTGCTAAAGGCACCCCCGGAGGACATTTGCTAAACGGACCCGGATTTGGATAAGGGGCTCCCAAGGTTATGTGCGGACCAAATTCATTCTCGGCACCCACGTCTATGTGTAGCCCAAATTTATCCATCGCACCCATCTTCATCGTTTGAATTTTATTTTGGCGGGAAAGCTTGCAGGACAACAACATATCTTCCGGGTGGGATTTTTGGCGAGTTTTAGGGAGATTAAAGCGTGTAAATTGGTTGGAGATATCTGTTTCGATTAAACAAGACTGATATACCAGTTGGATTTGTCTAAATTTGGCTACAATCTCGTGTGAAGCAAAAGAGGACACGAGTTCTTCACGGGTTACGTGTGTTCATAACATGTTCTCGTGTGTGTTTGGAGTATCTTTGAGTCGCAATGGAGAGGCATTGTGGAGTTAAGAAAAGAGAGTATACGCATAATTTACATCTGCAGATGCATGGCGCAGGCAAGAAAGGAAAGAAAACAACCCGAGAATATTTTTCTTAACTACGAGTTATGGGAGATATTTTGGAGTTATGAGGTAATCTTAGATCCTGTCGAGTATATATAAGGGTATGGGGAAGTCTAGAGGGGGGGGGGGTGATTGGGGAGACAACAGAGCAAAGAAACGAGAGTTGGAGAAATCATTCTTTCTGTTTGCTATTGAAGAGCTCGAAGAACATCAGATCTGTAGAAGACAGATCTTTGTCTTCTGATGACAACGACACTCTTGTTTTATCTTTCTCTGTAACATCTCGGTTTGTAACAAATAGAACTGTTACAAACCAGGTTTTCATTATATTTCTCCAATTTTCATCATTTGTAAACACTTTGAGCAATGAAATCAACTTCTAAGCGTGTTTCCAACATGATGATGAGCTCAATCTCCCGCAACCAAGGCAATGAGGAAGCTATTTACGCATGAATAATTGGTAATTATTTTATTTTCTCTAATTTATAATTTATAATTCACTCAATCACTGCTTTTGCAGAGTTCTAAATTGTTTGCATAGTTTTCTTAATTAGTTTTGATTCAATTTGATAGGTTACACTTTGTTTAGTCAATTGATAATCTATGCTTAGGGAATACAATTATTATTTGAGAATTTGCCTGATTATTTGTCAATTAAAAAATAAGGGACTCAAAAGATAATTAGAGTTTTGGATTATTTACTATCATTCATTCATGTGTAATAGTGGAATCAGTGTCTTGGTTATTTTTAATATCTTGAAATCAATTTTGCATTAAGTTTTCTTTATTTTTAAGTTTTATAAGTCTAAAATCTATTGCTTTCACAAGTCTCAACGAACCTATTTACTACAACAACTTTGAAAATTCATCAATACCCGGCGAGGAAAGTAAATTTATAAGCAAAGGAAAAACTACCAAGATCAGCTGATAAATGATAATCAGGATGATATGACTCCGTCTTAGCTGACTAATGATAACAAGAACAAGAGGCAAGTATATACTTTTATATTTTGTCTTGTTATTGAGCGTTATCCTCACAAGACTCGACATTTCTCAAGTACATACTTGGCACATAAGGAAAACTAAGTAAAGATAGTAGCACCATCAACAATAACACAATGAAAACACGAAGCTAAGGCAATTACATTATTTATAAGGAAAATATTTACAAAGAAAATGTGTTGCCCCCCAAGCTTGGGAGCGCCCAGCCAAAGTCAAGTTAGATAAGTTACAACATTAGTGAAGATAAATCCCAACATTATAAACCTCAGGAATTCAGGGGGCCTCGCCTTCTGAGTGGATATCCTCATCTGTTTCGGTATCCTCGTCAGTAGAAGCTAGTTGCTCGTTAACAGTAGGTTGAGGCTCGTCATCAGAAAATACCTCAAGCTCAAGGGGAACACGAGCAATGCCGCGAGAATCACAGAACTCATTGAATAGTTTGACCTTATCATCTTGGGAGTTTCTGCGAATATGTTTGGCGATCATGGATGCTTGCTTTTCTATGACATCGCAATCTTCATTCAAACATTTAACGTCCTCTTGAAGAGTAGATACCTTCTTGGAGAGATCGTCCTTCTCACGGGATAGAAGAGAAATTTGATCCTTAAACCTTTGTTCGACCCTGATAAAGCAAAGGAAGAAACGAATCAAATGGGAGAACAAGTGTGCTTCTCTTAGAAGAACAAAGTAGCATTAGAGCAATCAAAGGAATGGAACTTACTGAAGTTCGCTGATTTGTTTCTCCTGGTTAGATGAGATCTTTTTCTGTTCCATGAGTTGATCCTTGAGTGGGAGATATGAACACTGACTTCTCCAATTGCTCCCGAGATAACCGCAATTCCACGAGATGGGCCATGTTACGATTGTGTTCCTCAAAGATCAAAGGCATATATTAATAACCCTCTAAAAGTTACAAAGAGAAAGGAAGGGAAGCTTGGGCTTGACCTATTAAACTTACCAAACCCATTATAGCGGCATGTTGTTGCAAGGAGAGGTTCAGAGAAGCATTCACAATAAAAGATTGATCTTCCGACAAGAAACCGTCGGGTCGAAAGAATCCAATGACTCGGCAAGCAGAGAAGACCTTAGAGAAGTTTTTAATGAGTAAAGATGAAAATCTGCCTCAGGAACTCCATGTCGGGAATATACGCAGGTTCTTCTACTTCGTAAGCCCTCTGTTTACCCTTATCTAGGGAAGGCTCTGTCGACGAAGTACCCGGAGTAGTTCGTTGACGAATAACTTCGTGAAGAGGACTAGGTTGATGGTGATGAGAAAGATCGGGTTAGAGGAGAGCCGACTCAGAGGGATCGACCGAGTCAAACGGTTCATATCAAGAGCTCGACGACGACGAGTTTGGGGCTCTTGAATAGGAGGAGATACGAGAAGAATCGCCCTAAAATTCATAAAGTTAGAGAATGACACGAGAAGAATAAAGCAAAGTCGAGAAAGAAAGTGGTACCTGGGTGGTGGCAGAAAGAACCCCAGGACGTTGGCGTTTCCTCAGATTCTTAGTAGGGCCATCCGTGGCTGGAAGCTCACTCTCCCGCAAAATGGAAAGTTAGAGACTAGCGAGGATAACGACCAAAAGAGGGGCCACGAAATGCAAACACAGTGTATGGATTGGTTTCTAGAGGTGCGATCCTTCAACATACCAGTGGGGAAGCGGATCACTCTCATAAAATGGAACAAGGACGTTAGGGAACGATGTAAGTAAAACGCAAAGGAAGCCAAAGAAAATTAAAAAAAGAAGCCGACCTCGTTGGGCATCTTAGGCCAGTGAAGTCTACCCGGTTCATACAATGCGAGATGAGCATGCTCGGGAGAGGACCAGTCCGAGCGGTACCATTTCGTCAAAACCCCACACCGTGAATGAGGAGAGGGCCCTCGGCTACCAAAGGAAACATTATCCGATCGTCGTCATTAGAAAGACGAAGATATCTGTTTCGCTTCATACCAGTAGGATCAACATCCAAAAGAAGGGCCTTGGACGGGTCATCCAAAGTTTTGCGAGAAAGATTGACCCCATTCCCGATAGGCGCTCGTGGTCATGTCCCTTACCAGACGTAATTCGCGGAGAAAGAATCAATGTTATAATCCACAGGATCAAATTCTTGCACCAACAAAGTGGAATGCGGGAAGGACCACCATTAGACCTTCTCGAAGAACTCATTAGCAAGACGAATAGTGTTTCCACTCAATTGATAAACACCTCGTTGAAGCTTAGATAGGATCTCATAAAAAGAGGGTTCTTTGGATCCTACAGGGGAAAAGAAAGGCCCGCTTTCAGTTGACCGACGGAGATCAGCATCTTCATAGGAGTCCAAATTCCCGACTGAATCCATCGGTAGTTTAGTTCCATGGATTTGGTTGCGGTAACCGGAGGAGAAACAGTAGAATCAATTTAGGAGACACAAAGATACCCAACTTCTCGAAGTCAACTTTGAATTCCTCATAAGTCGTAGATGTGGTAGGACTAGGGACTTTCTTGGGAGCCATTGAAGGTGAATGAAGCAAGACCTGAACTAATAGAAGACGGTAAAAGAGAAGAAAGAAGAAAGATTAAAAGAAAAAAAAAACAGAAATCAAAAGGATAGGGGTATTTATAGAGATGACTGGTCAAACTAGGCAACCCACGATCGAAGAATATGAACCGGTGATCAGCGGTTATACGAGGAAAGAGACCACGTGGAGAGCACTGATGGGGAGAAATGATGGTTATTTAACTTCAGATGGTTCTTATTCCACTTTCACCTCGTTCGAGTAGAATAAGAAAAGGAAAAATATAGATACCAAAATACGATTCGACACGTGGACATAGGGAAGATGCGAGAATCCTGCCGAAAGATCTTGTACCATGCCCCGAGAACCCTCGTCAGTGACTTGTCAAATCAAGTCAGGGTCGCCATTATTGACTAACTGACGAAATAAAAGCCGTGTGCGAGATAAAATCATCTGACGAAGTAACTCACTAGGAGAGTCTGAACTACGAAAGATCAATTAGAGTACCCAACAAGATATCGGCCACGAAATAAGGATGGGCGAAGTAAGGTTACTTGGCTAGAAAGGTAACCTGCAAAGTAAGTAAATTATTGAGCAAGAAAAGAGACAGCTGTCCCGACAGAAACGAAAGTTGTCAGCGAAAGATGGGGAAAAACTTTATGGAAAATGGTCCGGGCGAAGTATAAAGCACCTCCATGAGAACGTAGAGAAGTAAAATGAGTTGTACACCACTAGGGTTGACTAACCTATAAATAGTGGTCCTTGGGCTAGGCATGAGGGATCGGATTTTGGAGATAGGGGAGCTTAGCCTAGAGAGTGAGATTAGAGTTTCCTTGTATTGAAGAACTTGTATTTTCACTCCTTGGTGATTAATAAATAAATATTTTCTAATTTCAAAACACTTATCGTGTCTTAGATCGGTCTTGTAATTTACTTGGGTGTACTAATAGATTTCCAATAGTTACAAGGCCATCATTGGGTGGGACATCAAGTGGAATAAAAACTGATGAATCTCCGATGAAGGTTGACTACATGCAACCTTTTGCCTCTGCCATTCATCGTTATAATTCTTCGTGAATTGTCCACACACTGTCACGAAAACACAAAACCTATATTTCTAAATCAATAATTTTTTTTATTACGGTAACATTTAGTCATTTGCTAAGAGCTTTTTCGATGGTTGTTTCCTTGCAGCATCATTTAGAAGACGTCTTCTTGATTAGAGGGGCATCGAAGTCCCTGAAATTACTTATTTTATCACTTCTTTTCATATAAATGTGTCATTGTTCGATTGATTAAAATATTTTCACACATGTTTTAGAATAGTACAAATGTAACTAGATTGGGAAGACACCTTCTGGAATAAGAGAATAGTCAACAGTATGTGGCTTAACACTTTTAGTCTTCAATTATGATTATTGGGGTTGGAAAGGAGTGATTCTACATTGACCGGGGCTGGGTACTAGGAGAAATCTCGTGACTCACAATCCCGAGGGCCCCACCATAGAGAATTATAGAGGAAGTTGTTTACCTCCTCGTGGGGCCCACATGCATGTGAGTCACGGTAATCTCCCGGAATTTTGAGCCCCGGTGGATATATCATTTTTGGTTGGAAAGTCATAAAGGTGTTGATATCGTTGAGCAGACTTCGAAACTTGTTAGCACTAAAGAATATTACCGACCAAATAAATATGAATAAGGAGGACTCAACAAAGGCCAAGTAATTTGTATGTTTAAAGAGACCTGATTATTAAGAGCAACCCAAACTCAAGCCACTTAACAATTCGACCCTTAGGTCTCCTAATTGCAATGTTAGCCTCGGGATATCAAAGATTTGCTAAAATCTACCCTATTGTCTTTTTTATTCTTCTCTTTATGAAGGAAAAACTGATTTACTAACACCAAAAAGTTACACAACGAAAGGTGGAAATTTCTGAAATGACTTCAAAAGGAAGCTGCCCATATTTCTTGTTTACATGAGTTTTCCTTCGTAGTTTCGATAAAGCCCCCGCCTACTTATTACAGTTCCTATTTACAAACACACACCTAGTTTTCACAAGAGAGGCTAATCCGGTTTACAGTCATTTATATGGAAAAATTTTGTCCAATGCAGGGATGAAGGAGCTCCATTGATAGCATTGACTAGGATAAGATTGTCTGATACGAAAATAATTTTTTCCTAGCTGCAAATTACAATTGAGTACAAAGCTTATGCTTGTGCTTCAATTATCGAGTCTGCATAAATTGTCCAGCATCTTGCTGTTCCACATATGATTTTGCACCCTGCAATACTTTTTTTTCTTTGATCGGTTACCCTGCAATACTAGACTTGTTAGTCACAGAAGCATCAACAAAAAAAAAACATCACAATATGCATTAGTATTAAGTAAATCAATCTAAATTCTAACTGACATGATGCTATGTTAACTGAATTCTTTTGAAGAGTGTAAATTAAAGTCTGAGATTGTTGTAGAGACCCTAATTGGATTTTTATCTTGTGTACGACATTAAAATGATGTCATTTTAATTTTTTCATACTAGCTTTACATCTCGCCTTCCAAACCCGCCAAGGAACAGTTACAGACTTTTTTTAATCACTTAATAATTTAGGAAACCGTTTAGTATCTAACCAGATTATCTACCAATCACGAATACTATTAAAATTTTCAAGGACCAACAGAACTTGAGGAAAACTGACAAACCAGACCACTCTTGAGACAACAAGAATCGTTTGTAATGTATAATACAACCCATGATTAAGTTAAAATGTACCCTTTGTTCAAAATCTAAACATTGTAACCTAATTGTTGTGGGTAATTGATACCCATTTTCACCATCTTCCTTTTAACCTAATTTTCATAGTTTTTAATTATGTCATTCTTCTAATTTTTTCGTTGTATTCTCCATCTACAAATAAATAAATAAATGAATAACCAAATAATTTCTCAAAATTAATAATAGAAAATTTCAATTAAATCCACAAAATTAAATGAAAACTAAGTTATTCTCCAGCCACCGAAGGATTGTGCATAAAAACCAATTATAGAGAAAATCCATGATAACGAGTTTTTTTTTTGTTAAATCATGCATCAAAAAGAAAAATAATTTACAAATAATTTATAAATAACAAAATCCTACAGCATACCTAGAAACAAAGAAACAAATCAAAGCTTGGTGATATGAAGACGTTTGTGCAAAGAATCACAACCAACATTTACATTCCTATGAATCAAACCCAATTAATAAACATGTACAAAGAATCATAGTTACATAACGAGTTTTACATGTTTTCTCCTCAACCACGTACCCACCACAAATTTGATATATGAAATCACTTAATCGCCATTTCCAAATAATTTAGTAGATTTGAGATGGAAAATCAAAGAATGGATTTAAAATCCTTAGTTGATCTGCATCACCTGAGATATAGATTTAGTATAGTGACTTTTAGCATTGCAATACATGGGTCGCTATATGAATCAAAACACAAAACTAATCACCATAGGTATGAGATCTGAATCTACATTATGAATGAGGAGTTGCATACCAAGTCAAGAAAGATGTTTGAACTTTTAAAGCCTCTATCGATGACTTGTGTTTCTGCACTGCAATGAAATGCAGGTCTCTTAGATGCTCCAAGAGCAACCTTCATACGAAGATTCCACAAAAATTTTTTGGAAGTAGACTCCTGCGTACACAATATCTCAAAACTATCAACGAAATGGTAAAATCGAGGTTTCTATCTCTCAGGGTATCAAATAATGCAACTATCAATGCACCATGAACCTTTTTTGAACGGGTGATTCTCTAAGCTTCCACGGGGTATCAACTCAAACAAAGTGATAAAACAAGGGATAACATTCTGTAGGATGGAGAATGAAAGTATAATCCTTGGATTAGGAAAGTGAAATACTCTTATTCAGTTTGTCATAGATTTGATTTGTCGAGATTGCAATTGCGTAAGATGCTCTTTCTAGGATATGACCCATGCCGTTACGGCACGGGCTTTGAACTGTTGTTGTTGTAGTCCTAACTAAAATATAACCTTATCAACTTTCTCTTTTTTAGTTTTAACATTTTTTGCCCGGTTTAAGGAGTATCCAAAACTTTATAAACTAAACCAAAAAGAAAAACATAAAAGAAAAAGCCGACTACCATCTCTTAAAGTATGTTTTTTTTTTTTTTTGATGTTTTTTATTAGGATTTTGATAAAAAAAATATATGGTACGATTTTGCTTTTGATAAAACTTACTATGTATGTAGCTCAAAATCATTGATAACTGCCCATCAAAATCATTTAATTTGAAGGAAGACGAGACACCACATATATATAAATTCTGTTATTTCATAGCCAACGCTAATTCAAACACGATAATAAGATAATTTTGGATCGGATCAAACATAAACTGGCGATTAGGATACCTAACCGAATATTTAATCTTCGTATGAAGGTTGCTCTTGGACACCTGTGGAGTCATGTGTCTACAAGAGTATTTGTACCTACAAGGTCCACAAGTACCATCTTTTGGATTTTGGGGCAGCAAAAGATGGTCCTACTGGTGATAAAAGTCATGTGTATACAAGAGTCATGGGCACCTGTGGAGTCATGTGTCTACAAGGGCCACAGGTACTGTTAACCTTCTATGAACTCTTTTTACCTGAAAATTGAGCGCTTGAGTTCCAATTTATATCAAAATAGGCATATTAGTGATTCCAGAGCCCTAATTTTGAAGATTTTGGAATTAACGAAACAAATAGGTTTTGCGTTGTACTATTTTTAGTATTAAGTATGCTTTCTGAAACTTTTGTAAAATTGGCAAGTATCGTTATTTACGAGGTGTTTTGGTTTTACTGCTTTTTGTTCTTCGCGTTACGAAACTGGGAATCCTAAGATTTATGATTGGTTGATTTCATGTTTTCTATTCTCCTTCTTCCTTATGATGGGCCATCATATCAACATGAATTTACAAAACAGGTTGGGTTTTTGAGCCTTGGACGGTCGGATAACATTTTGAGAGACAAACGTTGCATCCGACCATCCCAATCTCATCCTAGCCAAAGACATCCGATGGTTGTCGTTTTTGTAACCTATTTCATTATGAATTCAAATTTATTAACCTTTAATTAGTGGATAACCACTTAACTCAAGATATTTAAAGAAACATTAAATGAAATGATGATACCATTTATGCATTGATTGTATTTGGTGGTGGCAATGTGAATCTGATGGGAAGTGAGACTTTTCTTTTTCTTTTTCTTTTTCTAAAGCATATGTGAGATATATATTTATAAATATACGTACATACTATTACTTAAATGATTAATTAAGTGTTTATTTTTGGATGATTTATATGGCTAACTTTACAGTGTAGGTATGGACATTATTTTGGACAAAAAACCTAATTCAGCTTAATCTTGGATTTCAGAATAATGGTTCCCGGTAGCAGAGGGAAAGAATTCATCCCATTCAAAGACATTTGACGCATGTAAGATTTGTAACCTCCTTCAATAATGGATACATACATTGAAACCCTCATAATTAGCTCCTAACCAATTAAAAATATTATTATGTCAACGAAAAATCCTTACCTTTAATTGATAAAAAATAATTATCCTATAAAAAGCATACAAAAAAATTATTTGTTAAAAGATATCTTAACATATTTGACATCTTTGGCTGGGATGAGACTGAGATGGTCGGGTGAAACGTTTGTCTCTCAAAATATATCTAACTGTATATGAAATAAATAATTAAATTATTTTATTTTTTATGTTGGCAAAAAATAATAATATGCACGTATGTTGATTCAAATACAGTCGAATGGAAAAAGATACGAGTAAAAAAAAAGAATTACAAAACAAAAAGGGTTTTTGAGGCTTTGACGGTTGGATAATATTTTGAGAGACAAACGTTTCACCCGACCATCTCAGTCTCATCCCAGCCAAAGACATCCGACAGATGTAAGATTCATATCCTCCTTGAATTATTGATATATGCATTGATAACCCTCATAATTAGTTCCTCACCAGTTAAAAAAATTTGAATGCCAACAAAAAAATCCTTACCATTTAAATGCTCCAACTATGTAAAACTCATATTTTATTTTTTTTTTAAAATTGACTCATATCTTTTTTAAATCTAATTAGCCCACCTTCATCAACCTACAAAAAATAACATTAGAACATTTGCGGTTACAATATGTAAAACCCTTATTTCTGTCTTGAAATAAATTAACTGCCCTTCATCAACCTGCAAAGAACAAAGTACATTATGTTAAGAATACAGAAAATTCATTTTCATTTGATTCATTATTATTTTTTTTTGGAAATAATCGAAAAATAAAAATAAATACATACAATTGAGAACTATCCAAATAATGAATCGCCAAAACTTTTCACTTCAATCGTAGGAATATTTTAATTTTGGTGAAAAAAGAAATATTATTTTAAAGCCATGAAGACTCACAAGCTTGCATTCTTTGCAGCCTTGCAAATAAGACAACAATCTAGCTTGGAGTCGCATTCCTTTTCAAAGCTACACTTACACTGAACCTCAACATTTTCATAAACCTCTTTACTTTTTGGGTGGTTTCCATTTTCCTCTGAATCTGCTAAATTAAAAATTTATATCTTCTTGATCATGATTGTCTTTTCCTCCATAAAAACACGATTGAGCGTTGTCATCTAAATCTTCAATTACTGACCCATCACTATCACCAAATCTTTTTTTATTCTCATGATTTACCTCCAGCTTTTCAACTCCTGATTTGGTGTTATTTTTATGGAGAAGATTAAGAGATTCAGTAGATTTAAGGCTACTAGAAATACCTTCATCATTCTCGGTATTATTGAACGAAACAAAACCCGATTCTGTGCATTTAATTTTTTTAATTTCTCTAAATTAGTCATTTGGTATCTCGTTTCGCTTTTGCTGCTAGCCTTTTCAGAACTTACTCCACCAATAAACGTTACAAACAGGGGCATCATAATTGAGGCTAAAATTCAGAACGTGCATTAAATAATTAGGGTTCATATAACTCACCTATTTTAGGTAGATCGGAGACAAATATTTATGGACGAAATAAGGTCAGAGTAGACTTAAGGCTAAAAGTAATGCCTTGAACACGATCTAACTCCTCTGATCTTCCACTCCACTACCAGTTTTCTTCGCATGATTATACTCCTCACCCCCCCTAATCATCCTCCCCACATACACGTCTTATCCACCTATAATCACTAATTTACCATCACAATTCATTTCATTGAAATACTTACCAATTAAGAAAATAACGTCCGTAGTATAAATTCTGCATGCATAAGATACGGCTGCTTTATGATTAACATATTAATATAAGAACCTAAGGAACGCAATGGAAGTTGAAACTCAGACAAATCAAATGTCCAGGATGAGGGAAAAAAGTCAGGAGAGTTCAAATAAGAAACTGCGGCTACGACAACTATACGGCCAAGACTTTGCAATGTACAATGAGGCATACAAACACTTGGAATCCGTGAACCAAGATGAGACGAAACGAACGGTTCTCCTGCCAAAATTTAGACCAGGACACTCTTTGGAGAAGTATAAACCTAAAACTGACAAACAGATAACGAAACTTATCGAGACTGCTGAAAAATATCGTGAGGAATCGAGACAATGATATCGACGAGAGAATATCGATGTTCCTTTGAGGAGGAAAATGAAGGAAAATCATACTTCATGCATCATAAGTACACGAAAATATTCATGATCCGTGAAGAGAATGGATTTTTGGCTTCGCCGAAACCATGCAATAGAGATGACCTGGGATAATATACGAAAAGAATAACCAGAACATATGGATAACGAATATATGACGATAGTGCCAGCGGTCGAGGAAGAATTTCTGAAAGGATGTAATTATATGTATTTCTCATCCGATATAGATTCGTCATAAAGATCTAAATACAACACAAATCAGTATCAAAGACCGCCAATCTTTGGGGATCGACTAAAAAATTATTATTTCAGGGCAACATAAAATAATTTACCTAGCATTTTTATCATAAATTATTATTTTAATCAATTGCAAGTGTAACTGAATTTATAATTATTTGGATGATAAATATCTAAGATTTTCATAGCTACTAGTTCTCATGGATCAAAATAAATCTAATCATAGTTTGTAGTATTTATTTAAATTATTCTGACCAAAAATTATTCCGTCTCATGCCGAGCTGTTACGGCACGGGTTATTTGTAGAGTCGATTCTCCTTTAACCTAGGTTTTTCCAAAACCATATTAGGTCAACGACTTGAAGACTTCATTTGGGATTCGTGAAGCCAGATCCAACTATTTTCTCTGTAGTTGCGTATTCTGATCTTACTTGTTCTATCATATTAAGTACTATCTTCTCTAATATTTGCTCGAGATTTATGTCCGATAGGTAAGATATAAAACGTAATTACAAAGTTCTTCGTCTCAGACTTTGTGGTTCCGCAATAACTTCTTCTACTACCATATAGTTAAGTTATTGTGAGGTGGTTGATATTTCTAGGCTGCTCTTTGGGAGTATAAGACCGGATTATCAATTGGTTCCTGTTCACCTTGATTTATCATAAGACGGAACAAAATTCGTAGGTACTTCTGTGGGAGACAGATTTATCTATCAGAATAGACTTATCTGTGGGAGACAAATTTGTTTATAAGTCTTCGACTTTGGGTCGTAGCAACTCTTAGTTGTGGGTGAGATCAACTAAGGGAATCAAGTGTACAAAATCCGGCGTGGTTCTAGAGGCGTAAGGAACGCGATTGTACCTTAATCGGTGTAAGACTTGGTTAGGGATCAACTACATTCCATTCTGAAGTTAACTTGTAGTAGGCTAGTGTCTGTAGCAGCTTAATATAGTGTAGTGTTCAAATCTGGACTAGGTCTCGTGGTTTTTCTACATTTGCGGTTTTCTCGTTAACAAAATTTCTGGTGTCTGTGTTATTTCTTTTCCGCATTATATTTTTATATAATTGAAATATCACAGGTTATGCGTAGTTCAATCAGTTTATAAATCCGACCTTGTTTGTTGGATATAACTTGATTGACACTTGGGCATTGGTCTTTGGTACCGTCCAAGTTATTTCTCATATCAATCAGGCTCATAGATATCTGGTTGATTTGCTGATTGAATTGAGAAATAGAGATAAAGCTCTTTGATATATCTCTTGATAGAGCTCGCTATTAAGTTGGTGCTCTCGGAAATATATTGGAGTTTAGTCCATACAGATTACCGAGCGAATTATTGGGTGTGGTTGTTATACCCCCTCTTTTTCAATTCTTAAATTTGGTTCAAACTACAGTGAATTGAAGAGTAATTACTGAAATTAAATCTTGCCAGTCAAGTTGTTTTATCGTGTTAAATTATTTTCTTTTTGATGAATCAAACCAAAACAGCATAAGCTCGATCAAGCTTGGATTAATATGCTCCCTCCGTTTCTGGAAAAGGGATACTTTCACTTTTTAATTTGGTTTATTTTTAGGCTAAAATGAAAAAGTGAAAGTATCTCTTTTCCAAAAACAGAGGGAGTACAATATTTGTAAGATTGTATCATCAATCCATTTAACATCTGGAAGCATTTTACCAATTCATTTTACTAAATACAAAAAAAGTATATATTTGTTATCAAGTTTACTTGGTAAAGAATTCTTACGTGTTAATTTATCTTGAGAAATATCTTTTTGATCCATCCCTGCTTTCTTCCTACAAACATACAAAATGAGGTAGGGCGTAATATGATCAATAGAGAAATTCTTACCAACATACAAAAAGTATTTTATTTCAATTATACTTGATTGACGAAACTTGATCGATTTTGTAAAAAATAATAATGCATATTGAATCATGTTTATAACCGTAAAAGACGTAAAGAATACTCTTAAAATAAATTCGCATTGAATTTATTTAATTTAAATGAAGAAATCCAATCAATAGTGAATTTTGTGACCCTAATTATTAGGGAACCCAATCAATTTAAATTCATAATAAAAAGAGGTTACAACTCTTACATCCGTCGGATGACTTTGGTTGGGATGAAACTGAGATGGTCGGATGTAACGTTTGTCTCTCAAAATGTTATCCATCCGTCCAACCTCAAAAACCCATTCTGTTTTGTAATTCATAACGGGTTCTGTTTGTCTCTCAAAATGTTATTCATAACGGCACGCGTTGTAACATTTATCTAATAACATGGTGAACCCTGAATCCAATAAAAATCACCTATAACATCGTTTTTTAATAATTAATATAAAAAAATGGGTAATGTAAATTTAATTGTTGTTTCTAGCAGCAATATAATTGTCCTCTATTGTACCTCTGGTTAGGCCAAATTACACATATTTTTTATTAGTTTTTAATGAAGAAAATTTTAGGATTAAGTCAGATGGCATGTACATGTGTATGCCATTACCCATACATCCGCTTTCACTCCAAAACTAAAATTTGAAGAATTAGAGTGAAAATATGTCGGCATTTATCCTACGTAAAAGATATTAAAACAAATAAACATTCTGACGATAATTCAGCCCAAAACTTATAAGAACTTTTATTTCCTTCCCCTAAAATTACTGACTTTCTCAAAACTAACAATTTCCCTCAAATTTTTATTAATCCCTACTACGTCTTTGATTTTCACTCTACAAGTGCAGATTGACTGAATGTATTTTGGATCAATTGTTTGATTTTCTGTCTCAAATCTACTGAAAATTTTGGAGAGGGCGTTTCAACGATTTTACATATCAGATTTGTGATACATGATTGAGGTAAAACATGCAAAATCCATTATGTATCTGTGATTCTTTGCACATGTTTATCAATTGATAGGGTTGATCTATATATATATATATATAGGAATGAACCGAGGTAATTTCCAAATAATTTTGTGCTTTGATTTGTTTCCTCTCTAGGCATGCTATAAGATTTTGTTCTTTGTAAATGATTTGTATTTTTAATATTTTTTATATTTAATTTGCCTCTTGTTACATAATTTAAATAAAAAAAATGGTCATCATGGATTTCTCTATAGTTGGCGTTTTTATGCACGGTTTTTCAATACGATAATAACTTAGTTTTCATTTAATTTTATGGATTTGATTGAAATTTTATGATTCTTGATATTGAGGATTTTAGGGTGTTTTATTTATTTATTTAAATATTTAGTTTTCATCATAGTTGGTGTTTTTATTTAAATAAAAAGACAATTGGTCATCATGGATTTTCTCTATAGTTGGTGTTTTTATGCACCCTTTTTCAATAGATGGAGAATAACTTAGTTTTCATTTAATTTTATGGATTTAATTGAAATTTTATCATTCTTGGTATTGAGGATTTTTGGGTGTTTTATTTATTTATTAAATATTTATTTGTTTGTAATCTTGTAGATGAAGAATATAATGTAAAAAAACAATAATGAGATAATTAATTTCATAATTAAAGCTAATGACCTTAATGAAAATCACATTTAATTTAATCATTATTTATGATTCTAATTATGAGGGAATCCACTCAAAGTATACATCATAATGAAAAGAGGTTACAACTCTATCATCTATTAGATGTCTTTTTCTAGCTAGGGCATAAACATGTTGATTTTGTATTTAAAACCTTCGGTACTAACCCTAGGGATTGATGATCATTATTTAGTAAAATGAATTGGTTTTATCCCCCATCATTTTCTAGAAATAACCCGTGCTTAGGAACGCAGCACTGTGACATGATTTGATATTGGAATTGTTGATTTTTTTTCTTTCCAATCACTCAAATTCATAAACAAATTTAGAAATTTGTATCGAGCAAATATCTTTATACACAGAAAATCAACCCATATACCTTAATTATAAATCAACAACCAAGTTCCTTAGTTAATATGATTCGCTTGCCATCAAACCTGTACACAAATATAACCTATTTGGCATTTTTATAATTTGACTTGTGTCCATAGATTATGATTTTTATAATTAATAAAACTGCATTGTTGCTATAGATACCAAGTATTGAGAATGAAAATTTGTGCACCTCCTCAAAACCGGAGTACACATATTTTTTTACCGGGTTTATTATGATCTTAAAAGATCTTATTATCCTATTTGTAACCGTAATAGATACGAAACACATATTTTTTATGAACGCGCGATTGGGGGATACTTGAACTAATTGGGGGATATAAATTACTTCCCCCAACCAATAGTGTCTGCTAAGGGGTGTTTTGGGGGGGGGAATACTAAAATACCCTTCCCTTAAAATAAAAATCAAAAAACAAAATCGTATCCCCCATTTCCATCTTCACTTCTTATTAATCTCTTTTAGGGTTAGAGATTTGAAACTAAATATTCCCTACTCCCTTTCAAATCTAAATTTTCCCCACTCCCTTTCAAATTCTCTTCTCCATCTCAGCCGGCTCCTCACTTTGAAAACGATATTTTTTTTTACATTCGGAAGTGATGAAGACTATGCTGGTAGTGATGAAGACCACACCGGAAGTGATGAAGACCATGCCGGAAATCATGAAGACCATGCCGGAAGTGATGAAGACATGCCGAAAGTGATGAAGACCATGCCGGTATAGATGAAGACCATGTCGGTAGTGATGAAGACCATGCCGGAAGTGATGAAGACCATGCCGGTAGTGATGAAGACCATGTCGAAAATATTTTTCTTACATCGCCGGAAGTGATGAAGACCATGTCGGAATTGATGAAGATCATGCCGGAAAGTGGTGCCGTCATGCTTGGTAACTAACATTCAATGCCGTAACTAAATTCCGGCATGCTCGATAGAAATCTATGAATGCCGGTAGTCAAGTGAAAAAAATTCATTTTCTGGATACTTTACATCATGTGTCGGAAAAGAAATTTAAGCAACATACTATGCCGGAAAATGGTGCCGGGAGGGGCTACGCCCCCCAGACCCCCTCGGATAGTGGCAAACATTTATGAAAATTTCCAACAAATGTCGGCATGGACATAGTATGAATACAATGCCGGGAATGCTATTGCCGGCAATGTGTTCATACTACGTCCATGCTGGCACCGAGCTATTTTAGCTAAGGGTGTACATGGTCGGTTTCGGTTCAAACCAAAACCGAAACCGTTACTCCCAGTTTTTGATTTTCTAGACCAAAACCATTTCATTAACCAACGGTTTCAGTTTTTAGTTTTACCGTTGGGTTCCGGTTTTACCATTTGGTTTCGGTTTTACCATTATTTTGTCAGTTTCATGTAACTGACAGTTAAAAAAGAAAATACAAAAAAAAAAAAAAGATTAAAATATAGTTGCACAAAAATTACATATTAACATTAAAAAAAATTAAATATAGAAATATATAGTTTAGATCTACGGATAAAATTAAATATAGTTAATCTAAAGTTGATTTAATGGTTGATATTAATTACATCAAAGCTAATCGGTTTTACCATTGGTATTCGATTTAGTTTTTACATCAAACCAAAACCGAAACTGTTACCATCGATTTTTATATTTTTAAACCAAGACCAACCATTAGTAAATGGCTCGGTTAGGTTTTCTTCTAATCGTTTTGGTTCGTTTCGGTTTTAGAGGATAACCGTTACCATGTACAACCCTAATTTCAGCTGCAACAATGGTGGATTCAAAAAAAAAAAAATCAAAATTTTAACACATTGACACCTTTACCTGAGTATTGGGAGTGCTTGTACAATCATCCTCCATTTTACCAAAAAAAGTTCCCTTTCAATTTTTTTCCCTCCTTCTACTCTCACTTCACTCACCCAAATACAAATAAAAATACACACCAATCATTTATCAAATAATCTTATGATTTACCTAATTATAATTAAGCACTAAGCCTGATTAGTGAGGGGTAGATTAGGTATTAGGTAAAATAATTAGATAAGGGGTGACCCTGATTTGATATTTGGATCCAGTTTTTGTCATTTTCCTCTATCCCCCAATCGCGCGTTCTTTTTTATTTGGTTTGGTCCCTTTTAATATATTGAGTTATGAGATGATCCACTAATCATTAATTAAATTTATAACGAAAGAGGTTACAAACACAATAATTATTAAATTCATAATGAAAGAGGTTACAAACACGACGACCGTCGGATGTCTATTGCTAGGATGAGATTGATATGGTGGGATCATTTGTTTGTATCTCAAATGTTATCTACAAGAAAATAAACTACATAGCAGGCAAGCGAGCAACAAGATGCGCCGCAAGCCCCTTTTGAATTGCAAAACCTATCCTCTTAAAAACAAACTCTCTCGAACCGGGGGTTATGACATTACTGTGCATGACTTTCTGAACTCTCTTGAGTAGTCCAACCGCATCTGGAGCCAAAAAACCGAAAGTATCAAAAGCAAAGGGGATAAAAACATGTCCATTATCAATACATGCTTTCTCATGCTTTGCTATCTTACCTGAGGCATCCCTCAGTGCTGCTTGGCCAACTGTGAAAGTTCCAATACCTACCAACGGAGAAACCCCAGTAAGGTCAACACATGTGTGTTTGCCATTAGCCCATCCGAAAATAAGAACGGTCGCTGGCCTGAGTGTTGATTAATTATATTTAATTATATTTTGAAATGTTGTTAGGTTGAATTTCACACGTATGAACTTATGGATCAGGAAGTTTCATATAAATAATGCATAAACTTAGTTCAATGAACAGTGGATTAAAGAATAAATACTGAAATTAAATCTTACTAATCAATTTTTTTTTTCGTGTTAAATTATTTTATTTTTGATGAATCAAACTAAAACCGCATAATCTCGATCAAGCTTGGATTAATATACAATATCTTTAAGATTGTATCATCGATCCATTTAACAACTCGAAGCATTTTACCAATTCATTTTACTAACTAAAAAGAAATGTATATGGTTTGGGTGTTTTGGCATTCACATCTTTGGGGGAACTTGGAGAAGATTTTGTTGTTCTTCTTAAAAGACTTAAAAAATTCCTAGCCAATCTTGATGCTGATAGTGGTCATGGTAGTTTCTTGTTTCATAGATTAGGTGTGGTTATCCAAAAGGGTGTTGGAGCTCAGCTTGTTGGTAGGCTACTAATTATTCCATTGTAATTTCATTTATGATCCTTTTTTTTTTTTTTTTTAATATAGGCCCTTTGTGGTGTGGTTTTCATAATGTAATTATATCATGTTTATAACCGTAAAAGACATAAAAAATGCTCTTAAAATAAATTCGCATCAAATTCAATCAATAATAAATTTTATGACCCTAATTATGAGGGAACCCAAACAATTAAAATTCATAATAAAAGAGGTTACAACTCTTATATCCGTCGGGGTAAGAGAATGTTATCCATCTAATCTAAATTTTATAACCCTAATTATTGAGATATGCTTTACAAGTGATATATATTCACCGACGTATATTTATGGATAAAAAGTGATACAAAACCCATTATGTTTTGTATTCTCCATATAATCTAAATTTTTCTATAATACAAAACAGAATGGGGTTTTGAGCCTTGGACGGTCGGATAACATTTTGAGAGACAAATGTTGCATCCAACCATCCCAATATCATCCTATCCAAAGACATCCGATGGTCGTCATTTTTGTAACCTATTTCATTATGAATTCAAATTTATTAACCTTTAATTAGTAGATAACCTCTTAACTCAAGATATTCAAAGAAACATTAAATGAAACCATAATATCATTTATGCATTAATTGTGTTTGGTGGTGTGAATCTAATGGGAAGTGAGACTTTTTGAATCTAATGGGAAGTGAGACTTTTTTCCTTCTATTTTATGAAGCATAAGTGAGATATATATGCATCAACAATATTTTGGCTTGAAACAAAATAAAATCCTATCTCGCAATTTAACAGGATTAAAAAGTCGGAAAGAAAAATTACATCAGTCATATATCAGATTAAAGTTCTAGGGCATTGACAAAAAACTTAATTCAACTTAATCATGGGTTTCAGAATAAGGGTTCCCGGTAGATTACAAAATGACCCATCATATCTACATAATGATTTGTTTTCCCGTGTTATTTCATCAGATATGTTGATTTCTTACTTTAAGTTAATAACAGACACCACATATTAAATTAATTAGATGGCCCATCATATCAATACTTTTCTTAGACATGTTGATCTTAGTAATAACCTCTACATTTTTATATTAATTTTTTTTTTAGTCCCGTCTTAAGGAATTTACCTCTATATATTCATAATCGATACTATATTAGAGAGATATAGAGCTTATTACATTGAAATTTGTGATGAGATAATATATTTATCTATAGTTGTTTGGGTTAACCACAAGTTCCTAGATACATAAATGTACTTGTGTATTAGAACTATAAATATGTATGTACATTATTTATAGTAAACTAGAAAATTTTTACATTTTTAAGGTATACCTCCATATATTTACAAATTTGGAATCCAATTATTGGAGCTTGAATTTTTTGGAATCTGAGGGCTTTATATGATATTTAATATCCTTAAGGGGATAAGGGGGGCCTAATTCTTATGAAAAGTCAAATATACCCTTGATCATTATTATACCTAACATCAAAACTAAATCAAATTTTATAACCAAAATTAATTCACCAAACCCATTTTCTTCTTCTTCTTCTCAAAATCAAACAAAACCTTATAATTTTTTTTATCAAATCTCCATTGATTTTCAATTTTTATATTAAGATTTATTCTCAATATGACAAGATCAGGACGATTTGGATTATCGTAGACTTGTTATGATTCTATTGTTTATGAAGGTGTTGAACCACAAATTGAAGATTGAATATTCGGTGAATGAATCTGTCCAAACACTATTAAATCCTCCAGAATGCTAAGAATTCAAAAACTCACCATTTATTTTGCCTTTAAATTGGTTTAATATGTAAGATTGAAGAATTTAGGGTTTAAGAAAACTGGTTCTGGGAGGATTATGGCTAGGAGTTCTTTTCGACCTAGCCGTAAATGTGAAGCAACGGTTGGGACTCAAAGAACTCCCAAACGTAAAGTAGCTATCACGGTTGGGACTTTTCTAACCGTTAATTGTTCTGTATCTGTAGAAAACAAGGAAATTTTCTTTAAATAGGAATTCCTAACTGTAACTCCATGTTCCCAATTGTTATACTAGTTTCCTAGCTGTGAAGTTTTGTGTCGGTCGGGTTGGAAAGTTTTCCCATCCGTGAAGTTCTATGTCGGTCGGGTTGGAAAGTTTTCCCAGACGTGAAGTTTTGTGTCGGTCGGGTTGGAAAGTTTTCCCAGCCGTAAAGTTTTATGTCGGTTGGGTTTGAAAATTTTCCCAGTCGTCGGCTGACAAACGGATGGGTTTTGTATTGCTTCCTAACCGTAATGGTCAGAATGAAAATTTAGTGTTTCTCTATTCTTATATAATTGTGTCATTTTTAGGAACCAAAGAAGGGAAAAACCATACATTTTTCACTGAAACTAAAAGGAATACATATTTTATAGCATAAACTTTAAAAAAAAATATCATTACATTGTAAACATAAGTCTTAATAATATTGGAAGAAGTCCGCTTAGATACTTTCTTCCAAGACATGATAGCAACCATGAAGTTCAAACTTCTTGTCATGGACATCCTCATAATCAGCTTCGGCCATCTCCCACTGAAAAACAAAACAATTTTAAGTTGATTTTACATAAAACAATTTTTGATGGGCCAATTATTGACAAACTTACTCTTTCTGCACGTGGCATATTGGGATTGTTTATCTTTACGGCTTCCATTTCGTCTTTGAAGGCTTCCAATTGTGGAAAGATCTGCTCGAATCTTTTCTTAATGAGTTTCATCGATCTTCCATTACGATTTCCGTCTAACGCCACAAAAAAAATACGCACACGATTCCAAAAAGAATCGGAGGTTTCATTTATGTAAAATAGAGGATAAGGGTTTATCAAAACCATTATTTCATGACCCACTAAGCCCCCAAAAACCAATCCCCCGATACAACCCCAATAATAGGATTCTAAATTTGTGAATCCTCAAGTGTATTAATATATGGAGGTTTTACTGTACATACAACCTGGCACGAGAGTGGAGTCAGAAAAAAGTAAATACTTCGTGTCAATTCCGAGTCAGATGTAAGTCTGTTTTTGTTACTCGTAATTGCAATAAGGAAGAGAGACTCTATAAAACTCATAATTCAAGAAATAACCCGTTCCGTCATGGTACTGGTTAAGACTCTGTAATACAGTGCCCTAATTTATTAATATAAATAGAGAGTGCAACGTAAGCGTTTATTTAATTTAATTACTATTGTGAATATAGTTTACTTCTACTATGAATATATATAGTTGAAAATGTATTCCCAAATTTGGTGAGACCGAGTTCCGTAAATTTTGCTTGAAAATTTGGTTATGTTACTGAAAAATCCAAACTTTTTTGGAAGTCTCATGTAAATAGTATGTAAATTCAGTTTAACCGACAATAAATTAAGAGTAATTACTGAATTTAAATTGTGTCAATATATAATCTACATATGAGGTTAACAACCCGTGCCGTAACGGCGGTGCCTTAATCTAAGTGATGTAAAAAATAATAATAATTAGCATTTTAATTGTTCAATTCCGAGAGAGTTCTATATTTTCCTTTTATCTAAAATAATGTTCCTACATACATAACAAAATTATCCATATATATGATCAAAATATAACAACCAAATTATTTAAGTAATATATAGTTTACATATGTATACACTTTCCATCAAATTCACCTTGCAACCACTAAATCTAGTTAATTCATTCTTGAAGCACTAAATCTAGTTAATACATATGCACAAAATGAGTAAATGTTCGGTTAGGTATCCTAATCGCCAGTTTATGTTTGATCCGATCCAAAATTATCTTATGATCGTGTTTGAAATTGCGTTGGCTATGAAATAACAGAATTTATATATATGTGGTGTCAAAACTAAAAAAGAGAGTTTATAAGGTTATATTTTAGTTAGGACAACAACAACAGTTCAAATCTCGTGCCAGGTCATATCCTAGAAAGAGTATCTTACGCAATTGCAATCTCAACGAATCCAATCTATGACAAATCGAATAAGAGTATTTCACTCTTCTAATCCAAGGATTAGACTCCCATTCTCCATCTTACAGAATGTTATCCCTTGTTTTATCACTTTGTTTGAGTTGATACCCTGTGGAAGCTTAGAGAATCACCTGTTCAAAAAAGGTTCATGGTGCATTGATAGTTGCATTATTTGATACCTTGAGAGATAGAAACCTCGATTTTACCATTCCGTTGATAGTTTTGAGATATTGTGTACGCAAGAGTCTACTTCCAAACACTTTTGTGGAATCTTCGTATGAAGGTTGCTCTTGTAGCATCTAAGAGACTTGCATTTCATCGCAGTGCAGAATCACAAGTCATCGATAAAGGCTTTAAAAGTTCAAACATCTTTCTTGACTTGGTATGCAACTCCTCATTCATAATGTAGATTCATCTCTCATACCTATGGTGATTATTTTTGTGTTTTGATTCATATAGCGACCCCTGTATTGCAATGCTAAAAGTCATAGACTCTTACAAGTGATACAAAACAGAAGTGAGATAGCGTACATGGATTATGAATTTAAATTGTTTGGGTTCCCTCATAATTATAACTCTTATACCCGTCCGTTGGTGAATATATATGTCAATAATGTTATCCGTCCGTCCGTGGAAGATAATTATATGAATTTAAATCAAGAATTTAAATTCATAATAAGAGTATTCTCTAAGTCTCTCCTAATCCCTTGTTATTTCATCAGACATAGCTAATTATATGTCTAGAAATGAAATGCAAAACACTATTATATGTATATTTTGAGAGACATAGCGTACATGGATTCAAATCATTTCTAGAAATAACACGTGTCGTAACTCCACTGGTTAAGATCGAAACAATATTACTTATAACACGATTCAAATAAATTGGTAGTAGTTATATATAAAAAAAAAAATAGTATAAAAAGCATGGAAAACTATCTTATACATGTTTTTTTTTTTGAGGAATTGTCATAAGACAATTAGAAAAACTATGAATATTCATCCCACTGTTTGAACATTGCATCCAACAATTCCATTCTCATCACAGCTAAAGACATCCGACGGATATAAAAGTTGTAACCTATTTTGTTATGAACTTTAATTGATTGGTTCCCTCATAATTAGGATCATAAAATTCATATGATTTAAATTCTATAATACAAAACAGAAGGGGTTTTGAGCCACCGACGGACGGATAACATTTTGAGAGACAAACGGATGATAGGACCATCTCAGTCTCATCCTAGCCATTTACATCTAGCGGATGTAAAAGTTGTAACCTTCTTCAATTCCATTATGGATGTATGCATTTATAACCCTCACAATTAGCTCCACACTAATTAAAAAGAAAATAATGTCCCACAAAAAAAAATTGGACAATTAAATATTAAAACCATGTAGAACTCATATTTTTACACTCATGTTTTATTATATAAAAATAAAAAAAAAATCCTTGCACCATATCTTTAAGAAAAACATATTAGCCAAACCTTCATCAACCTGCAAAACACAAAGAACACTGGACATTGGCGGTTACAACGTGTAAAGCCCAAACAACAAAGAATTTTAGATCCTCTTTTTAAAAATACAAAGAATAATTTTCATTATACTCATTGTAAAGGGAATAATCAAAAAATGAAATACATATCCATAAAATGACTCACCGAAAATTTGCTTGGACGACACGGGTCGATATACAAAACAGAAGGGCTTTTTTTTTTAGCTTGGACGGTCGGATAACATTTTGAGAGACAAATGTTGCATCCAACCATCCAATCCCATCCCGGACAAAGACATCCGACGGATGTAAGATTTGTAACCTCCTTCAATTATATATATACATTGATTAGATTTCCTCATCATTATGATCATAAAAAAATATTAAATGTAATTGTTTTTTTAATAACCATCATTTATATCTCTTGGAGTTAAAAACATGTATAATTAATGTTATTGCCAGTAATAAATTGTAGTGATCTATACTACAATAGGAATTTCAGAGATAACTTTACAGGATCTACTCTGTAAAAGTTAGAGAAAACCTCAGAGAGGCGGAAGAGATAACTCTAATTTCATCAATTTCCATTCGTTCTTCATTAGGTTTACGACCAACAAAAGGAAAGGGAGGAAAACTCACACGTGCCTAGCACACGAAATTATTAAAGGCACCAGTACAAGGGTAGCCCGTAAACAATTATCAAGACAAATACTAAGGGATGTGACAAATTCCCACCGCTGCAGCTAATCCTTGTCCTCAAGGATGAACTTTGGAAAGGCAGACTTGATGAATGCAGTATCCTCCCAAGTAACATCACCTTCTGCCATATGAGACCATTGAATTTGAACTTGTGGAATGTGTTGGCGACCTTTGAGAAGAATCCTGGATTGTAAGGCACGAACTGGTGTTACTTTGAATAAGCCTCTGCTTTTATCCACTTGTAGGAAGTAATGTATGTGGAATAAGTCCTGTCCCCAGCTTCTTTTTTAATTGTGACACATGAAAGACATTGTGAATACGCGATGAGGTTTGGCGATTGGAGACGATAAGCAACAAAGACCAACTTTCTCCAATACCTGGTATGGACCAAAGAACTTGGCTGCAAGTTTAAGATTTCGAATGAAGTTGGACAGAAGTATTTCGATAAGGTTGCGGCGCAAGTACACCCAATCACCTACTGCAAAAGACCTTTTGACTCGTTTCTCATCTTTCTCGTTGTTTAATGCGGTCTGCTGGGCAACAAGGAGATTCTCGTCTCAATATATCCGTCATAATTCCTCGATGGTGTAGATAGTCCTCTACCACTTCATGATTTGCACTTTTGACATGATGAAGTCCAAATTGTGGTGGAGAGTAGCCGTAGAGAGCTTGGAATGGTGTAAGCTTGAGGCTAGTGTGGTAGGTGGTATTAAACCACCATTCTGCAAGGGATAACCAAGAAACCCACTTCCCAGGCCTATAGCTGCACATACAACGCAGATAAGACTCCAGACACGCATTCACACGTTCCATCCGACCGTACGTATGAGGATGATACGCCGTGCTCGGATGGAGTGAAGTACCCACGGCCTTGAATAAGGCTTGCCAAAAGCCACCCAAAAAGACTGCGTCTCGATCGACACAATGGTTGTAGGAGACCGTGGAGCTTGAGAATAGTGTCAATGAATATTTTGGCCACAGATCCGGCATATAAAGGGTGACTAAGATCTACAAAGTGATAATACTTCGTAAAGCGATCAACAATGACTAATATTACCTCCCTGCCTTCTGATTTGGGTAGCCCAGTTATAAAGTCCATACTCACATGCTTCCAAGCCTGATCAGGCACAGGTAAGGGTTGGAGTAATCCTGCAGGCAGATGGTGGTCGATTTTGTGTTGTTGGCATATGTCGCATTGCTGGATGAATTGAATCAGCTCCTTCTTGAGACCTGGCCATTGGAAATAAGACTTGGCACGCTGGTAACTGGCTTGCATCCCAGAATGGCCACCAATGGCAGATGAATGAACAGCTGTGAGAATGTTATGTCTAGCAGCACCAGTTTTGCCAACATAGATTCTCGCCTCGCAACTTGAGAATTCCATTAGTGTACGTATAACCATCAAACATTAACGGGAGAAATAAGAAGGCGAGGAATCCAAGATGAGGCAATTGGATCATCTTCATAGCTGGCTATTACTTCTAAGCCATTTTGGTACAATTGCTGATAGTGATGAACATGTAACACGAGATAAAGCATAAGCTACACGGTTTCTGAGCCTTTCTTATAATAAAGGGTATAATCATAACCTAGCAACTTAGTGAGCCATTTCGCTGAAGAATGGTGTGCGTTGTTGCTCCATAAAGTACTTCGACTTTGATGGTCCGTAAAAATCTTGAAATGGTTCCAGGAGTAAAGTAAGATCTCCATTTGTTGACTGCAAGCATAATGCCCAACAACTCCTTCTCATATGTAGAGAGAGCTCAGATCTTGAATGCCCATGCCTTTGATAAAGAAGGCAATAGGTCGACTCTCCTGCATTAAGACCGCGCCCACACCACAATCACTGGCATCCGATTCTACCTCAAAGGGCTTAGTGAAGTCAGGCAAAACAAGAATAGGAGTAGTAGTGACCATCTTTTTGAGTTGCTCAAAAGCAGCTTCAGCAGCATCATTCCAAGAAAAACACCCTTTCTTGAGTAATTGAGTTAGTGGTTGACAGATCAATCCATAGTTGCGAACAAACTTGCGATAATAGCCAGTTAGTCCGAGGAAACCACGTAAACCCTTAAGAGTAGAAGGTCGAGGCCAATTAACCATACATTCTATCTTGGTTGGTCATTCATGACACCATGCCTGCTAACGATATGACCTAGATTAGAGTTGTCAATATCTAACCGGGCCCGCAGGTTAGACCTAGCTTGGCTTGTTTCAACCCGGCTTGGCTTGGCCCGTTGTCTAAACAAGCCGGGTTAGGGTTGTCATATCTAGCCCTAGTAAAAACAAGCCAAGCTAGGGTCAACCCGCGGGTTACCCACCAACCCGTCAATTTCATGTGAGTTACTAGTTCAAGAATTTTAAGTTTCTAATTTAGTAATTTTAGGATGATTTTAGGGTTTTGTGATAGAAATCAAAGTTCATATATTCCTTAAATGATTTAATACAATCCAAATTTCATTTTTTGATTTAGGGTTACGGAGTAGTGGGTGCTTTCTTAGCATTTTGTAATTAAAGCATTGACCAACATAAATATACAATTATATATAAAATAACAAGCAAAATTAATCAACAACCACGAAATGGAAGAGTGGTTATAGTTTTCAGATATGAACCAAGGTGGGATGAGTTCGAATCCCTCTACCCACTGAGTTTTTATACGTTTAAGTGATTTTATGTTTCATCCATCCCATTTGACAAGCCAACCCGCAACCCGTCAGAGCCAACCCGTCTAGGGCTAGGGTTGGGGTTTTTGGCTTGTACATGAACAGTACTAGGGCTGACCCTAACCCGTCCATGGCTTGTCAAGCTAGGGCCGGGTTGACCCTAGCTTGCCCCGTTGACAGCTCTAACCTAGATATTCTATCCGGGGTTGTCCAAAAGAACACTTGGTGCGTTTAACAAACAATGAATGGTGTTGCAGAATAGAGAGGGTTAAATGGAGATGTTTGGTGTGAATCCAAGGTAGGACTATATACCAAAGATGTCATCAAAAAAAACTAAAATGAATTTCCGAAGATAGGGTCCAAAAATATCATTCATGAGTGATTGAAAAGTGGCCGGGGCATTGGTAAGCCCAATGGGCATTACTCGAAATTCAAAGTGCCCGTGATGCGTACGAAAAGCAGTTTTTTTCAATATCATCTATGTGAACCCTAATCTGGTGGTATCCGGTAGCGAAGTTCTAATTTGGAGAATATAATTGAACCGGATAATTCAACAAGTAGTTCATCAATGATGGGAATCGATACTTATCTTTACTTGTTGATGGCATTTAACTTGCGGTAGTCGAAGCAGAATCTCCAATCACCGTCTTTCTTTTTGACCAAGATTACATGGGATGAATACGGACTGTGACTTGGTTGAATGACTCCTGCCTGTAACATTTCGTGCACTAGCTTCTCAATCACCTCCTTTTGTATGAATGGCACTTGGTAAGGACGTGAATTCGGAGAAGAAGCATTTGGAGTGAGATTGATGTGGTGGTCATGAGCTCGTGCCGGGGGCAGTGATGTTGGAGTCTGAAAAATTGTAGGAAATTGATCCAATACTGCAGCAATCTGTGGTTGAATGTCCTCCGGTGGTGTGGTAGCAGATAAGGAAAAAAATGTCAAATAAAACCTTGTTTCCTTTCTTGAGGAGTTTGCGTATTCGGTGCTCCGACATCCGTGAAAGAGCAGCGACTTCTTCCTTATGTCCTACTAGTTCAATCTCCCTGCCTTGGTGTTTGAATTTCACTAGAAACTTCTTGAAGTCAAAAACCATAGGACTCTTTTCGCGCATCTAGTCCACACCGAGGACCATGTCACACCCACCAAGTTCTAAGATATGTAAGTTGTGGGAAAAATTATGTCCCTGCATACTCCAACTGAACTCAGCACATTTGTATTGACTGAGCAATTTATTACCATCAGCCACAGTAACTCTGTAGATTTGGGGTAGGAGTGAGCATACAACCACTTCTCTCGAGCAATTGCAGGGTCCGTAAAGTCGTGAGTGCTGCCACTGTCGATTAAGATGGTGAGGCCACCTTCTTCACAAATCCTTTAATCTTGATAGTGGTAGGAGAAATGTTACCAACTAGTGCATGCACAAAGATCTCCATGTCTTCCCTCTAACTCCACAATTTGAGGACTAGAACTCGCTCCCAATTCCACGTAATGAGGCGCCTCGTCATCATCGCCTACTATCATATAGAGATGTTGTTTATTACATTTTTGACCCCGTGTGTATAACTCATCGCAATTGTAGCAATGTCCCTTCTCCCTCTTTGCACGCATCTCAAAGATAAGTAAGTTTCTTCACAGGTTGCACCTTAGTACTTGTGGTGGGACTAGTAACATGAGGGGATAGTGACTAATGGAGGCATAACCGAAGGTTTGCTAGGAACAAGTTAATGTCTTACCTCCAGTAAACTGGGAGAAAATTTTGGCCGGTTCTTAGCAGCCTGTCCCAGATACACTCTGTCTTCTAGCTAGAAATATAGTCTGGGCTGTAGGGTTGAAGGAGTGAACATTTGCACCACTAATCGGATATCCTCCTTCAATCCACTAATAAAACTTTGGATGAAGTAATCTTCAGGAAGAGATGGGTTCTTAGCTAGAATTAAGGCCTTTAGTTCCTCAAACTGTTCTTGATACTCCATGACTGTATTAGTTTGGTCTAGCTTATTAAACTCCCTTACAACACTATCATGACCTATTTCCTGAAACCTAGTGCAAACATCAATAATAAAATCTTCCCAATACAAAATACCCTTACCTATTTGGTAATCCCGGAACCAAGTATCCCTTTTCCATCCAAGTATAGGGTAGCCATGTGCACCTTCTCATTTCATCATTCATTTGATGAAGAAAGAAGTATTTCTTACACTTCCTAATCCAAGCTCTAGGATTAGTACCATCAAAACGAGGAAAGTCCACTTTAGGTCATAATTGGAAAACTGACCTTCACCCAACTGATGAGTCTGAATGATTCGCTGCTGAGGAATCGATTAGTAATCCTGAAAGGTGTTGCGATTAGAAGGATCACCATCTCCCCCAGGAGGAGTAATATGTTCATCCTGAGTATTCCCCTGAGAGAAAGCTTGACGATCGAGAAGCAATTGAAACTTCGTATCTAAAGATTGAAGGAGTTCAAATTGATTTCCGATATCTGTCTTCATTGTCTGCACATCGGTTTTAACAGATCGGAACGACTGTACTTCTTCACGTAATCCTTGCAATTCCAGACTTAAATTTTTGGTGAACTCGTCCAATTTCTGTAACCTAGTACCCTCTTCCATGAGAACTGCCAAGGAAAGACCTAATCTGATACCACTTGTAGTTATCTACACTACAATAGGAATTTCAGAGATAACTTTACAGGATCTACTCTGTAAAAGTTAGAGAAAACCTCAAAGAGGCGGAAGAGATAACTCTAATTTCATCAATTTTCATTCGTTCTTCATTAGGTTTACGACCAACAAAAGGAAAGGGAAGGAAAACTCACACGTGCCTAACATACGAAATTATTAAAGGCACCAGTACAAGGGTAGCCCGTAAACAATTATCAAGACAAATACTAAGGGATGTGACATAAATTAACCATCCTGCTTCAAACTATAAAGAAAGAACAACATTAGAATCTTTATCAATATAAGAAAAAAGAAAAAAACATTTTGGAACCAGTTAAATATGATGAGGTACCATCAAGAGAAAATTTGAACAATAATATGTGTTCTAAAAGAGTATAATATTGAGCAAGTGTGTAAACTAACCATACTTCTGAAATAAAGGTGCACAAAGATTACAATTGATTACCTTTTTTTGTTCCAGTGTCGATTTTTATTTGACAAACTCATGTATTCAATGTTTAGAGGAAACTTTCGAGGAACTTTTGGGTGTCATAATTACCGTGCATGCATCCTAGAGTAGATGAGTTCATATTAAACCCAAAGGGTTTTGTTAGTACTAAAATTTTAAACCTTGCCAACTTCCAGATTTTTACCTGTTTTATAAAATCACAAGTGATGAGAGTAAATTTTATTTAAATTCCATGTAGTAAATAAAACCACAAATTATGTCCTTATCAACGCTACAATTTGGGTCTTCAAATGGAGGAGGAAACATATGGTAGCTTTTTTCCTGAAAGTGCACCACCGATAATTTAGAAGACTCGGGTAACATAACAAATACTTATATATTTATCACATCAAGACAGTACCGAATTTATAATTAGTTGGATGGCGAATATCTAATTTTTTATAATTTTAAGTTCTCATGGTTCAAAATAAGTCTTATGGTAGTTTATAGTATTTATTTAAATCATTATGACGAAAACTTGAAAGATAATGACAATAAAAGAAATTGTTGAACTAGCAGTGTACTTAAAGATAGGAAACAATTGATGTGATGAGATATATGATTTCAGGTAAATGAGTCAAAATGGTGGGTTCTCCACTTTAATGCCAACAACTAAGGCTTGGTTTGGTAATGCTTTTATTTTCTCAAAAGCACTTTCAAAAGCTATTTATGTTAATAATTTTTGAAATTAGTGTTTGGTAAAAAAAAATGAAAGTGCTTTTTATTGAAAGCACTTCCCAAATTCCTCAATTTTTAAAAGCTGGGGAAGAGGAGCTTTTAAAAGCTACAAAAGCATAAGCTGTGGCCCCACCTAAATTTAATGATTGATTTATCTTTTTTATCCCTACTTTATTTTATAAATGACAAAAGTTACCTCATAAATTTATATACAATCAATTTTTTTACTGTTTCTTATATTGCATTCTTTAATTTTTTTTAATTTTTCAAACTATTTTATATACTATTTCATTTAATTTGTTAACAGTATAACTAAAAAAATATTAAATAATTACTTAATTTTAGTTTCATTTTTTGTTTGAAATATATATATATTAGTATTTAAGTAAAATAATTTTTTAACAATCATAATAATAGTGGTAATTAGTATGAATATTAATATTATATAGTAAAATAATTAATTATTTTTAAACCCTATAAAATTGAATAAACCTACCATTAGAGATATGTCTGTTTTTGTCATTTGCTACAACAACTATGGTTGAATCTGAAATTTTACCAAACACACTTTGATTGTTTTTTCAATCAGCTTCAACTTTAATTAATATTTTACCAAACGCCTAACTGCTTTTTTCTCACAAAGACAAAGACAAAGAACGTGAGAAAAGTCCGCTTTTCAAAAGTTCGCAAAGAATACCAAACTAAGCCTAAATACACGGCTAATATTGTACTAGTACGGATACAAAATTAGTTAAGCGACACGGGGAAAGATAAAATCTAACATCAGATCACGTGTATAGTATACAACCCACAAAGACTGTAGAGTGAGCCCATTTGCATTTATTCGACCTTCCCAATAATGGAGTATTATCTTCTCACGTTTAACTCGCAGTAGTCACTAGTCAGTACTCGAGTGGTGAGAGTCAAGTACTTGTTGGGTTTTTTTTTCTCGAAAAAGTGGTAATTGTTGGAAAACGATTACTAAAATATAATTTTTAAAATTGTAATAAGATTATAATTTATTATTTTCTTTTGTGAATGAAAAAAACTTATTAGTCCCACATTGTGGAGTTTCCATGTTTTAGTTGTTTTAAGAGACTATATCAGCATTTTAGTCCCACATCGGGAGTTTTTTCTTCTTAAGTTGTATTTGTTAATTATATAAACAAATTCACTACTTTTGTAAAATCAATAGGAAAGGGGTTGCTCTATATTTTAGAGGGACCCATAAGGGAAAATATTTTATAGCATTAGCGATTTTCCTTAACGGTTTTTTCGGATTTGCCAAGCTCAAGTTGAGCATCTACTACATATGCTAGTAGTAGGCGTAGTAGGAAGTTTTATCCTGGAGATATCCGTCCCGTGAGGGCTATAGCATCACTCTTGAGTGTAGCCGGGCGCTAATGTCTTAAGGGCAACGTGTTGAACACGTGACTCACTTTGTTTTTCCAAAGTTTTGCCTTGTTGATGTTGCGGAGATTTGGGGAGCTCGTTCGTTTCATCAAATCGATCACTTCCACTATAAAGGATCTAACTATCAATAACTTTTGCTTATTTGATTTTTTCCTTGTTTTTGATTATTGCACCCAACAATCTTAAGAAATTAGAATTTGTAATAATCAAGAATGGTTGATTGGTTTGTGAATCATGGATGTTAATTATGTAGCGAAAAAACAGAAAACGAATTTTTGGTCAGCTGTAGAGTTTCGAATTTATCTCTCAACCTAGAAGGAATTTCGATGAACTCTTTTGACAAAACGTAGTGGACATCCTGATAGTTACCCATGTAAAATTTCAGAATTTTTGGAGTTGTAAAAGTTTTTTTTTGATATTTTACAAAAAGAGAAACGTTCCTAAAAAAATTCTGACGGGCAGTAAATGTTTTGTTAACTAAAGTAGTTTTTATGGGGTAACCATGATTTTTTTGATATGGTGGTTCAAAAGAAGTTTGTAAATCTAGATATTATCTTCAAAACTCATATTTTATCTTCCGTTTCGGAACTAAGTTTTCTGAGATGTGGTGTATTAGATGATTGGGAAATTACCATCTCCGTAGTCAAAGTATAAACGAAGATTGTAACATGAAACTGGAAAGGGACATGGCTAACAGGCGCATGTGAATGAACACAATTTTTCCAAAGCTGACAAAGGTTGGAACATCAAACGCAACTCTAAGCGTAGTCTTCTTAAGAAAGGTATGTTTTATAAACCTGAATCTAGCATTACTTCAATTAAGGGTGATTTTTATGTGTGTAAAATCCTAGCCATACGGCAGTAAATTGTAGGCAACATAAAAACCTTAATTAGTAGAAAGTTAATGCTAATTTAGTTGAAACAAACTAGAACGAGTTCAGTGGCATGATGCCGGAAGTTATTTTGATAACCAATGGGGGAGATTGGTGGGTAGATTCTGGAGCCACCAAGCATGTTTGTTGGAACAGAAACCTGTTCACCTCCTATCAGAGGATAGAGGATGTCGAGAAACTCTATATATATGAGTAAATCATCTGCGACAGAGGTTGCATAAAAGGGAAAGGTCGAGCAGAAACTCATATATGTAAATATGCTCACATCGAATGAAGTTTTCATGTTCCGGGCATATGCAAGAATATTGTATCTTGTTCTGCTGTAGATGGTAAAAGATTAAAGATCTTAATTGACTCCGGAAAACTTGTTGTAACTAAGGGCAGTGATTTTTTAGGCAATGGTTATAAGACTTAGGGTCTATATAAGCTTAACGGAAAAAATGATGAAGTGAACATAGTTGATTCTTGTGTTTTCTTTTGTGTGATTGAATGTTTTGCATGGTAGACTTGGAACCGTAAACTTATAAGTCAGTGCATAAACTGGCTAGCGTAGGCTGTGTACCCTAATTTAGTTTGGATATTGAACACAAAAGTTAAATCTTTGCAAAATCAAAATATGCTATAAAACCTTTTAGCAAAATTGTTCAGAGTAATTCTAAGCCCTTAGAATTAATTTAGTTAGACCTAATTGACATGAATCAACCCAAACTAAGGTGGTTTATAACTTTCATAGATGATTGTACGAGGTACTCTCTTATATACTTGCTTAGGGGTAAAGATGATGCCTTAGAAGCCTTAAGTATATAAACTTGAAATTGAAAAAGAAGTATATGTTACCACTAAAAGGGTTAGGTCTAAACATGATGGAAAGTATGAAATTCATATAAGAGAACTTTACTTGTTAAATGGCATTATTCATGAGATTGCATCTTCTTATCCACCATAGTCTAATGGTATAGTTGAACGTAAGAATAGAACCATTAAGGAGATGATTTATGCCATGTTAATTAAAGGATTATCCGCCAACTTGTAGGGGGAGGTCGTCCTCTAATTTTGTTATATCTTGCAAGGATCAGATAAAACTTCATATGATTATGGAAAGATAGACAACCTTTTTATGCATACGTCTAAGTGTGGGGGTGTTTGGATAAGGTAGTTATTCCTTCTACTAAGAGAACTAAGATAGGACCCAAACTTTTGATCGTGTCTTCATAAGGTATCCCGAATACCTTACTACATACGCTTTTGGTTGTGAGTTTTGATTTTCTGACGTTGGTGTGAATACTTTTATGGAGTCTAGGGATGTTGAGTTCTTTGAACATGTTTATTTTGAAACATGTCTCTTCTTAAGGATTTGTTGTTGATCCCCTAGATGTCTTTTCAACTAGTCAGAATTTACCTTGAAAGGAATATGGAGAAGAGTTGATCCTAGGAGAAGTAAAATGATTAGAACTGAGACTTTTTATGGACCTGACTTCATAATATGCCTAGCTTAGTCTAAGTTCCAGACTCGTAAAGAAGCCATAACATTTACTGAAACCCCATTATGGTAAGAAGCTTCATTCAGTGAAATGGACTTAGTCCGTCAAAACCATACTTGGGAGCTTGCTAGTTTACCTCCAGGGAGTAAGACCATAAGATGTAAATGAGTCTTTAAGAGGAAACGTAAGGTAGATGGAACTATGGAAAAATATGAGGCTAGGTTGATAGCTAAAGGCTATAAACTAAAAGAAGGTGTAGATTTCCTTGATTCTTATTCACCTGTGACGAGAATTACTTCCGTTGAGATGCTAATTGATATTGTTGCCATAAACAACTTGGAGATACATCATATGGATGTTAAGACAGCTTTTCTAAAACCGTGAATTAGATAAAGAAATTTACATAGATCAACCTGAGGACTTTGTAGTGATAGGTTATGAAGACAAAGTTTGTAAGTTGAACAAATCTTTGTATGGTTTTCAAATAAGCATGTAAACAGTGACATGGAAAATTTGATCATGTGATAATGTGTAGTGTGTAGTAGCAGGATTTCCCACACTACACCCCTTACTCAATTTTGCTTAATTAATCCATTAGAAGATGTAAGATCAAGAACATTATTAATTGAATTCATAAAGTGTTTACACAGGAAAATAGAATTACACTTAGAAGTTAAAGCGCTCTTAAACTTTCTCTCTCCTAATGACTTGCCTAACAATTCTAAAAAGATCTCTCTCTTTACTGACTCACTCGACCCTTTATATAGGGTAATACATAGTGGATGACATGGCTAAACTATCCTTTATTTTCTGGAATGTCTCGCGAAGTGTCGCTAAAGTGTACAACTATTCAATCTCGCGACACTTCTTATCCCTCGCCAGGTTTCATGTCTTTCAGCTATTTTGTGTGTCGTTATTTCCCATCGCGTCGTTTATTTTAGCTTCCTGCGACTCCCTCGCGGTACCGTCGTTTATTGATCCCGCGAACCCTATCCATTGCGATATTATGATCCTACATCTTGCCTCTTTTTCCTTGAATATTGCTTGAAGAGCGATCTTTAAGGAAAAATCTGTTGTTGTAGTGATCTTTGGTTTTTGTTGATGAAGGAACGAGCAGAAGAATACTGTACTTGAAAAGTACGTACTTGCCTCTATTCTTTTGCGAAGTTCCGGAGCTTCTTTGAGATATATATGAAGTATCGTCTCTTATCTCTCCTCATATTTCTCCTGCGAGAGTACCATGAGATTTTTACAATATTGTTGCCGCGACTACTTATCTTTAAAATCTTCAATTTTGTACTTTTACACGGATTTTGATTATTAATGTCTTCTCTTGACACGTCTTTTTCAACCACTTTTTCTTGACCGTTCATGTCTCTTCGCATTAAATGACCTCGTTTTTCTCGAGGCTCTTTTCCCCTATATATAGTTTTCTTTTCCCTCCTTTACATCTTTTAGTTTGTCTCTGCAATTTTCTTTGATTCTCTCCTTCCGCAATTTGCGCTCCCGTTTACCGCAAAGCTTTTCTTCATCCTTTCTAGCGCTGTTTTTAATCTCCAATCTTCCATCCATTCCCATACTGATAAATGGCTTCCATCAGTCGTGGATACAAAACATCTTTTGAAGAAGTTCAGCAAAAGTTGCTCGAGAAGGGTTTTACTCTGTCAACCATTCCTGATCAAGAACCCTCATCCATTCTTTCTGTAAATCTTTTCTCTGATCATCAATGTGATGATCAAAAGATTATAGTCTCGCTCGGTCAGCTTCTCGCGGGACTTCCTATTCCCTTGTACAATCCCGAGTTGCCTTTATTTTATGAAATTTTGGCCCATGAAAATTCTCTCGGGCCGTTTATCAATTGAGTGGCGATTGCATTCGCCTAATGCTTGAGTTCGCGAATCGTGGTGCTGGCAAAGGATCTTTATACCATCCTACTGTTAGAAATCCCAAATTCGCAGACTTGGAAATAGCTGTTGAGAAATACACTGTGGAAAACTTTTTTGAAAATTACTCAGTGATAACTATGGTGAATGCGAGATCTCGCTGGGGCATTCGTCTGAAGAAAAAGGATAATGTCCCTGAAGATAAATTACTCATGCAAGACATTGATTGGCACCCAGGCAATAATACCTCTCCTCGTCATTCCAAAGATGAGAAATGGTGGGTCGTACCCTTGATCTTAAATGGTCCTTACATCGCGGGCTCGTATATTCTTCCTGCGAATCTCGCAGGATATCATCCTTGGGAATTCAAATGGCCTGAGAAGAAGAAAGAGGTATGTTTCCGACTTTAAATTTAGCTTTTGTAATTTTCTTTCTATAATTGCTGATTTTGTGAAATCTTTCAGATAGCCAGGTTGAAAAGAAGCTACAAAAGGGATCCGTCGGAGGATACTCTGACATTGCTTCGATCGCTTACGAGTGAAGTAAGAATCACTTCCTTTCCTCTTATTTAAAACAATATTGTTGCCTCTGTTTCTTATCTTTACACGTATGCGAAGGTCAAGTTGAAGAAACTATTGCTGCGAAGACTAAAAGTAAGGGTAAAACTGCCGCCGCAAGGGTAAATCCTTCCGCCCCCTTAACTAAGAAGCGAAAGGTCCAATCCTCTTCTCGCCTTAGCTCAAGCTCGAATCTTCCGACGAGGATAACCATGAATCGAATCCTTCTCTTGCCAAGAAGATTCCATCGGTCAATTCTTCCATGGATCAATTATCCAAAGATCTTCTCGCATTGTTTCCAAGGAATGGGAGATGCTCCCCCTAGCTTCTCTTTGTGGGGCTCTCGCAAACGTGTGTAATGCTGCTTTATTGGAAGGCAATAATTCATTCAATGGAGTCTCTAGAGTTGTGTCTCCTGACCTTTTGAATGCACTTGGGTCTCTGGTATGTGTACAGCATACTTCCTCGCTAACTTTAAATTGTTGAGTATATATGTTTTAATGATTTTTCTATCTTCTTTTACAGGTTGGAAGATCTTCCTTTGTAGTTGCCTCAGACCTTGAGAGAAGACGCAACAATCTTGAAAAGAAGAATTTGCAATTGAGCAAGAAGATTCAAGAGTTAGAGACCGAAGCTGCGTCATCTCGCGATAAAGACGAGAGAATTCAAAAGTTAAACATCGAACTTAACTCCCAAAAGGATAAGGTGTCCACTCTTCAAAACGCCAATCAGCAACTTTATGGTATTAAATTTTTCCTCCTTTCACTATTTTTATTTTATCGGTCGCATATTGCTACCTAACTTATTACTTTCGCAGATGTATATAATCTCTCCGATGAGGCTATCCTTCTCCATACATTTCCCGATCCTATGGATAATAACCTTCTTCTCGCTCACCTCAACGACTCTTTAAGTAGTTCATCAAACAAAATTAACTCCCTTTCATTAAATGAACTTCAGACCAAATATCGTCTTTTAGAAATTGAACATAGATCTGGTTTAAGTGCTGCCAACCAATTTAAACGAATGTTTCTCGAGTCCAATAAAGAAATCAAAATTTTGAGGAAGAAAATTAGCGACCTTATAGATGATAAAGATCGCATTGCTAACAATGGTGCACATGGCATTAGCAACATTTCAAAAATCTCTCCTTGAACTACAAATTGAACGGGATGAATTGCTTCGCGTAACTCCTTGCTTAGTGAGCGAGAAGATCAAATTCGTTCCCTCCTTGTTATAAATAGTGACGATGAATTCGCCGGGCTGCGAAAGTTTTAGATAATGCCGGGAATAACTTAGGTGTTGATGTTAGTCTTCACGCCGAGCATACTTCCTTGATTAAAGATATGATATACGATAGAGAAGGTTATTTATTACACCTTACTACTTCTTACTTTTGTAGTATTGCTTGTAAATTATTAACTTGTTGTTACTTATTTGCGTAACTGAGAAGAGACTTCGAGGTTAGAATTAGGGATCTTGAATCTGAGAAAGAACAACTCGCCGGGAATTTTCCAACGAGAATTGAAGAACTTGAATCTGAAAAACAACAGCTTGCGAAGAGTCTCACCCTCCGTAATAATAAGTATTCCAAGTTGAAGAAACAATTTGAAACGACAGTGGAGAACTTTAATAATGATGCCGTTCGTTTCGCAATGGAGCCATGGAGTATGTTTGTAAACACCGTAACATCCCTTTGCATACATATCCCCGGCTTCTTGAAAAGGTTCCCGAGAATCTACCTGTCTCTCGATGTTTCGATAGTGAAGTCGGGCGAAGAAGAAAATTTCGGCGATGAGAATAATAAAACCGATGAATCGGATGAAGAAGAAGAATTACCAAAGATATAATTCTTTTTGTTTTCTTTTTCTTTGCGTGTAATATCCGTACATTCTTGTATCTTTGTTATAGTGAACTCTTTTTCATGAATTCAATCTTCACTCCCCTTTTTTGGTAGTTCTTCCTTGTAATATAATTGGCTAACATTATTAATGTATAACTCTTTCGTCAGAAGATGAATAACAATATTCCATCTTTTCCATTCCCATACTTGCCTCTGATATTTATCTTCTGAAGAAAGAAGTTAGTTATCCTCATGTATTTTGTTGGATAATAATTTTAATGTTGCTGAAATGTATGGTTGCGACGAGGTCGCAGATATCTTTATGAATTGAGAATGCTATCTCATCAGGAATAATTTTATGAATTGAGAATGATTTTACTCAGTCATCATCATCTTTGTATTGTCTTCTTTACTGATGTCGAATTTTGTATTGCGACGAGGTCGCAGGCATCTCCATGAGTGGAGAAACCTACTTTTCTCGTCTTATCATTTCGGTAGTCTTTATTTTATCTCTTCTTGTGGCGACAAGGTCGCAGACCGCCTTTACATTTTCATGCAATGGCTCATTGACCTTGCCTTATCAATTTTGTGTGGTCTTCCGAGTTAGACCTCCCTAATTAGAGGTCTTCCCCCGCCACCTTTTATGGCGACAAAATCGCAGGACGTCCTTACACTTGCATGTAAAGACCCATTGATCTTGTCTTATCATTTTCCAAGTATTTTTGCCTCTGCAGGATGTTTTGGTTGCGACAATATGACAGGCCTAGATATCCTTGCGAACATAAAGTCCCATGACATTGTCGTCGTGCGACGAAATCGCAGGACGTCCGTACACTTTCGTGTAAAGACCCATTGATCTCGCCTTACCCTCGCGTTAGTATTATTGCCTCTGCAGGATCATTGCACAAATATGACAAGTCTAAGTCTCCTTGCGAAAACAAAGCCTCATGACATTTGCGTCTGTTTTGACACCCCCCCTATTGGAGAGCGTCGCCCTTATCATCTCCCCGGTTGCCCCTTCAAGGAGGCGAAACATCGGCCATACAAGACTAGCTCCTCCCATCCGGTCTTAACAACAACCAGTTGTTTTCGCAGCCTCTTATCCCTTATACCTATATGGTTTATGGTTACAAGACTGCACCCTAAGTGGAGTTTTCTTCGGGCGAGTGCAACGCATACCAAGACTTGCCAAGAATGGCCGGGGGTAGGTTCATCCATCCGGGCACTCGCTCAACCGTGTACCTCGGCGCCTTGAGCATGCACTCGACTCCTAGGAAGAGACCTCGGTCGCCCAACAAGGGTATAACCTACATATATAGTTGGGAATCCAAGGTACCTCTTCCGGATAGGCTTTCATGGGCCCCAAATTTCCATGACTCAGGCTCAGGAGCGGTGTAACCTTCCCCCGAGTCATGTCGAGAGATACCCCCATTATGACGCACTTTAGGTCTTACATTTGCCTCTTACGAAATGTTATTCGCGAACTAGGTGTACGCCATAAAGGTTCGTCCCATTCTTTTACTTATTCATATTTGTTAAATCATTCAATCATTCAAGTTTCATTATTTTCTTGATTCTTGTTTGCGAAGTATTCGCACAATTCTCGTATTTTCATTTTTCTTTCTTAATTGAATTCCCATATACTCTTGGCTGCGAGATTCTCGCACCTCATTACTTCAATTGCTACTTTTTCTCCCGTTTTTGTTGATTATTTACTTCTTATGCCTTTTGCTCCTCATATCCTTTGCTTCTTTATTACCATAATATTCGCCTGTGTCTCTAGGCATTCACCTCGCGAGGTATGTTCGATCCTTACTTCTATGGCATCCACCATCAATTTTTCCTTTCTCTTCTCATCTCTCACATGTCTGTTTCCAACCTTTTCTTTTGGCATTCCTTTCTTCGCAGACTTTCTACATCTACTTCATGACATTGTTGCGACTCCTTCCAATCTCCCTGTATAATACCAATGCCATTTGGATGTGGGAATTTAATACATTGATGATACGTTGACGCGACTCCCAAGATTTCATGAAGCCATGGCCTCCCAATCAGCGCATTGTATGGAGATTCCACGTCAACCACACAGAATAAAATACCAGTTGATAATCCTTGTAGAGGTATTCTCATGTGAGCCTCTCCCTTTGGTTTGTTTGCAGTGCCATTAAAGCCATATATCTTGTATGTAGAGGGGATCAAATCTTCATCTTTTCCTCCCATCGTCTTGTAAGTATGGTAGAAGAGAATATTCACCGAACTTAGGGTGTCGATTAAGATTCGGTTGATCGCCCGACAGAAAGCTTCTCGCCTCATCATCTTCTCCATCAACCGGTTTCGGGTTAATCTCTAGTTTCACAACCAACGGGCTATCGTGTGTTTCTCTTCCTTTTGGCACTTCATCCGCAGAGAAAGAAATAGTCTTCACTGCCACTTTTCTAATCTGCGTTGTTCTCGCCAAAGCTCATTATTTCTTTATCATCAACATCTCTCGCAAAGACTCTACCGAGCACGTTGTCATGAAAATCTTCGATTGTGCGATAAGAGTGGATGATAGAGTTGCAATTCAAATTTTTGGCTTTCGCTCCGATTTCTATCACAAATGTTTCCTTTCCTTTCGCCGACATCGTTCGTGCATTTCGGTGGTGGTGGTAATGTCCGGCCTTTTTCTTCTCCTTTTAGAAAGTGATTGACTTCCCCGATCAATCATCCCGAGAATAATTCTCTTTATGTTTCTACAATCGTTTGTTTGATGCCCATGGAAGCGATGGTAAGAACAAAACTCATGACTTCTATCGCTTTGGCGGTGGTTCCATTCCAACATTCCAAGGTGCTGGTACATTTTCCATCACGAGTATAGCTTCCCGCATCTTTTCAACGCTAGCATTCGGTGGAGGCATCTTAATTTGTTCCCATCTTTGTTCTATGACTTCTCTCGCCCTCCACGGTTATTTTGCCTTCGTCCACCATAAGTTTCTTGCACGTGATCTAGCCTCCGAATCTTATTATTGTCATTACGGTTGTAGTAATTCCTTTCACGTTCAAACTCTTCTTGATCATGGCTTCCCATGGCTACTATCTTCTGCTGTCCTTCATCGGCTCTCCTTGCTCGTTTGTCCTTGCGAAGTGCTCGCCACTGTATTGATGAATCGAGGTAACAAGCTTGCGTTCGCAGCATTCGAGTTTGTGTTCGCGACCGGATAAGAATTCATTTCATTCTGTCTTTCTTCTAAGGCGATATATTCTTCTGTAATTCTCGCAGATTCGCCATCGTGATTGTATTTTTTACTCTAAAAATTTGAATGTATAACAAGTTAGTCGCAAAGAGAGCATTCACAAATGAGAGGATGAGATATCTCTCCTCAACCCGTCCAGGCCATCTCGCTACACATGGTTCTCCATCTTATTGTCAAACTGTCTTAAGCTTTCTCCAACTCTTTGTTTCAACCCGAATACATCTTCAATTCCGGTCGCGTGAAGTTGTTGCTTATGTAGGCTCCCAAAAATGTAGCTTGCAGATGGTTAAACGACGCGATCGTGTTCCTGGGCAAACCTTCAAACCACTTTAACGCTTCTCCCGTTAAGCTTGACGCGAAGTACTTACACAATATAGCATCATGACTCTCCCACTGCAGCATACATCTCATATAAGCTTTAATGTGCTGTATCGCACAGGTTGTTCCGTCAAAAATCTTTGGCTAATGTAGGCAAATTGCATTTAGGAGGTATTCCTCCCATCTCGTACTTCTAACGTGAAGGGATTCTTCGCAGCCTTCTCGCGATGGCTTCGCCCAACTGTCTCCTTCCTCCTTCCCTTCTATTATTCGGTAATCCTCTCATTTCGGCCAATTCTCTTAAGATTTGTTCATTTGCCTCGAGAATTTGATTCTCTTTGGTCTTTTTAGCTCGCTTCTCCTTCTTCGCTCGTGTCTGTTTTGACCTTCCCCGCTCGTTATTTTCTCCTCTTCTTTCCTCGCGACGCTCTTCTTCGTTTCTTTCACAATTCGCACACCATTATATCGGTTGTTCTCTCTTCTTGGTTGTCTCTCGGCTCTCACTGCGCCTCTCTCATTATTCTTCATTAATATTTCTATTGGCACGATTTTGTTCCCTTCTTCTTTCGCGGTTATCATGGTTATTCTGCCGGATTGCCTCCTCCATCTCTTGATTTTCCATTTCTTCTCTTAGCCTTTCTCTCGCGAGCTAGCCGCGCTTGTTCAATGTAGTGTCTCTCAATGTCATCCTCGATCTCTCGGTTTCTTCTCAGTTCTTCTCTCCCGTGCAAGATTATTCTCCTTCAAAGCCATTTGGGTCATTCAATTCTTGGAGTTGCATGTTTCCTTGATTTTCCCTATTCCGCTCATTTTGAAGATTTTCGGGCTGAGGAATATAACGATCTTCTATTTCTTCTCTTCTCTCGCCATGCTCTATATTCGGATTTTGTGTTTCTCCATCGGTGCTTTCGTTGGTAAAACTCTCCTTCTTTCTTCTCGATTCGATCTTGAACTTGATCTCACGCTACTTCTAGATCTCCTATTTTGCAACCTCATATTTTCCATCCTCAATTCATGATTCTGTCTTGTCAAGTTTGCTCGTTCCTCTGCCTCTAGCCGTCTCTCCTCATGTATTGTTTGTCTCAATCTTTCTAATGTTGCGATTTCTTCGTTACCGGATTCATTTCTCCATTCATTTCTTGCTCTCCTCCTCCTTGTCCATTGTTCACCAACTGCTGCTCCTCTTCTCTCTCGTCTTCAGAATCAGATCTCCAAGTATGTACACTTACTCTATCATAATCCTCAACCGCGTTTGCTATTGGGGAGTTCGGTGGTCGATTTTGATCTTCTCCATCATTTCTCCTATTCATCCTTGATGATTCTCCTGTTTCATTCCTCCTTTCTCCGGCCAAGTCTCCCACTTCTTCTTACAACCGTTGATTGCCCTTGTACATTTCTTCTTCTAGCCATTTTTTCTTTTTCAATGAATTCTTGAGGATCTTCTCCAAATCTTTTTTCGTTAATTCAAATTCCTTCCAATTTCTACGTCAATCTCTCGCACTGAGTCCTCGTTTCTAGCGCATATGTAGTAGCAGGATTTCCCACACTACACCCCTTACTCAATTTTGCTTAATTAATCCATTAGAAGATGTAAGATCAAGAACATTTATTGATTGAATTCATAAAGTGTTTACACAGGAAAATAGAATTACACTTAGAAGTTAAAGCGCTCTTAAACTTTCTCTCTCCTAATGACTTGCCTAACAATTCTAAAAAGATCTCTCTCTTTACAGACTCACTCGACCCTTTATATAGGGTAATACATAGTGGATTAAACTATCCTTTATTTTCGGGAATGTCTCGCGAAGTGTCGCAGTGTACAACTATTCAATCTCGCGACACTTCTTATCCCTCGCTGAGGTTTCATGTCTTTCAGCTATTTTGTGTGTCGTTATTTCCCATCGCGTCGTTTATTTTAGCTTCTGCGACTCCTCGCGTACCGCTGTTTATTGATCCCGCGAACCCTATCCATTGCGATATTATGATCCTACATAGTGGATTTAAGTTAATGAATCGACAAGTATATTTACAAGTAACTTGTAAAGGATGCCTGTGTGATTGTATGCTTGTATGTTTTTGATATGCTTATACTTGATACAAACATAGATGTGATTAATTCCACTAAAATCATGCACTGAATGAGAATGTTGACTTGAAAGACTTAGGCCCTTTTGATGTAATCTTAGGGATGAGAATTAAAAGATAATCAAACGTTTAAAGTCTTAGTCATTCTCATTATGTTGAATTTGTGCATAAGAGATACAATCAGTCTGATTGTAAGCCTGCTTGTACTCAAAACAATTATTCATGTAGACTCGAGAAAAATAAGGGTAATGGAGTATCTTAACTTGAATACTCAAGAGTTATAGGATGTCTGATGAATTTAATGAACTGTAAGAGCCCAGACATTGCCTATATTATGAGTTAAGTTGATATAATTGTAGTCGTGAGCAAGAGCATTGGGATGCACTTAGTAGAGTATTATGGTACCTAAAGTACTCTATTACCTTTTGTTTGATTTATGAAAGGTATCTTGTTGTCCTTGAAGGACTTTGTGATGCAAACTGGATAAGTGACTCAGGGGAGTCTAAGTCTACGAGTGGATATGTTTTCACTCTAGCATGAGGGTTTGTTTTTGGAAGATTTCCAAACAGACATATATTGCTCAATTCATTATGGAATCTAAGAGTATTGCGTTAGATAAAGCACGAGAGGGGGCCGAGTGCCTAAGATGCTTTTAGAAGACATTCCTCTCTCGGCATAGGCACATGCCGGCTATATCTATACATTGTGTCAGCCAAGCTATAATAGCTAAAGCTAAAAATAACTAATCTCAATCGGCGTTATTTCCATTGATTGGATAAAGTCCAAGGAGAATATCGCGCAACCTTTGACGAAAGGTTTATCTAAAGAGATAGTTAGAAATGCATCGAGGGGGATGGGGCTTAAGCTCATAAATTAAACTTGCCATGAAGGATACTCAACCTTGCTGATTGGAGATCCCATGATCAAGGTTTCGAATGAGACAACTAATTTGTGGTGGGTAAAGGTAAGCACTACCAGAGAATTTCATTGTATGTCCCTTCCCTATGGTGTAGACGTGATAGTGTGACTACATGTGAAGGATGACTTTTAAGAAGTCTTAAGGAGTTCTATAGTTTCAATTTAAAATTGAAGTGGGGTGTATAAATAACACTCTTTATGGAAAGTCACCTATCTCGAATGAGGAAGTGGGGCCGCTTCCTATGAGAATATGAGCTTTGATTCTCTAGAGCATTCTGAGAAACGGGATATGTCCAGGGCTAAATTGGACAAAAACGGCACGAGCTTGGCAGCACCCTTGGAGATATCATCCGTGGTTGTTATCGCGAATTACATCAATGCTAGAGTTCAAGACATAGTTCACTTGTCTCTAGCAAGTAATTAGATAATATCTCACTAAGAAAAGGTTCAAGACCTCATGAACACCTTTGCCTAAAATGGTATTTCCTGCGCTTTTTATATGATTTTCGTTTCGATGGTTTTGGTATTACTGGAACTTAGTCACTAAGGGTTCACTAGTTCATGTTTTTTCACTTTGGTGAAAGGAACCTTTAGTCTCACTTGTGAGGAACTAAAGATGAAAGCTCTATATTATATGATTTTAGAAATCCATAGTATGATCCTGGGGTCATCACACTGTTGTGTGAGGGAGATGACGTTGGAATGGCTAGTATGACTTCAACTTGCACGATCCATGCATTCGGTCTTCGCCTGGCCGTGAGATTGGGTTGTTGATTTACCAAAATCTATCTGTGTTTTCGTGTTTTATTGAGTTTTCATTCATGTGGGGGATTGTTGGAAAACGATTACTAAAATTTAATTTTTAAAGTTTTAATAAAATTATAATTTATTGTTTTCTTTTGTGAATGAAAAAAACTTATTAGTCCCACATTGTGGAGTTTCCACGTTTTAGTTGTTTTAAGAAACTATATAAGCATTTTAGTCCCACATCGGGAGTTTTTTATTCTTAAGTTGTATTTGTCAATTATATAAACAAATTCACTACTTTTGTAAAATCAATGGGAAAGGGGTTGCTCTATATTTTAGAGGGACCCTAAGGGAAAATATTTTATAGCGTTTCTTAAGCGTTCGCGATTTTCCTTAACGTTTTTCGGAGTTTCCAAGCTCAAGTTGAGCATCTACTACATATGCTAGTAGTAGGTGTAGTAGGGTTTTTATCCTGGAGATATCCGTCTGTGAGGGCTATAGCATCACTCTTGAGTGTAGCCGGGCGCTAATGTCTTAAGGGAAACGTGTTGAACACGTGACTCACTTTGTTTTTCCAAAGTTTTGCCTTGTTGCTATTGTGGAGATTTGGGGAGCTCGTCTGTTTCATCAAATCGATCACTTCCACTATAAAGGAGCTAAGTATCAATAACTTTTGCTTATTTGATTTTTTCCTTGTTTTTGATTATTGCACCCAACAATAACTATAAACCTCATTCGTAACTCTGTTATGAATGATGAAATATGTTTATTACGGTATTCTAGCAAATTGAAAGTTTCGATTGTTCAACAATATTCTTAGATTTTCATCATTCCGATTGCTTGGTAACAAAGCATTAGTTACAAAAAGATGAAATATGTCTTTGCCTCTATAATAGCATACCTATTTCTTAGAACAAAACCATTTGCTTTGAAATTTATGCGGTACTAGGATGAACCCCAAAATCTTCTGATAATGAGTATCTCTTTTGTCGCGCTCTAGAGTACATTCATACAAGAATCCTTAGAATAGCTTCTGAATCGCTTTGGAAAATACGTTGAATCCACTCCATTGGGTTGCCCATCTGAACGCAGCCTCGGTTCCTTTTTCTTCTAGATCTTCTCTTGTAGTGCAATCGACATAGCTTCCTTTTCCTTCATTTTCTCCAAGTTAGACCAATTCCAGAGGTCGTAATGGGATTTGACATAGAAATAACTATGTTAATCCAAATTGCCATATAAGAACAGCCTAGTATTATCAATCAGCTCACAATAATCTTAATCGACGCGGCGAAAGAAGATATTGTGGAATCACAAATGATGAGACGAAGATGTTTGTGACTACTTTTATATCTTGCCTATCGGAGATATCAATCTCAAGCCAATCGTTACGATTGTACTCAATACGATAGAAACATCAAGATCAGATCACACAACTACAATAAAGTAGTATCGGTCTAGCTTCACAATCCCAATGAAGTCTTCAAGTCGTTAACCTACAAGGTCTCGGTAGAAACCTAAGGTTAAAGGATAATCGACTCTAGCTTATACAACTAGTATAACACAGGAGGTGTGGGGATTAGGTTTCCCAGTTGCTAGAGTTCTCCCTTATATAGTCTTTCAAATCAGGGTTTGCAATCAATGTTAGCTTAGTAACAAAGCATTCAATATTCACCATTAGATGAAAACCTGATTAGATTCAAGCTAATATCTTTCAACCGTTGGATCGAAAACTTAGCTTGTTACACACAAATGAAATGCACGTTTCTAGGCTTGTGTAACCGTACCCAAACATGTACATTTTTTTGTTCAACAATATTTAACCAAATGGTTAACCATATGAGCACTAACCATATTCTTCTTCACCATAACTAGTTCAAATGACTCAAATGAACTAGTTAGAGAGTTGTCCAATTGCTTAGATCTTATAGAAGTATACAAGACACAATCGAAGCAAAAACGATTTGATTCACTCGAATCGATTCATGAACTTTATAGCCACGGTTTGCAAATTGCATTCCTTAGTTTATATAAGTATAAGTTCACAAATAATTGTTTTTAGATATAACCAACTCAAGTACGCGGACTAAGTTCGGGACTTAAGTTCCGGAAGAAGTTTACAAACTCCAGCGGATATTCTCGGGATGAGAACCTACGGCAGTTCGCGGACTGTTGTTCCGGTTTTCCTGATCACAAATTAAGCATACTTAGGTTCAAGGAATAAGGACTTATACATGTATGCGTTTCCACACAATGCTTATATCCAACAATGGTTATATAATCTAAACTCTCATTTCAATCATTGAAACATTCTTATAAGACGTTATATAGTTGTTATTCACAAACTATTTTTCGTCAAAGCCATTTTCAAAGTGATTGAAACATCACATGAATTTCATCACTAGGTAAAGATGAACTTGGCCAAAGCGAAAGCTTACCAACACATATTTCAAAAAACAGATAGGCGAGATAAACTCGGATCGAAATAACAAATGTGTATAATCAAAGTATATATAGCAAAACGACTTTTGTCTCAAGATAGGAGATACAGTAGATAGACTTTTGAGTGATAGATAAGTTCAAGTCTCCACTTACCTTTTAGTCGATGAAGTTCCACCAGTTCCTTGAGTAGTTCTTCGTCTTGTATTATGATTGCCATGGAGTTCTTGAGCTCAACTACACTTTCTATCCTAGTCCGAGACTTAGCTATAGTAGACTAGAAATCAAGACTTATAGTGTTGATCACTAACATTGACAAACATGCTTGAGATAGCAACGCATGCGAGTTCGACCGAGCGATTTCTCCAACAATCTCCCCCTTTGTCAATTTTAGTGACAAAACTATCAATACATATGGAATACAAAAATAAATAAATAAACTTTGTGGCTCCTATTCCACATGCCTAATCTTCAACATTACTCGAAATCTTCATCATTTCCAAGTACTCCAATGATCCCAAAGGTTGTAAGTTTAGCATCATCGTTGTTGAAAATCCGTAGCTATAATAATGAGAAAACAAGAATTCTCAATCATTGTTATACAGTGTCATAGTATTATTATAAATCATCAAAGTTCAATTGTATCACAACTTCGAAAACAATACTATGGTGATATGTATCACTCCCCCTTAGTCAATACTCCATCTCTCATGGAAACCACTCCCCCTTACATAATGATCTGAAAACCATATGTATTTGTAGTGCGAACTACATATTAATTCTCCCCCTTTTTGTCAATAAAATTGGCAAAGGTACGAAATTGGGATCCTAATGAAATTTCCAAAGAGACATTTCATGACCAAAAGAAAGCACATATCAACTTATTTAGATGCAATCATATAGCCGAAGCTAAATGCTTTCATCAAGGAGTTTATAAAGATACAAGATAACCCCTATAATATTCCACAGCCGCACTCCCCACAAATATTTGGCAATTAAGCACAAGTTCAATTAAGAACTCTCCCCCATAATATTTCATTCCCGAAAGAACAACAAGAGCGACCTTAATTTCAAAAGAAAAGAAGGATTTATTTGGACATAACAAATCACATACGAATATGAATTTGAATCCAAAAATACTCAATTAGATTAACCACAAGAGAACCCATAATTAATCTAATCGGAAATGCTCAACATAAGAGAACTTAGGAAGCCTCACAGTATATACATAAAATATGGATCAGGGAAGATCAATACTGTGGAATAAACAAGGATTCATTCTATTTTCCATCACTATTTTCACAATGACATACAATAGACATAATCCTCGTAAACAAAAGTTCATCATATATTCCATCAATAATGACATAATAGGCTTCAAACTTTTGTGATGTCAAAAGATCATTCATTCTTTTATCAATACATGCATATCGATATATGAAAGACTTAACTTTTGACAAGTATGGGACAATCATAGTTCACGGACGCAAACACAAATATCCCATAACAAATTGCAATATATAAAACCATAAAGATTAATACTGCAAAAAATCATCTTCCAAACAATTTTTTATAATTTAAGCAAATAAACCTAAAAACATGAAGATGAAAACGTTGGACATAGCTATGTGTAATCACAATAATGGCTATTAGGACTCTAGTTATTCTTCTAAACAAGACAAGAAAGTAAAATTCTCATCCGAATATTTACTAGATGTTAAGACCTTTGAAGAATTATTTATTGTCCCCGAACTCCTTGTCGTCAACAGCCATTGGGATATAAGGTTCATGAAGATAGAATAAACCTTCTTTACCGATGTCGAACTGTGGCCTTCGAATCTCATGATTATTAAACACAAAGCCTTTATTTGTTGAATCTCCTTTTGCGTCTCCTTTAACACTTCAAGAACATCAGAAAACTTCTGAGAATTTGAAGGAAAAACTCTAGGCTTCCTCACATTCCTTCTTTTTCTTTTCAATGTCAGAGCTAACGGAGATTTGTATTTTTCCTTCATGATTGATGGCTTGACAATCATATTAACATCTTTTCCATCAGAAGACATGATGCTTGGAGTATCCATAAACGTATGGGTTTGTGAGAGGAAATCACAATCTCAACAAGTGGTCTTAAGATAAAAGAAGTTTCAAGGAAGGAAAAAGGAATGTAGGGTTAACTTTAACAAAGTTCGTGCACGCACAATTTTGAACCCTACAGAGTAGAGAATGATCCTCCTTTATTGATAGACGGGGGAATTCAAAAAAAAAAAAAAAAAAAAAGACTACGAAAAGAAGAAAACAAACTTTTCCTAAAGCCTGCGAGGTACATAATCTTGTCTCTTTTGATCAGGCACATGAGACAAGATTTACAAATCAACACAATCAAGTTGTGTTGCGGTGAATAATAATTTTTCCACCATGTTCCCCGATGAGAGGAATCCAGGACCTCTGTCTATAAAAACGATTTGACCATACTTTCTTCTCTAATGGTCTTGTTTTGTCCTTGGAAACTAACTTCTTAGACGAAGATAAAATCTTACATACCTCGTGATCTTCCGAGCAAGTTTAAGCTTATTTGCTAATCGATTTGCTCTTCATTGAAGTTTGTTGACATGCCTCAATTTGTGTTTATACTTGTAACATTTTGATAGTTCATAACCCTTTAGAGAACAGTATGAGCACGTCAATCTTGGATAAAATTCAGTGCATCCGAGATGCAAGAAGCTAGACACATAATGGAACCTCGAAACATTATACACGTAGTTTCCAAAGAAGGGTCAATTTTTTATTCCGTATTGGTTGAGTTTTCTTCGAAAGAATATCAAGATTGATGTATGTATTGCTACAATTATCAAAATCAATATTTTAACCAAGAAGTGCAACACTTGATTTCTCGTCTTCATTAGAATCATAGCTTTCAGACATTTCATCGAGAGTTGCAGTAACCTTTGTTCCAAGTGTATTTCTTCCGATTTGGACACTCATTTGCAAAATGACCAAAACCTTTACACTTAAAGCACTGAGGCATATCCTCGTCATCAGTTTCATCAATATTCCTATTTTTAGGAGGAACACGATTATGAGGTTTAACTGATGACCTAGGTTTTTCTCTTGAAAACCGTTTACTCTCTTCAATAGAAGATCCCTAAACTGTCTTGTGATCATAGAGATTGATTTGTCAAGATTTTCATCTGATGAATCAGTCTCAGAAATATCATCCTCAAAGACATAAACACTTTTACTTTTTTCAAGTAATTTAGTGTTCTTTTGTGCTTTGAAAGCAACATCCTTTCCGATTTTGGATGTGTGCTCATGATCAAAGATCTTTAGCTTTCCGACAAACGTGTTTCTGGAAAGAGCATCAAGGTTATTTCCTTCAATGATGGCATGCTTCTTAGAATCGTATCTAGATGGCAGCGATCTGAGAATTTACATCACAATATCCTTTTCAGGAATAGTCTTACCCAATGCAAAAGATGCATTAACAATTTCAGACACTTTGTGATTAAACTCATCAAATGAATCTTCATCTTCCATACGAAGGTTTTCCCAATCGGAATTATGGTTTTGAAGCCTGACTTCCTTTTCACTGGTATTACCTTCGAATACGATTTCTAAGATATCCCAAGCATCTTTAGACCTAGTGCACGTAGTAACATGGTGCTGAAGATATGGGGTAATGGTATGTATGATGGCATTCAAACCGTCGGAGTTTTGCTTTGTAGCAAGTATCACACTGGAAAGTCTACGGTAAGAGTTGCTAAGACCCAAAGTCGAAGACTTTGATAAACAAGTCTGTATCACACTGGAAAGTCTACGGTAATAGATAAATCTGTCTCCCACATAAATACCTACAAGTTTTGTCTAGTCTTTTGATAAATCAAGGTGAACATGAACCAATTGATAACCCGGACTTATATTCCAGAAGAAAAGCCTAATATTATCAATCACCTCACAATAATCTTAATCGACGCGGTGAAAGAAGATACTGTGAAATCACAAACGATGAGACGAAGATGTTTGTGACTACTTTTATATCTTGCGTATCGGAGATATCAATATCAAGACAATCGTTACGATTGTACTCAATACGATAGAAACAAATAAGATCGAGATCACACAACTACAAGAAAGTAGTATCGGTTGGCTTCACAATCCCAATGAAGATCTTCAAGTCGTTAACCTAAGGGGTCTCGGTAGAAAACCCAAGTTTAAAGGAGAATCGACTCTCAGCTTATACAACTAGTATCACACATGAGGTGTGGGGATTAGGTTTCCCAGTTGCTAGAGTTCTCCCTTATATAGTCTTTCAAATCGTGGTTTGCAATCAATGTTAGCTTAGTAACAAAGCATTCAATATTCACCGTAAGATGAAAACCTCAGATTCAAGCTAATATCTTTCAACCGTTGGATCGAAAACTTAGCTTGTTACACACAAATGAAATGCATGTTTCTAGGCTTGTAACTGCACCCAAACATGTACATTTGTTGGTTCAACAATAGTTAACCAAATGGTTAGCCATATGAGCACTTTCATATTAACCATATTCTTCTTCACCATAACTAGTTCAAATGACTCAAATGAACTAGTTAGAGAGTTGTTCAATTGCTTAGATCTTATAGAAGTATATAAGACACAATTGAAGCAAAACGATTTGATTCACTCTGGATTCATGAACTTTATAGCCACGGTTTTCAAATTGCATTCCTTAGTTTATATAAGTATAAGTTCACAAATAATCTTTTTTAGATATAACCAACTCAAGTACGCGGACTAAGTTCGTTGGACTTAATTTACCGAAAGAAGTTTACAAAATCCAAAGATATATTCCTGGATGAGAACCTACGCAGTTCGCGGACTTGTTCGCGGACTGTTGTTCCGGTTTTCCTGATCACAAATTAAGCATACTTCGGTTCAAGGAATAAGGACTTATACATGTATGCGTTTACACACAATGCTTATATCTAACAATGGTTATATAATCTAAACTCTCATTTCAATCATTGAAACATTCTTAGAGGACGTTATATAGTTGTTATTCACAGACTATTTTTCGTCAAAGCCATTTTCAAAGTGATTGAAACATAACATGACTTTCGTCACTAGGTAAAGATGAACTTGGCTAAAGCGAAAGCTTACCAACACATATTTCGAGAAAATAGATAAAGCGAGATAAACTCGGCTCGAAATAGCAAATGTGTATAATCAAAGTCTATATAGCAAAACGAATTTTGTCTCAAGATAAGAGATAGAGTAGATAGACTCTTTTAGTGATAGATAAGTTCAAGTCTCCACATACCTTTTAGTCGATGAAGTTCCACCCATTTTCCTTGAGTAGTTCTTCGTCTTGAATGATGAATGCCATGGAGTTCTTGAGCTCAACTACACTTTCTATCATAGTCCGAGACGTAACTATAGTAGACTAGAAATCAAGACTTATAGTTTTGATCACTAACATTGACAAACGTGCTTGAGATAGCAACGCATGCGAGTTCGACCGAGCAGTGCTCTAACAATATTTTGCCAAATTGTGTTAGTCAATGCTATGGATTTGACCGACTGCTTTGGGATGATTCCAACTAGGCCATTAATCCATTCTTGTCTTAGCTGAAGCATTATGAGCTATGAAAACTGTATTGTGGCCTTGGATATGTCGAGCTAAGATGTTATAGGGTATGCAGTATATGATATGGGCTTGGTTATGCTTAGCCAGTGCGCCACAATTATTAGCCCATCGATCATGATTTGATCATCATATGGCTATGATCTAGGGTTTGAATTCATGGTAGTATGCCAAACCTAGATTTAAAGTTTTAATGTTATTCCGACATAAATTTGAATATGATAGTGTCGTTATAATATGTTCAAAGAACTCGGCCGTGGGGAGTTTGCGACTTGAGACGATATTGATATGATTATGTATCAAATATGATTCCCTAAGTAGCATATTAATTCAAGAATGGTGTCAAATCCTATTCTGAATACAAGTTATGCCATTCATACAACATAAAAGGTGTATGTATTGGCGCACATGAACTAACAAGGTTTGTGCTGGGGAAAGCCCTCAAATTTAGCATGCATATACATATTTAAAATAGCTACAGACTACCGGGTCCGTTAATTGAATATGCTTTATTGATTCTCTTGCGGAATACAAACGTATTCATTAAAAATTTCATAATCGTCGATTTGGGTCGGGATTTTCATTGTATTTCGCAAATAGACAAGGACAATTTACCATGAACGCCCTTGTCCAAAAATAACCATCAACATTAGTCCCCCGGTTAGCACGGAACTATGCAATGTTGTGTGGTAAGCATCGATGGTGACGTGGATATTATACGAACTCGAAATTTATAAGAAAAAAGGGGTGTTACTTATCTATACGCATGACACGCATGGCTATGATGTATTTACGCCCGTTATTTTAGCTTGGCAAGGTGGAGCTTGATGTTCACGTAGCTGGGTAATGTTTATCCGGTCCCACAATCTTCGGCTGACCACTCCTGTCCTAATAAGGAATCCTTTCCTTTATATGCATGTTTGTGGCCAATGTCAGGAGTGTATCATCTTTTAACCATGTGTGGAGTTTGACAATCAACTGGCGATTCTTCCTTCCTCAGGGCTTGATAATAAGCAACATCTTTTATTCCATCGCATGTAAGATTTTATTTGTGTGACTCAGTAGGCGGATGAGGTTTTCTTAAAGGATGGTTTTCTGAATCCCGCAGGTAACCCTAATTTTGCGTATCATTTGTTCCAGGAGGCATAAAGTCTTAATACGATGTCGGTTTTCGATGTTTCACCCCAACTTTCGAAGCTAACAGATAAGGCTATCATATGCAAAAAGAATCACCTGATTAGGAGTTTTTATGGCCGGTCATCCATGATTGGAAATTTGCAACTTGTAATCCCGTGCAAATTTTTTGTCTCTTTGCACTTCAGTAAAAGAGCCATATATCTTGGCCCATGTATCCGTTTGATACGCCCTTTTAGTATGTCGTAGAAGACACATAGTTAAACACTTCTCATGAAGGATGCATCGTCCCGTTCCTCATCGATGGTTGCCGATCTTCTGAACTTCTGATAGCATCTTGTAAGCTATATACCCAAACTAGTACTGTGATTGCAGGTACTTCTCTGTTTCGGGCTCGCTTGCAAATCAGGGAAATCGATGGCGTCACCTTGAGAATTTCTTAATTCAGAATCTCCTTTATAATTAATCATCGCGGTTGAGGTTAGCAGTAGCTCCTTATGTTGTTGCCTCCTTCTGATTTTGGTAATGGTATGTCTGGAATGCTCTGATAGGAAAAGCCTTCTGGAGGCGTTGGGTGAAGTAGACGAGCTGAGAGGCATTCCATTTTCGTCGTGATACTATCATGTCTTCAAAGATTTTGACCCAGGAGGCATCCTTCGAACTATCTTTTGATTCTTGGATTGTTGTAAATAATGGGCTAGGATGAGCAAACCCCGCCGTACTTCGTTTTTGGTTACCGAGGTTATATTTTTGGAGTTGTCGTGGGATGCATTTTTGTCTTGTCGTGATTGCAGACGCCTATTGATCTCGACAACGTGATTGAGACATGTGCAAATACCCCCGTAGCATGCTTTTGGAAGTAAAGAATCAAGGTTGCAACTGCAGTTGTCCGTTTTCCTACGAGTTGGAGAGATTTTCGACATTGAAGGGACTTATGCAAATCTTCAATCCCCAAGTATGCTTCACGCGATTCTTCAATTCTTTGTATGCCGCTGTCGAAGATGATGCTCCATGTGGTACCATTGGGTAAATCACCAATTTGATGAAAACTGCACCTGTTGACTATTGCAAGTATTGTGGTTTGCAATTGAAACTTGTGCACATGTCTTCAAGGATTTCCTTCCTTAGTAGGTCTTCTTTTGGGAGTTTTGTGTCTTTGAGATACCAAATTTTATGGCTTTAATTGTTGGGATGTCAAGTAGACTTTTTCTCAGATGATTGGAAAATGATAGGGAAAATAAGATTTTTAATCGGATGAACCAGGATCCTATAAATGAATGCAAGGCGTTACAATCGTTTCGTAAGATTTAGAAAATTTTATAAGGCAAGGAAAGATTTTCTAGGGGCGGTGAAGTGTTTTAAGCATTGATGGCTTTAAGCCACTTGTTGGATATGGTTACCCCTATTGTTTCATCGGTATTGAAAAGTTTGTATCATCTACATAATATGGTTCCAACAGATATGGGTTTTCTCCAGAAAAGTGATCACTTTCCAGGTTGTGTTATCGACTTGGAAAGTATTGAATTTTGGTATTTCAGGCTTGTGACGTGTTTCTTGCATAATTGGGTTACTGGTTTTTCTTGTTTCTATTCAGGGCTACTCCCACCCGCTTAATATTAAAAGGACCATCTTCTTATTCACATTGCCGAGTCGGAGCGGGATTGATCGTCCAGGTCAAGTCCCGGGCTTCGACGGATTGTGTGGCAACTGGTTGTAAAGATATTTGTTGAACATGACTTACTTGTATGCATATGTGAGATCATGCCCTCCACGGGTATTTGCTTCAGATTCAGATTCGTTATGCGGCACGATTCATATAACAGTCAATGCGGCTTTACTGGTTTGTTGGAGAGCTTCAGAATGTTCACATGAACGGTACTTCTGCTTTACTGTTGATCGTCAGGCGCGTTGAATTTTCTCAAGGGGGATACAACCATATGCATTTCTGAATCTTCCTTCAGGATATCTAATCACAGTGGGTTCACATACATCTTCGTGTCTAGAGAATCGCTGGCTCTTTGAGAGTTAAAGAACTTCGCACATGCGCTCCATCGAAGTCTGAACTATCTGATTGATGGACTCTTCAGAAAGAATGGAATTTCTGACAAGGAGTGGATCTCCGTGGATGCCTTGACCCCTGTGTGCAATTCTCCCAAATGTATCTTTTTTTACTTAAAGACGCTTCTCAAACTATTGCATTCGCTGGTGTGATAGTTGACGAACTTGTAGAGATGGCAATATTTTGGATCTAACGTATCTTGTTCCGTGGGAGAGCGTTGAACATGAGGTAATTTGAAAACTCCGTCTTGTATCCAGACTTCCAGTAATTCAAGCACTTCTTCCATGCGAAAGGGGAAATCTGGGAATGTTGAATCTGACTTCCTTGCCTGATATGGTTATTGACGCGCAGCTTTGGGCAGACCTGGGGTAGGCGGTGCTGAATTCTGAGCGGGTGCTGAGGCGGACATGGGCGGTTGGTCCACGTGGCTTGCTGAGGCACCGATTTCTTCTTTGATTCTTCATTGGTAACAGTACCATTGGATGGTTGAACCGAATATTGCTTGTTTGATCAGGCGCCTATTTGATAAGCACGTAAGTGCTACATTTTATACCCATATTTATATCAGGTAGGACTCGATATTTTGTCTAATAACACTATTTTAGTGCTTTTATAGAAAGTACAGGTAAATCCAATCATCCGAAAATAAATGGAGAAATGTGAAGCTAAAACCGTGCTTGCAACAAAAAAACCACCAAAACGAGACAGAGAAGGGATGATACACAAGTGGGGCGGTCTTATTGAAAACAAGGAGGTCAAGCACGTGCACATGTTTTTCCCCTAAATCATGGTTTTGTGGAACTCAAAAGAATAGTCGTGTGATTTTCAGCCAATTGCAAGCAGAATTATAGTGGGTTATTATGCCATGTGTCATCGCATATTCTTACACATCCAATTTTGGGAAGTTGAAAAGGCATCAGCGGTTAAGGAAGTTCTGTTAGGTAGTGGAATATTGGAACAAATAAATGGGTCCATGTGAATATCTTGCTGGAGGGAGAAAAATGAATTAAAAATATTTTGTTTCCTCACCAGTGGGATCTTAATACATTTTCGGAAGATTTTTTTTTAAGTCTACCAAATATGCATGCAAGAAAAATGAAGAAGAATATATATATGGAGATCACATTGATGACCAACATGCAAGTTTCAAATAAGGATAATTAAGAGAATGACAACACACTTTTATTTGGTACAAATTAAAATGTTCATTGAAAAAAAAAAAAAAAAAAAAAAAAAAAAAAAAAAAAGCTCGGCTCGGGGTTTGGTTTTCTGGCCTGGTTTTGGACTACGACAAAGGAAGGAGACAGTAAGCTTTCGTGAAGGATTTGAGGAGAAAGAAATAAGAGAGGAAGAAGGAGATTGGTTGCCGGGTGACAACAACGACTACGGTTTAATTTTTCTTTCTCTTATAATTTATTTTAATGGGTTTGAATAAATCCATAGCCATGTTCTAATTGTTTTATAACTGGGGTTTTATGGAGAAAACTAATTTGAGCATTAGACCAATTGAGGTGAAATTAATTTGGTGTTAGGCTATTTTGAATTGAATTGTCTTATTCTAAAATGAAGTTCTATTGATTTTTAAAGAATAAATGTTATTGCTTCACCGGCTTTGTACGATACAAAAGTCTAAATGCATAAATGTGTTTGGTTTTGCAAATTTATTTGTTAGTATTTGATAATCCATACTTAGGTTAAATCATTTGATGGGTTATGCTTAGACGACACAGATAGTGATTGTGAACCTATAAATTGTTTTTCAATAATTCTCTTGTCATTAAAATTTGATAGGCCATGCTTAGGAAATTTTGATGGGCTATACTTAGGAGATGCGACTTTATTATCGGAAATATACCAAAAATAGGTGTTGCTATAGAACAAAGAATAGATACATATTTAGAATTCGAATTCTTTAGGTACTCAAAAAGAAATAGTAGTGGAACTGTAGATCAAGTTATCGACTCTCTTTTCTTTCTCATTGGAATTAATTAATTTTCTTTAGTTCATTACTTTTAATTCTTTAATTCTAAAAATCCCAAAAACATCATTTCTTGCTAATTCATTAGAGATATTGGTTACGTATTTTCCGCCGCTCCCTGTGGGTTCGACCCGTACTTGCCTCTGTCTACTAGTTAGACATTGTGCGATTGCGGTTATCACATATAGGGTTTCCAAGAAATCCTATCAGTATTACAGAGATAAGAGATATGTTCTTGGGCACTACCCGTTTCATTATACAATGAAAATATGAGAGACACAGGTCCTTTTGGTGTGGCAGCTTTTCGGATTTCCTCTGCATAAGGCTGCTGGCGCGAGTGATAATCTCGGCTGAGGATTCTTTCCTGGCGTGATGGCGCGATCATCGTTATTTTCTTGAGGTTGCTTTCTTGACGTGTCGGATCTTGCAGTAGATCTGAAGATGTCCCGGGCTTGCTCTGCTTGGGTTGGTATAATAGGTGAGCCCATTAACTACAATTTCAACAAAGATGTACCAAGCCTCCTTTGTTGTTGCGAATGTACAAATTCCTGGACCTACGCCGTGTTCTGGATCTATATGTTTTGCTGATGAAGCGGTAGCGGATACTCTTGACCATAAAATGGTAGCGGTGGTAGAATATGGATAGACCTTTAATTTCGTGATCTCTGCAGGTGCCTTTTTAGGACTTCATTGGTGTTGAGATTTATTGTCGATTATCCCCCGATACTAGAACAACAACAATGAAAACTTTCCCCTTTATCTTTCTGGGCGTAATACCTGATGGCATTAACATCAATGACACTTTGAGGCGTTTCTGGATCACTCCATATAACGATTGTGTTGTTGCAGAGGCGGTTGCTCCATCCGGATCTCGAGAGAAGCCATTGTGTCCTTCTGAGTATTAGTCACGTCTTCTTGTGTTTCCATGAGGCTTTCTGTTCCTTTCGTATGATCTGGGAGATTTTCTGATGCTCGGCTATCCAAGGCGTTTCCAGTGGCACCTATTTTCAAATGGTTGAATAAATGATTTTCATATGGATGAGAAATATGATTTCGTGACCGAGAGGTTTATCTCCGTCTGTGGTCGCCAATTGTTAGTAACTAAAAATTACTTCTAGGAAAAACAAATACACCGTTGTGGTACTTTCTGTTTTAAGTTCGAAAATCAAAATCGAACATGACAAGCCTAAACCATGATATCAGCCATTCTGTTATGCTTCCGTCACAATGGAGAGGATGATGGATTAATCTTAGGGGATGGAAGCAGAAAAGTTTAAAAAATTGGCAATGGTATTGAATTGTGTGTGTGTTGGTTTTTGAAAACTAAGAATGACAGAGCTTTTTGATGATAAAGCGTGTTCTGTCTTCTGAATAGGCTAAATGGCCTACTTATATTAGTTTAGAATACGCAATGCCATTCTCGTGAGTAGTGGAGGTAATGAGGTTGTGGAGAGATGGAGAATATGAATATGATGGGTATCATGCGAGATAAACTAGGGAAGTTTCTGGAAACTCTTTTTCTCACGAATCCATAATCTCTCCAACCACTTGCAACCGTCACCACTACTATAACTTTTCACATGGGGTGTTGCCATGCTGCATGTTGCCGTATACCACCAGACCAATACCCCGTGAAGAACCCCCCATGTGATGTATTTTGATATTTCTTTAGGTGTTTTTGATGAATCATAGATCTCATCTTACTTAGGCTAAATCATAGCCATTGATATGCCATATGTCTTATGGACGTGTTAAACTAAAGTTGTTGTGAAAACAACTTAGCCAAAGCCATCTGTGGGATCAGGGCGCTATCGTTCCTTGTTGTGGCATAAGATGTCATGGACGAAAATAGTGCACAAAGTCTTTCCTAAGCTTCCAAGGCCGAGAATGACGCATGGATAGATGCCATGGCCGGGAATGGCGCGCAATGATTTCGCGAAATGATGGTGCGTGATGGTGTGCGCAATGATCGCGCGACATCATGCCATGGCCTTGGCCAAAGCTGCAAAGGCCGGAAATAGTGCGCGGCTTATGCTATAGCGTAATGGGGGGTATGCTAGAAGCCATATTTTGCCAAATTGTGTTTGTCAATTCTATGGATTTTATCGACTGCTTTGAGATGATTCCAACTATGTCATTAATCCATTCTTGTCTTAGCTGAAGCATTATGAGCTATAACAACTATATGTCTATGTCTAGCCAAGATGTTATAGGGTATGCAGTATATGTTATGGGCTTGGCTATGCTTAGCCAGCGCGCCACAATTATTAGGACATCGATCATGATTTGATCATCATATGGCTATGATCTAGGGTTTGAATTCATGGCAGTATGCCAAACCTAGATTTAAAGTTTTAATGCTATTCCGACATAAATTTGTATACGATAGTGCCCCTATAATATGTTCTAGGAACTCAACCGTGGGAGTTTGCGACTTGAGACGATATTAATATGACTATGTATTAAATATGATGCCCTAAGTAGCATATTAATTCAAGAATGGTGTCAAATCCTATTCTGAATACAAGTTATGCCATTCATACAACATAAAAGGTGTATGTATTGGCGCGCATGAAATAACAAGGTTTCTGCTGGCGAAAGCCCTGAAATTTGGCATGCATATACATATTTAAAATAGCTACAAGACTACTGGGTCCGTTAATTGAATACACATTATTGATTCTCTTGCGGAATACAAACCTATTCATTAAAAATTTCCTAATCCTAATGCGGGGTCATGTATTTTCATTGTGTCTCTGCAAATAGGACAAGGCCAATTTATCGTGAACGCCCTTGTAAAAAACTCACCATCAACAATATTGTTAACGGGTGTCTTAAAAGTATAAAAAGTTCGAATTCTCCTTTTCAAATATAATGATATCATAAAAAAGAAAAATTATTTACGTCTTTTAATTTATACATAGTCTTAAGTTTTTATTTTTGAAAACACCGTCAGCCGTCAGCATGGATAATTTATGAATACCATATTTATTGAATACCATGCCGAATATTAATGGTGTTTTTTATCAACAACAATCATATCATCACGGTATTTATTACATAAACAACATCGACCACAAATACCATGAGGTGTTAATGGTATTTCTCATCAACAACTGTCAGTATTGGATTTTTTTTATTATTTTTTTGACCAAGCCAACTGCACAGCTAAGAATTTGGACATTTCGCGTGAAACATATTTTTAATAGTTTAGAAAGGGATGTGGTTGTTTTATATGTGGCATTATTCGCGTAAAACATATTTTTAATTGTATAGAAATATAAATTCTATATTATTCGCGTAAGACATATTTCTGATCACATAGAAATATAATTTCCTAAAAATTTATATAAGTAAGAAATTTTCATCCTAGCCTATAGATTCTTTATTCTCTTACTTACATAAGTCAAATATTTTCTTGAATTATTTTTAGTAAAAACATAACTAAGAATGGAATAACATTCTTTTGGTAAAATCTCTAAAACTAGAGATTGTCTTAAAAAACAATTGTCATATTATTTTCACATTGATTTGCTACGTTGAATATAAATATTTTACGAAAATGATTGTATGTCTTATGTGGCAAAACATTTTCATTCTTCAAAACTAACCATTGGAGAAGATTGTAGGCAATAAATTTTAATCCTTCTCTACAACCATCTTATTTTCACTAACATGTGGTGCACTGAAAAAAAAAAAAAAAAAAACATGTGGTGCACTAAACAGACACACCACTTGTTTTTACCATCTCTATCATCGCCCAACTTGCAATTTCTGAAATTAGCGCCATGGGGGTAATGGCACTTGCTGGAGGCTAATTATAAACAAAAACACACATACTGCCATGTTATTCTTTCTTGCCATATGATTGACGGTCCTGCTCAATCTTTGAAGATATTACATCGATAATCATGTGGTGTATTCAGAAGGAACACTGCAATCATGTTTCGATAGGAAAATTCATTATGATATTCATGTCATTAATACGTGGGGCAATAATTAAGGTTGAAGATGTAGACAACATATCGTTTTCGTGAATACACAAGAGAGATATGGTGCAATAATTAATTATTAGGAATAGAAAACTATGGGAACAGCTTCCTTATGCCATCATATGGATCACATGGAGACAAAGGAACTTTAGATTTTTTTTGTGGGAAATGCAAGACTAGCAATGATTCAATTTTGGAGGTGAGATTTATGGGCTTCGGATTTGGACTTGTTCAATTGTATTACTTTTTCAGTGGTTTCATATGAACCGCCTAAAAATCCGCTTAAAAAACTAAAGCAAAACCATACACTCACAAAATGGGTGGGCCCCGCCCCCTGGTAGGGGCCATTTTTGGGTCATATATAAAGAATAAAGAATCACCAATAATAATTTTAAACACCGTGATCGACATGGTCAGGTTACACTGCAGTCCAAAACATATAAAGGATAAAGAATACACCAGTAATAATTTAAACATTGTGGTCTACATAGTCAGGTTACAGTGTTGTCTAAAACAAAAACATTGAACTCTTCACTCTCTCATCAATCCTCCTATCCGAAACCAAGGTCTTTGAAATGCAATCCATCCAGGACTATCGGTTGCTACCCAATACACAATGTCAGCTTTGATTTCCAGTATGAGGTTGTCATGAGTATTTCCTTTTCATTGAAAGTTCTTTGGTTTTTCCAACAGATGACAAATGGAAGCAAGTTATCATATAAATTTTTCCTTGTTTAGATATATTCCTTGAACAACATGTTGGAGAAAATGGGTTTTTAATAAGAGGTTTGATCTAATGACCTAACGGTCTAAGGATACTTACTCATTTTTTTGGTGCATGAAATGGAATCTTTAGTCCACATTGTGGAAAACTAAATAGGAGCTCCACTATGTAACCATACTCTTATGGATATATTGACAAACGAGGGTGGAGCGGTTGGGGGGGAAGATACATGGTCCAACCCACAATATGCGAGTATACCATGCACTAAGTCCCTTTTCTACTCGGATTTATTTTTGGCGAGATTTTCATTAAAAAAATTATTTTCTTTAAGTGTTTTATTTATGGGAGAATTCTTTTTCTGTTTTTGATTATTTTACAAGAAACAAATACTTGTTTTATACGGAAACCTAAACCTAACTTGATTTGTAAGAAATCTTTCCTATAAATACAACTCGAAAATTTGTTTTCAAGGTGTACAAGAAGCGACTTATTTTTTGTCTTCTTTTCTTTATCATCTCGCTTGGTTTTGTGCGGCGTGTTTACTTCCAATCCATGTTGCTAAGTTCAAGAGTTGGTATAAGCTTGCATTGTGCTAACACGAGTTATATCGGCCAGTCTTATCCTGGACACATCTTCGCACGTTGGGGTTTAGCATTGCTCTTCTTGAGTATACCCGCGAACTAATGTGTTAAGGAAAAATTGTTGAACCTGTTATTCTGTTCTGGTCAAGTTGTTGCGGTAGAGTTGTTTTGATTCAGTTCTTTAAATATTATTTTGATACATTTAACGTTGTTGATCATTGTTGCAAGATTTCAACAAAACATTATCTTTAAATGGGATGTCATAGTTGGTTTTATAATTTTTCTTTCCCATAATTTTTCTCATGTGAGGGATGTAACTTTTTTGTTTTCGATATAAACTCAACTTTTTTTTTGCCAAAAAGAGATATACATACTCACTCTATCCCCTATTGGGTGACCTATTCATTTTAAATTGTTGTCCCTTAAAACATTGATCTTATGTAGGTGTTTTAAAATGTTTTCTAACGGTATAACATTTACAAATATCCGTGGCATAGTTTGAGAGATGTGTTATTTCTAGATTTTACTTATTGTTATCTATAAGGATATAATCGAAAAAAGTACCTAAAAATATTTATTTTTCATCCTTGCCTTAAAAATTGTGCAAACTTGGAATATATCACCTAATAGTAGGGGACACATAGAGTGTATAGTTAGTTATAACTATTCTTAGGGTTTGGTGTTTGAAGATTTTGTTTATACAGTACTTAGGCTTTTGGTGTTTGAAGATATTGTAATATCTCTTACCGGAAAGATATTATAAACCAGAAGGATGTATACTTTAAAGTTTAAACCTTACTGAATTAGTCTTTTAGCTCTTGGTTCCACCTATTTGCCACCCACACTTTTCCTATTTGCCATCCTCATTAGAATTTCTAAAATAATTTTGGTTTTCAATTCTACTTTTCCTATTTATCACCTATAAAAGTCAAATTAAATTTGACTATAACTATCACCACTAATTTTTCTTCTTCTCCATTAATTTCCGTTTTCATTGAAAACAATTAAGAAATATATTAACCCTAGGTTTAGAACTTAAAATTATGTATGATTATGACACCATTATGTATAAATTTATTATTTCGTTAGCTCTTATCATTTAAATCCTAGAGAAATCAATGATTTAATCAGACGGATAATCCATAAACCATCATTGTGGAAGATTCGATTGAAAATTTAGGGCAGATATGATTTATATTTAATAATGTTAATCGTGTATCATCTGGGGTAAGACTATTTTTTTTTCCTGGAAAAGAGGCGAGCCTTGGTACATATAAGGAAAAAGCCGATTTAGGAAATCGGAAACCTTACAGAAGTTTTGCAAGATCATAAAACAATCATACAAGTTGTAATATCTCCACCAATTCATGCCTATCCAATCTGTCCCTTCATATCTAAAAACAGTTTCAGAAGACCTTCTCTCTCGCAAAGGAGAGGACCAAACATCGAGGGCCAAACTGATTATATTCAAAAGAAAACCAATATGTGTCAAACCACAAGGCAATAACTGGATCAAATCCAACCCAATGTTCATCAGAACATGTAAACAACATGAACTGGAGTTTCTTAGTTTTAGATTGCCTAATGCAATCAAGGTAACAGTGACCAAACTAATAGTAACAGTATCCAAGAAGTAACCAAAGTGTCTCAAACAGTATCCAAAGTGTCTCAAGTAATAATAGTAATCAAAATCGGTCTTTAGGTATCTGTAATGGAACGAATCGGCGGTCTGACTCGGCATTGGAGCAATTGTAGTAATATATGAACTTGAAGATGATCTTGAACGAGCTGCATCTAGAACAAGTAAATCTAAAACTAGAACAAGACTCAAACTACTGAAACTAACAGTAAAACAGATAAGGGTTACAGGAAATATAAAATGTAACATTAGAACATGGACTACAAACCCAAAACAGGTTTTAAATGTTTTCTGAAACCTATATCCTTCCAAGGAAGGGTTACCAGATTCATCGTCGGCCAGAGCAAAAGTTACTGAACAACAAATTTCCATGGTTGAAAAAGAAGGATCTTTAGTTTCTTCAACGTCTTGAACCTGCCAGAGACCATTGCCGTGAAGATTTAAGCAGCTGCACGTCCTCACTAATTCAACAAAACTAACTCTACACTATAACCAACTAGTGGAATATTAGGTAGTGCATAATTAAATGAAAGTACACTAATGAATGTAGAGAAGTCTAAGAGAATTACAAACAAAACCAAAAAGTACAACATTAAATCTAACAGAGTAAAGATAACAGTAATAAGAAACTTAATCGGAAAACAAGAGTCGATCTTCTTTTAGTCGCCGGAGAAGAAAACTAGTACTTTTACAGTAGCTAAGATTAAATTTGAAAAGTCTGTATGTCTAAATACAAGAAATGATCAGGACTAGTCAGCATAGCAAACCAAAACAATCAATCCTCTACCAACAAAAACCTGAGAAGCAAAAGGAAAACTCACCGGGGAACGAAAAAAAAGACAAAAACAAACTGAAAATCACAGAGAAGATAGGTTATATGAGATTAAGCTTTGGGTGATGATTGATCTGCTTAGATCAGCTCTAATGGAGCCGATCTGAGCAGAGAGCCGATTTGGGGTAAGACTATGGATTATATGACACACCACTATGTGGGATATTGATTTGGATTTAATAATATTAATCATGTATCATCCGGGGTAAGACTATGGATTATACGACACTCGTCATTTCAAGACCATTATTAAATCAAGGAGTTTAATCATAATGTGGAAGTGCGTAGCCAAGAAGAGGTTCTTCACTTCTACCTACAACGAAGGAGTAGTATACATACACCGATCACCACTAAAATTTTCCTACTTTCATTTAGGCATTCGGTGGGCTGGTAACAGGTGATGGTGCCGATGATTTTCTTTATCTTCTAATATTACACAAGATTCCATAAACCACTTTTTGATAATCCAAATCTTTTGAAACTTAGTGAAGATGATAATCGGTGGAGATATGGAGAGAAGACGGTGGCGGTAAAAATTACTCGTTACTTCGGGCTTTTCAAAAGTTATTTAGTGGGGTGGTTTTATTGTTGGTTATAAACAAAAAATCAAAAAATAGTATTTAGAATATACAATATGAAGAAATATGAAGAAATATATCTAGGCAGTTGACTCAAGATCATCAAGTTAAGTCTGCTACTCTCTCTGTTACTGACGCCGAAATAGATTCTCAAATTGCTTTTAACAAATTGATGGGTATCTCTGACCATCCTTTGATGAGATCTATGTGTAAGAATCTATTGGAGAATTCTAAGTCTCAATCAGAGATGGAAGCACCTCCTTTTGAGGATGATGATGGTTTGAGAGATTTCGACCCCGACACCGACAATGATGAGCAAATTGATGCGGTCAAATGCTCGTTTCAAGATGAAAATGAGGATTTTGAAGATAGATTAGCTTTCAACACCCATATCTTTTGGGTTTCTTGTTTGTGAATGATCTTAAGTAATTTCTTTTGGAGCTTAGGTTTGAAGTTTTTCTTTGAGATTGTGATGAGTTTGCTCCTTCGCAGGCATGTTGTTTTCCTTTTTCTTTCTTCTTTTTTTGTAACTTTGGTGTCACTCTTTGTGACATCTTTGTTTTTTAATTAAATTTGCCCTTCTCTCGTCAAAAATAAAATAAAAAAGGCAAATGTTAACCTCTGCACGGAGGCATAGGTTAAGAAGCAATTAATGCCCACCTTTTGCCTAAAATTTGAAATTTATATTTATTATCAGTGTTTTTATTTTAATGAATGTTCATTTTACATTATTGTCCCTGCAATTAAATAAAATGTAACGCTAACTTGTCGCTTCAACTTCTCTTTTCATTTATCGTTTTTGTAGGAAAAACACCAAACAGCCTTAACATATTATGATTTCCACAAATTAAATTAGACTAAATAGCTTTCTATACCGTCATCTATTCCCTCTTTATCTTGGCTAGTTCTATATTGTACTAGTGTCTCTTTCGTGGTGTTCTCAATTCGCAAAGAAGAAAATCTTAAATCCCACTTCATTTTCATTACGAGTTAAAAAATCTCTTATCACCTGTGATGGTCGCCGACTTCCTAAATGTATTTTTATTTATTTTTCTTTCCTAAATGTATTTTTATTTATTTTTCTTTGAAGCATGAATCTAAGAATATATATTTCTTTCAAAAAAAAAAAATGATTCAAATTTCTTTCCAAATTTGAAAAAGAAAATATCTTAACAACATATATATCAGATTCCGAAATTTAGCAAAATATATATAACGGATTCTGAATTAAGCAATTAGTTTGCTTTCATGACATGCACTTGCAAAGATGGTGCAAAGAGAACGAGAGTAGGTGCATCTTCGTTTAAGAGTATAAGGGTATTAACGTCATCTGGTTACTAGTAAATCACAACTAACTTTAGTTGCCTTCCCAATATAGAATCTCTTAATCCTATGTAAACTAGTAATTAATTATTAGGTCTTAACCTATGCATGGGTGCATAGGTTAACAGGACCCAACAAAAAAATATATGGGTGGGGATGGCAAAGAGGAAAAGTGTGGTTGACTATTAGTGAGAATGACAAATAGGAAAAGTGGAGTGACAAATAGGCATGACAATTTATTTTGTTCACTTTTTTTCTCTTTACTTTCCTTGTACATTCCACCTTTGGGGTACTAAATACTATCCACTGTATTCATTCTTTTTGGTCAATGCATTCGATAAAAAAATAAATAAAATAAACATTCACTCTACGTCTCTACCCTCCTGTAGCCCCCGTTCCTCCGCCTATATAACTCCCCTGGCCTCTCCATATAAATTCTCATCACTCGCTCTCCAATCCATAGAATAAAATTCAACTCTTTCTCTCTAAGTAAAAAATGGCATCAGAAAAGCCAAACCATGTAGTAGTAATGGCATTTCCATATGGAACACATGCAATGCCATTATTCAATCTAGTACGTAGATTAGCAATACAAGCACCAGCATTAACATTCTCATTCTTCTCAACATCAAAATCCAATCAATCAGTTTTTGGAACATCATCAAGTAATATCCCAAGTAATATTAAGCCATATGACGTTGACGATGGGGAAAGTTTTACTGGGCATCCAAAGGATGAAGTTTATTCCTTTCTAAGGTCCATGGCTGAGAAATATAAAAATAGAATTCTTTCAGTATATGGTGATGATGATATCATGATTAAATGTTTGATAAGTGATACGTTCTTGTATTTTGGTGGTGATATGGCTGATCAAATGGGTGTACCATGGATTTCATTCTGGGTTGGTGGTTCTTGTTCTTTATCTGCTCATTATCATACTGATCTTATTCGTCGATCCATTAGTCTTGGCCCTAATGGTATGTAATTATTCCGCTCCTTAATTTTTTTTACAAGTTCTTTTTAAATTTTGTAAATTATTTTGTACTGTAGTTATTAAAAATGCTAACCCGCTTGAGTAAAAAGATTCAATTAGCTCAAGGATTCACTAGACATTAAAAATCTTCTCTTATTTGGACCAAGTTGTATTTTTCCGTATGCTTTTCTTTTGTTGTTGATAAAATTTATGTACATTTCTAACTCTCTTTTGGGAAATACACTGTTCATCAAGAATTTAACATCAGTCCAATAAATTTTTTGATGTAAAATTATAAAACAGACAAATTTGGGAAATAACTAGATCAAGAATTTAACATCAGTCCAATAAATTTTTTGATGTAAAATTATAAAACAGACAAATTTTAACTTGAATTATTATAACACGAAATGATACTTGGCAGGTATTGAAGGACGTGGAGAAGAACTCATGGACTTCATTCCAGGGTTACCATTTGTAAGAATCGGAGACTTGCCAGAAGGCGTTCTTTTTGGAGGTTTGGAATCAGAATTCGCACTTATGTTGCATAAGATGGGACTAGCATTGCCGCGTGCCGCTGCAATTACCATGAATTCCTTTGCTGAATTGGACCTACCGACTCTTGAACATTTAAAATCCAAGTTAGTAAAATGCCTGCCAGTAGGTCCGTTTACACTAACCTCCCAGAATCCGTCACATATTCATGATGATCCTCATGGCTGTCTTACTTGGTTAGACGAACAAAAACCAACTTCAGTAGCTTACATAAGTTTTGGGACAATGACCACACCACTACCAGATGAACTTGCTGCCTTAGCAGAAGGATTAGAAGAAAGTGGTGTGCCGTTTATATGGTCATTGAAAGACCATTTGGTAAGTCAATTGCCTGATGGGTTCCTTGAAAGAACGAGTAAGAGAGGGTTCACCGCTCCATGGACGCCACAAGAACGAATACTTAAGCACAATGCAGTCGGTGTTTTCATGACGCATTGTGGATGGAGTTCAGTGATGGAGAGCATAACAGCTGGTGTACCAATGATATGCCGTCCATTTTTCGGTGATCAGAGAATTAACTGCCGTATGGTATCGGATATTTGGGGGATAGGGACTAGGATTAAAGATGGAGTGTTTACGAAGGACGGAACAGTGGAATGTTTAAATTTGATCTTTTCTGATGAGAAATTGAGAGAGAAGGTTGGTGCCCTCAGAGGTTTTGCGAAACATGCTGTTGGTCCAAAAGGGAGTTCTACCAAGAATTTCAACACTCTGGTAGAGATAGTCTGTAAGGACTGAAAATGGATATGCGCGCTTTCTTACATCGAAAATGCTGCGCATTATTCACTAGGAATAAAAGGTAAAGATTAAAGATGTGGTCTTTGCACTTCGTATGCAGGACTTGTAATTTGTTGTCTTTAGTCTACTCTCAAAAACCTCCAGACGTGTTAAATCAGCTCTAGACGGCTTAATTACAACTAAGACCAAGTTCATACTTCATAACACATAACATAATTAATCACCACTTACCGTTTCTCACTATATTTCAAAAACAAACAAGCATAACTCAGTGAAATTTTTTGAATGTTTAATCAAGATTAAAATAGTTTCTGATCAATTTTCTTATCTTATGTTATTCTCCTAACAATCCTTGGCTCTCATTTTACAGGTTTTTCAATTATTATTTTACTTTCTAGTTTTTATTGCTCTTCATTTTCAAATTTGATGGCTAGGTAAATTTCTTTTATGATTCCCCTTTAAAGTCTGTTTATTGATTTTTCTATTAATGTTTTTCTTGCTCTTCATTTTCAAATTTTGCCTCTTTTGATTCCCTTTAAAGTCTGTTTATTGACCATGGTTTTTGCTTTTAGCTGAGTTTATCTATAAGCTTTTGCTTCAAGGTTCAGAAAGGATTGGATTCAAAGCTTTTGCTCTTAGTGTTTTGTGGAAGAATTCTCAAATCGGCAACAACTCGTCAGGACTCAGTAATTCCTTATCCCGCCAAACATGGTTTTCAAAACAATTCAAAAAAAGTAAAGTCAGCGGAATGCAGTTAATCGGTTTCCTTATTTTGCTCCCAATTTTTATTATAGCCAGCTATATACCTTTACAAAATAAGAAAGATTCTGTTCAATTCTGTTACTGTATAGTTAGTGAAAAAAATTATATGCAATTACTCTCTAGCGGAAATTTTGGAAGACTATACATCCAAAACCCTATTAGCAAAATTTCCAACTCTTCTACCCTTTGTTTCCACGACTTTCATAAGCATTACTCTGGAACAAAACCCTCCTTCTCAAAATCTAAAATTCTAAATCACTATCTCACCAAAATGGAGGCTGATAACTCTAGCCAAGTAGTTGATTTAGTAAGCAAGTTCAAGAAAGCTACGCTGGAGCTGGGAGATGTTAATGAAATAGAAGTTATCAAAACCAACAACAAAGAAGATGACTCAGAAGACAAGTGGGAAGCTAGTGATATTGGAAAAGTTATCATTGAAGGACGAATGAGCTATGATATGCGGTTGAAAAAGGCATCACCTTTACTTGGCCATTTTTAACACTGGAGAATCTAAAAATTATTGAGATTGAACCAAACTTGTTCATCTTCAAGTTTGATCATTGGGATCTTCTCAACAAGGTTATTGATGAAAGACCCTGGGGTATCAACAAATATCTTCTTGTGGTACATGATTACATACCCGGTATGATTTACACTGAAAAGCACTGGGGTTATCAATTGTTCTGGATTCAGCTCAAATATTTATTGCCAGAACACATGAATGTAACTTTTGTGATAAAAATAGGACAAGTTATGGGGGAAGTCATCACCATTGAGCCTAAGGATGCAATTCCAGTAGGTAATGATCCAGTTAAGGTTTGCGTTAATGTTGATCTTTCAATGCCTATGAGAAGAGGTGCTAAATGTACCACCAATGCGGGGGTAACAAAATGGCAACAATTTTTCTTTGAGCGACAACCCAAAAGCATATGCACAAAGTGTTACATTATCAATCACTCTAAAGATGCTTGCAAGGAGGCTGCCGTTTTCTTGAAGAAAGCTCATGAGAAACCTTATTTCGTTGGAAAAATAAACAACATCCGCAAGAATATCAATATTATTTCCTCTAATAAGGATGTTACCTCAACTAAGGCCCCAACTGTGAAGAAACAACAGAAAAAGTTTGTCAAGTCAATAGTTTTTGTACCTCCAAAAGATGGTGAACCTATCAATCTGGATTCTCTACTCAAATATGAATGGATTAATATGGAAGAAGATAGCAGACTCGGTAAGAGACACAGGGTAGGTGAAGCTGATCACACTGTTCCTTTTAATACTGAGAGCTCTTCCCAAGACACTAGGTTGAATCCAATCCCAACCTCTGCGATAACTCAAATGATTACAACTGGAGATAATTCACTAGAGCAGACACACAAGGGGAATCAGGTACCTAGTACTCATAAAACCCTCTACTTTGTCAATATCTAATTTCAGTACTTTTTTCTAGGCATAATATCTGAGTCTTTTCTTTGCATCATAAAGTAAATCTTCATTTATTCTTGTTTTAATTTGTTATTTAGAATCATTACTGTTGTTCATGCATTAACTTCTCATTGCATTAATTTTTCATGCATAATTAAAAATAGACACTACGTCAATTTTTATAGAGTTGGTATCATTATTTTCCTCTTTTCTCATCTTAACACAATGAAAGTTCTGTCATGGAATGTGCAAGGTTTTACTACCCCAGCTACTAGGGATAATCTTAGAGACATCATTAGATCACAAGACCCAGATATTATCTTTATCTGTGAGACTAAATTACATGAAAACAAATTAAAAAATCTTTTAGCCCCATATAGATATCCCAATATAAAATATCTACAACCAATAGGACTTTCAGGGGGATTAGTTCTAATGTGGAAAAATGGATTTGTTTGTGATATAGTTAGCTGTGATAACAATATGATTCATGCAGCTGTACAAAGTGATCCAAGTCAACAGGAATGGTTATTATCTTATATGTATGGTTATTGTAACTATGCAAAAAAGAAAAGTCAATGGGAATTTATCAAGGATATTGGTCTTAATATTTCACAGCATTGGGTATTATTAGGTGATCTCAATTTTCATTTGCAAGATACTCTTACTTCTGCTTCTTCATTAAGTGATGGCTTAGTTTATTCAGTTCTTCAAGAAGTTGGTTTAGAAGATTTGGGCTTCATAGGGAGAGAACACACATGGTCTAATAATAATTCTGGGACTGGTAGGAAGAGATCTAGGTTGGATATGGCTCTGACTAATGTTGCATGGAATTCTAATTTTCAGGATTCTAAACTTCTTCATCTTACTCAACTTGGAAGTGATCATTGTCCAATAATTCTGGTTACTGATTACACTCAACCTAAATTATGGAAGCCTTTCAATTTTTTTCTATCATGGCTACAAGACAGAACTTGTGCAAAAGAAATAGCCAAAGCATGGGAGAATACAATTCATGGTTCACATGGATTCAAGTTAGTTAAGAAATTACAACTAACTAGAATTGCTCTTTCAAAATGGAACAGATTTCACTTTGGAGATATCAATCAAAATATAGAAGTACTTCAGCAGCCGTTATTTGATATTCAAGCTCAGCCATTTTCACAGAATAATACTTCTAGAGCTATTGAGGTTAGTAGAGAATTAGATAAGTGGCATAAAATCCAGAATGATTTCAACAAACAAAAATCTAGAGACAACTTTGTTAAGGATATGGATTATAATACCAAATATTTCCATACTTTAACAAAAAGAAAAAGAACAAGAAACAATATTGATTCTCTCAAGGATTCTGAAGGAAATTGGTTACATAATAGAGATGGTATTGCTGCACTTCTTACAAGTCATTTCAAAGACATCAGTACTTTTAGTAATCCTACCATTGAAGAACAACATTACATTAATATTCCTTCTGTTATAACTGATGATGATAATAGATTGCTTCTTCTGCCACCATCCAATGAGGAAATATACAAAACTCTTAAAAGTATGGAAAGTTGGTCTGCTCCTGGACTAGAAGGGTTTCAAGCTGGATTCTATAAATCACAATGGGAAACTGTTGGAGATGATGTCTGTGCTATGGTTAAAAAAAAATTCTCCACAAAATTTCTACCAAGGAAGATTAACAAGACTTATATCTCTCTAATTCCTAAAAAGAACAAGCCAACTAATTTAGTTGATTTCAGACCAATAGGCCTTTGTAATACTTCTTACAAAATTATTTCCAAGATACTTGTTTCAAGAATGAAGCCTCTTATGGAAAGAATAATCTCTCCTTATCAAGCAGCTTATGTCTCAGGTAGAATGATCAATGATAATACCATCATTGCACATGAACTTATACATTCAATGAGAAGAAAAGAAGGTGCAGGAGGTTGGTTGGCACTCAAACTAGATATGTCAAAATCATTTGACAGGCTAGAATGGCCATTTCTTATTAAAGTTCTTTAAAGTTTTGGATTTGGTGAGGATTGGTGTCAGCTTATTCATCAATGTATCAGTACTACTTCTTTGTCTGTTCTTCTTAATGGCTCTCCATGTGAAGAGTTTACTCCCACAAGAGGTATAAGACAAGGAGATCCTTTATCTCCTTATTTATTCATTCTTGCAATGAAATAGTTTTCAAGAACACTTATGGTAGCTCATGAATCTAAAAGTATTAAAGGCATAACAGCAGCAAGAGGATCTCCACCTATTAATCATCTACTTTTTGCAGATGATTGTCTCATTTTCAATCAAGCCAATTTAACCAGTGTGAATAATCTCCTCAGCATTTTGCAGGATTTTAGTTCACAATCTGGTCAAGTCATTAATTTTGACAAATCTTCAGTTTTCTACAGCAACAACTTGGATCCTTCCATTTGCAGCATTCTCACTAATAAACTGGGAGTCTCTTTAATGAAGGATAATGAGAAATATCTAGGTTCTCCTCTTCTGATTGGCAAGTCTAAAGTCAAGGCTTTTAAAGATATACAGATTTCCTTTGAAAGATGATTGGGAAACTGGCAAGGAATTAATATGCATCAAGCTGGTAGAATCACAATGGTTAAAGCAGTGCTCAATGCAGTACCAATGTATCAGATGAGCTCTTTCAAGATGCCTAAAAAGCTTCTCAACAAACTTGATACTATTCAGAGGAAGTTCTGGTGGGGTTTCAAATCCAATAGATGCATGAACTTAATTTCATGGCAGATGATGTAGTTTTAATTGTGATAAGTAAAGGGTTTGATTCTCGGACTTGGGAAGATATTGATTTTAGACTTAAATAAAATTAATCTAGCAAATAAAAGAAAAGATAATGACAATATTGAGAGATTAATGGGAATCAGGATTTCACCAAACTCTAATTCTATGGTTTCAATATTAATTCTTAGACAAGTATAGCTCCAAAAACAACAATTATTGACTCTTAATCTTTGCCAAGGTAGATTTTATAAAACATTAATTGTAAATGGTAAGCATGGATTATCAAAACACCTAAGCTAAGCATAACCCATCAAACTAAATCACAACTAATTAATTTAAAATCATAATTCAAATTATATTAATGCAAAAGTCGTAAAAAGAATTTAATAAAATTACCATAGTGTTGAGAATTGGCTTCCTCCGTCATCCCAGCGATGGGGTTTAGCTCATCATGGTAGAAACACGCTCAAAAGAATTTTTCATAGCTCTAAAAGGTGTTTTTATTGAAGAAATTGTTTAAGACAGAGATTTGCAACGCTGTAAATATGTTACAGACGTCACTGTCACAATACAAGTGTTGCAGATTTAAACCTAACTGTTACAAAGCTTCTATCGCAGACACTGTTCAACAGCGACAGTTCTTTTCTGTTTGTTCTTCGTGTTCTTCTTCACCTGCTGCTGCTGCACCTCTGTAATTCACCTCTGCAGCTTTTCTTTCTCCTCTGCAGCGTACCCAAAATCTCGACCTCCCTTCGTAGACCTCACAGAAGCCTATATATACACAACAGGTCGATAAATCTCCCAAGAAATCTTCGATTATTTTCTTCTTCTTCACGGCCAAGTTACGGATATTTTCTTTCCTTCTAAACTCTCTCTGCGGCTTCTGTTACCTTGTTTATCTTAACGTTCCTGTTAGAATGGAATCCTCTAAAATATATTATCCACAACCCCTACGTAACTTCCAAGAATAGGCTTAAACAAAGACCCGAGAAAAGCATCACCTCTGTTTTCCTTGAACATGATTACACAACCCAATTTGATTGATCCAAACACACGTAAAATTACTATTATCCTCTACCAGGTCCAGCCCAAGCCGAAACAGCGATTGAAACTCCATTGAAACATCTCAAAAATCCAAACAAACCCGACAAAAACCATTGTCCCCTATTTCATTTAAACTCCGCTTAAATCCCTAATTCTTCGAATATAAAAGACTTGTCATTCCTGTTTTATCTCCACCATCTAGTACCAAGTAAATCCCATGAAAATCTCCAATTAAAACTCGACGAAAATCCTGCCAGAAAATTACGCAGGAAGGGAAGAAAGTTTCCCGCCAAAACCGTGTATTCAAACAATGAAAATGGTGTCTCCCTAACCAGAGTAGGGGTTCCCATAGCCATGGGTGTAAATAACACATCTGGGGTGCAAATAACAGTGGAGTGCCCCTTAATAATTGTGTGCTCCTTATCCAAACGGGGGGTCCGAATAGAAGGTGTCCTCCGGGTGCCTTTATCAACTTTTCGAGCCGATTTCTCCAAAAATGTTTATTGCCCAAAAAAACCTACAAAGACATAAAATACCAAAATAAATACAAAAATGGGTACTAACAATATATATAATTGAGAACAAAATAGACACATAAATGCGTCTATCAAATACCCCCAAACTTATTATTTGCTAGTCTCGAGCAAATCAAATCTACAAAATAAAATCCTAACTCACCGTCGCAGGCATCGTCGATTGCATTTAGCGTATGCAATAAGCCTTTAAACCCCTAGGTGGCCCTAGTGGCCGAGTTATAGTCTCGGGAGGGCTTACCAGAGATATACCCACAAAACCTTTACTCCAGACCCTAGCTATCTACGCAGAACCTTGGAAGGCACCAAAGAATCTCCTTGGTTGGCATACTTTTTGACTACAGGAGGAAGTACCCTGATGCGAAATTCCAATTGTTGTACACGAGTTTGCACTTAGGCATACTAAAATTCATATATAAGTGACAAAGCTCTACTCAGATAGTCGCACTATGGACATCAATATCTGGAGTCAACAAATCACATGGATAGATTAAGAGATGGATATAGAAAAACATAGATGGTTTTGATGTTGACTAGGTGAATGGTGTTTCTCATATCTGTCTGAAGGCCACTGCCCAAATGAACCTATCCTAATGGACTGAGGTACTGGTCTGACTAATATCAACACAACTGGCATATACAAGGGAACCAGTGGTCGACAATCCTAATTCTAGATCAACTCGTCTGGCATATACAAGGGAACCAGCGGTCGATTTATTCATTGAACATTAACAATTATTATTATTATTTTTTTATTTTTAATAACAAAATGATTAGATCTTGCGAATCCAAGCGCATGCTTCTTGTCAGCAGATTACATGGTAATTCCCATGGATCCTGCGTTCCACGCTTGTTTAGGCGACGGAGACAGGGAGAACACACACATATTGCTATCCAAGTGTTATTTATTATTATTTTATTTTATTGAGAATTATTCCGTTTGGTTTGATTGGTCTGGTCTCTTTTTTTATTTTTCTTTTTCTTTTTTTTTGTAACTCAATCACTCTATTTCACCCTAGCAGTGGTAACAACTTGAATCGTGAGCCCCACCTAATCACTTAGACAAACATATTTTAAAAAGAAAACAAAATAAAAACATAAGTGAAAAGGACTCAACGAGATATGGCGAAACTACCATGTTATTTCTAACACCTGAGCTCTGTGCTTTTATGAATAGAATCTTTAGATGTTTCCATCTAATCAGAATGGTTCCTCAACTCCTACAACCAAGATGCTTCCATCCACTTAGATTGGTTAGTGGCATCCTTAATAAGCATAAATTTCTAAGCTCTGGGGTTTATTAATGCAACTAAAAAGTTTCTCCCATACCCCCAAACTTAAATCTAACATTGTCATCAATGTTCCAAAGATAAAATTAAAAGCATGAACAAGGAGAAACTGTTACCATTTGAAGCAAAAGAGATAAGGAAAGATATTATTGTGTCGCATGAATATTGGGTTACCTCCCAAGAAGTGCTAAATTTAAAGTCTTCAGCCAGACGTCTAATACCACAAAATGGATAATTACCTTTTGAATCATATATCAATAGTAGAAACAACTGTGGATCAACAAAACCAAATAAAACTGCCACAATTATAAGACAAATGCATCGGATTAGATAAATAAGCAGATATAGCACAACCTGATTTAAAACTTCTTCCAAGACAACTGGGTTTATCTGTGGCGCCCACTTGGGCTTCATATGGGTGTCTTGACAAATAGACTCATTCGAACAACATGTTTCTAATAGATGGATTTCCTCTTGGACAGTATCAGGAGGATCAGGTTGTGGAGTCGGAAGTGACTCAAGTAATAACTCAGGAACACTAGGCTCGAGTCCTAAGTTAAGGACTTTTAATGGGGATACATAACCATCACTACCCCCAAACTTAGGGTAATCAGTATTCTCAGATAAACCTCTAACTATTGCTTGAATTTCTGGATCCTCGGAGTCTTTAAAATACTCAAGAGCTTCTTCTAGATCATTACCCCCAAACTTAGGGTCAACATTACTCTACGTAGGGCCTAGCACCATGGCTTGAATTTCAGGGTCTGTGGAGTCTTTAAAGTACTCGAGAGCTTCTTCTAGTTCAACAGTTTGGTCACCTAATTGACTTAAGAGAATTGTCTCATCAAATTCATCTAAGGAATCACCAAATAAAGTGTCGTCCCAATTATCCTGAATTAGATCCTGAACTAAAGTGCTAATCATATTCACTTCCTCCAAGTCATCAGAAGGTTGTCTATTAACATTAAAGACATTTAGTTCAGTGGTCATATTACCAAAGGATATGTTCATAAGCCCGGTCCTACAGTTGATGACTACGTTAGCTGTGGCTAAAAATGGGCGACCTAAAATCATCGGTATTTGAGCACTAGGGTCCTGTGTAGTTGCAGGAAATCCTACACTACACCCCTCACAATAATCCACACAACTAAGACATTTGAATGTGAATAACAATGATTTTATTGATTAATTATTTGAATGTTTACAAGATAAGATAGAAAAGAGATAAAGAAATTACAATCACCACAAACTTTCTCTCTCCTAATGACTTGTCTAACACTCCGAAAAATATCTCTCCACAACAGACTTGCTCAACTCTTTATATAGGATAGTAGTACGGTGGATGACAAATTAAGATGTCATTTATTTTCGGAATGACTTGAGAAATATCGCAAGTGTACAAGTATTCATTCTCGCGACACTCCTAAACTTCGCCAAATCTTCACATCTTTCTCGTGTTTTAGCTGTCGTCATTCATTGCGTCATTTATATTACTCTTCTGAGACGCCTTCGCGATGATGTCGTTTACTAATCTCGCGAGGTATTGGTGTTGCGATATTTTGATCCTACATCTTGCCTCTTCTCATGTCTTCTCTGCAAAGAAGAGAATGTCATGATAACTAGCACTTTGAAATGCCGCATCTGTTCATCTTTATCTGTTACGATCCCGTACTTTTACACAAGAATTTATTACACATGTTTCTTCTTCCACTCTTTTCTTGACACGTCTCTTTCAACCGTTTTTTCTTGACCATTCACGTCCCCTCTCGCATTAAATGTATTTGTCTTCTCGAGAATTCTTCTCCCTATATATAGTTTTCTCACCCTCCTCTTCTTCTTTTTTACTTTTTCTCTGCAACTTTTCTTCAACTCTCTTCTTCCGCAATTTGCGTTTCTGCTACTGTAAATCTTCCTTTTCTTCTTTCTCTTGATCTTCAATTCTCTAATCATTCCCATACTCTAAAAATGGCTCCACCTGGTCGTAAATATGAAACCCTTTTAGATGAAACTCAAAAGAAATTACAAGAGAAGGGTTTCACCTTGTCTACTATTCCCAATCAAGAATCTTCATCTATTCTTTCTGCAAAGTTGTTTACTGATCATCAGTGTGATGATTAGAAAATCATAATCTCGCTAGGTCAAATCCTCGCAGGTCTTCCCATTCCTCTCTACAATCCCGAACTGCCCTTGTTCTATGAAATTCTTGCTCATGAGAAATTCTCGCGAGCTATTTATCAATTAATTGGTGATTGCATCCGTCTAATGCTTGAATTCGCCAATCGTGGTGCTGGTAAGGGGTCTCTATATCCCGATAATGTCAAAGATCCTAATTTCGCAAACTTAGAGATAGTCATTTGAAAAGTACACGGTAGAAAACCTTTTTGAAAATTATGAAGTGATAAATATGAAGAATGATAAATCTCATCTGGGGTGCTCGATTGAAAAGAAAAGAGAACATTCCCGATGATAAGATACTCATGTTAGATATTGATTGGCACTCTGGCAAGAACAATGTTCCTCGCTACTCTAAAGATGAGAGGTGGTTTATCTTTCCACTATTTTTGAACGGACCTTACATTTCAGGTTCCCATGTACTCCCTGCGAATCTCGCAAATTATTATCCTTGGGTATTTAATTGGCCCGAGAAAGCAAAAGAGGTACATTTTCTAATTTCCGTTCGCTTCGCAATGTTTCCTTCTTTTTATATCTACTGAGTTTGTGAAACTTTCAGATCATTAAATTGAGAAAGAGTTATGAAAAAAATCCAAAGCCAAGTACTTTGGCGATACTTCGCTCAATCACGGATGAAGTAAGAAATATTTTCTCTTGTTATTCACAATATTGTTGCCTCTGTTTCTTATCTTCATTCGTGTATGTAGGTTGGTGTTGAAGTTGCCGGCGAGGATGAAACCTCAAAAGCTGCGAGAAACAAAAGAAAGGGTAAAGGCCATCTTTACAAGAAAAAATCTGTTGCTCCGCCTTCTAAAGAACAAAAGACCCATCCTTCTTCTCTCTCAAGTCCTCAATCTAGTGAAAGTTCTGATGAAGAAGACGATGATGTAGATACTTCTACCGCGAAGGAGGATCACCCAACTGAATATCCTATGACGTTATTGTCTAATATGTTTTCAGACTCCATGCAAGGACTTGGAGATGATCACCTTTACGGTATATGCGAAGCTCTCGCAAGTATATGTGATGCTTTTACTGGAGGGTAATGAGTCTCTTCAAGGGATCTCCAGATCATTGACTCCCAATTTCTTGAATGCACTCAGTGCCTTGGTATGTCTATGTTTCTCTATTCCTTATAATTTTTAATTTTAGACCATATATTAATAGCTTCTTCATCTTTCTTTATAGTCTGGAAGAGCTTCCTTTGTTGTTGCCTCAGATCTTGAGAAGAGGCGCAACAACCTTGAAAAGAAAAACCTTCAACTTAAGGAGAAGAATAAAGAACTAGAAGTTGAATCTCGCAAGAAGAATTAAAATGAGATGTCGCTCTTCGAAAAAAATTCAAGAATCGGAAATCGAATCTTCTACTCAAAAGAATAAAATTTCTACCCTTCAAAGTGCTAATCAACAACTTTATGGTATAAAACTCTTCTCTTTTCCTCGATTTTATTTTGTCATTTATTTTTCTTTGCCTGACTTATCATTTTCGCAGACATTTATAATCTTTCCAAGAAGCCATCCTTCTCCATTCATTTCCCTGAGCCTATGGATAATGATGTTCTTCTTGCTCATCTCAACGAATCTTTAAGTAGTTCGTCGAACAAAATTAACTCTCTTTCAATAAATGAACTTCGAACCAAATTTCATCTTTTAGAAATTGAGCATAGATCTAGTTTAGGTTTAGCCAACCGATTTAAATGTTTATATCTTAGCCCCACGAGAATAATTAATATTCTAAGGAAGAAAATTAGTAGCCTTATAGATGACAAGGATCGCATTGCTAATCAAGGTGCACAAGCATTAGCGAAGTTCCAAAAAACCCTTCTTGAAATCCAAAATGAACGAGATGAATCTCTTCGCCAAAATGCCATACTTAATGAGCGAGAAAATCAAATTCGTTCACTTCTTGTCATAAATAGTGATGATGAATTCGCTTGGGCTGCGAAAGTTCTAGATAATGCCAGAAATAACTTAGGTGTTAACGTCAGTCTTCATGCTGATCATACTGCCTTGGTTAAAGATATGATTTCTGACAGAGAAGGTTGTTAACTGTTCTTCTTTATTTTATCACTTTTTTTTGTGAAATTGTTATTAGGTTACTGACTCATTATCATACGTTCGCAGAAGCTGAGAAGAGATATCAAACAAGGATTGAAGAACTTGAATCTGAAAAAGAACAACTTGCAAAGAACCTCTCTCTTCGCAACGACAAGTATTCCATGTTGAAGAAGCAATTACAAACTACTGTAGCGAATTTCAATAATAATGTTGTTCATTTTCGCAATCAAACTATTAAGACAGTTTGCGATGACCACAGTATTCCTCATTCTTCATATCCTTGTCTTCTTGATGAAATTCCTGAAGATATACCTTCCTTTGATGTTTCTAATAGTGAAGCTAGCGAAGAGGAAGAATCTGATGACAAAGAAGAATGAACTGAGAGATAGCTCCATTTTCCTTTTTCTCTTCTTGTGATATATGTACATTTATCCTTTTAACCTTCCATTTTTGTAATTTCTCACTGTAAATCTATCATATGGAAATAAATAACAAATTTTTACTGTAATCATTCCCATACTTGCCTTTGTTATTTATTTTCATATGAGAGATTATATCGATAATCTTTAAGTAATAATACTTCTTATTTTCGCAATTGTTGTTGCTAACCCTTCACAAATAAATAAAGAAATATAACCGTATTCGCAAGCTTATTTGCTTACTCGATTTCTTGTGTTATCTTATCTTCATTTATGTTGAGATTCATCATTGCGACAAGATCGCAGGATGTCTTTACATTTTCATGTAATGACCCATTGATCTTGCCTTATCATTGTTTTTGTGTGGTCTTATTTTGCCTTCCTAGTTAAAGGTCTTATTTTGCCACCCCTCATTTTGCGTCAATATGACAGGTCTAAATATTCTTACGAACATAAAGTCCCATGACATTGCCGTCTTGCGACAAAATCGCAGGACGTCGTTACACTTTCATGTAACGACCCATTGATCTTGTCTTATCATTTCTTTAGTATTATTGCCTCTGCAGGATATTTTTGTTGCGACAATATGACAGGCCTAAAAATTCTTGCGAACTTGAAGTCCCATGACATTGCCGTCGTGCGACGAAATCGCAGGACGTCTTTACACTTGCATGTAAAGACCCATTGATCTCGTCTTACCCTCGCGTTAGTATTATTGCCTCTTCAGGATCATCGCACAAATATGACAAGCCTAAATTTTCTTACGAAAATAGAGCCTCATGACATTTGCGTCTTTTGACACTTATCAGCTCCCTAATGGAGGGTGCCGCCCTTATCATCTCCCTGGTTGCCCCTTCAAGGAGGCGTACATCGGCCATACAAGACTAGCTCCTCCCATCCGGTCTTAACAACAACCAGTTGTTTTCAGACCTCTTATCCCTTATACCTATAGGGCTTATGGTTACGAGATCGCACCCTAAGTGGAGTTTTCTTCGGGACGAAAGATGTGCCAAGACTTTCCAAGAATGGCCGAGACACTTCAAATGCCCAGGCACTCTTGGATCAACCGTGTACCTCGGCACCTTGGTCATACACTGACTCCTTGGAAGAGACCCTCGGTCGTCCAACCAGGGTATAACCTTATATATATAGTTGGAAATCCGAGGTATCTCTCCCGGATGGGCTTTATTGACCCCAAATTTTCATGACTCAGTTCCGTGGGCGGTGTAACCTTTTCCCCGAGCCATGTTAAGAGATACCCCCTTATATGACGCACTTTAGGTCTTACATTTGCCTCTTACGAAATATCATTCGCGAACTAGGGTGTACGCCATAAAGGTTCGTCCCATTCACTCACTCATTCATTTATGTCAATATCATTCATTGATTTTTGATTATCTCTTTTCATTATCCTGCGAAATTATCGCATAATCTTGCTTCATTTGCTATGATCTCGCTACAATTATTTAACCATACTTTCATCAAATTTATAAATCGCGAGACCTTCGCGTACTCCTTCTTTGATCATCATATTCTTTGTACTTTTGACATGTCTTTGTCCTTCTTCGATCATCAAATTTATGCATCGCGGGATTTTCGCGTACTCCTTCTTCGATCATCATTTTTTTTTTTTTTTTTTTTTTACACAACTCTAGAATCAATTATTTATTTCTTACATTTCTTACTCCTGTTGCTCTCTGTTTCTTCATTCAAATTCCCTGATATTTCCTTCCCTTTTGCTAGAGCATCGCAATTTCCAATTGTTTTCAAGCATCGTTCTCGCAATATATCTTCATCTATCACTTCTATTGTGTCCACCATCAGTTTTTCTCTTCTTTGTTCTTCTTTGATATTCCGCTTCCAATTCTTCTTTTGAGTATCCCTTTCCTCTCAAGATTCCACTTCAACTTCATAGCATTTTTGTCCCTCAGCCCAATCTCCTTTTATAACTCCAACACCACTGGGATGTGGAAATTTGATGCACCGGTGGTAAGTTGATGCTACACCTAAGATCTCATGCAACCAAGGTCGCCCAATTAATGCATTATAGGGGGATTCCACATCGACTATGCAAAACAAGTTTTCAGTTGATAATCCATTCAATGGTATTCGCATGCGAGCTTCTCCTTTAGGTTTATTAGCAGTACCATTAAAACCATAAATCTTATAGGTTGAAGGTATCAAATCTTCATCTTTTCCCCCCATAGTCTTGTAGGAGTGGTAAAAAGGATGTTTACAGAGCTTCCAGTATCAATTAAGATTCTATTTATTGCCCATGAATTTTGCTGCATCATCACTTTCATCATCAACGGGTTTTGGGTGAATTTCCAATCTTACCACTAATGGACTGTCATGCAACTCGCCACCTTCAGGTACCTATTCTGCGGTAAAAGAAATAATCTGCGTTTGCCATTCTTTTAGTGGCGATGTTCTCGCGATGTTCATTACTTCTCTATTGTCAGCATCCCTTGCGAAAACCCTACTGAGAGTACTATCATGAAAATCCTCGATTGTCCTGTATGAATGAACGATAGAATTGCTGAACAAGTTTTTGGCCTTCGTTCCAACTTCTACTACAAATGTCTCTTTCCCTTTTGTTGTATTTACTCTGTGAACTTGATGTGGTGGAGGTGGTGGTAGTTTTTGAGTCTTCTCTTCACATTTTAAGAATTGATTTAGCTTCCCTTGATCTATCATTCTGAGGATGATTTTTTTTATATTCCTGCAATCATTCGTTTGGTGTCCATGAAAATGGTGGTAGGAACAGATTTCATGACTTCTATCACCTGGAGGTGGTTCATTCCCCATGTTCCATGGTGCAGGTATGTTTTCCATCAGGATTATAGCTTCCCATATCTTCTCCACGCTAGCGTTTAGCGGTGGCATCTTGATTTCTTCCCATACGACTCTATGACCTCGCCGCCTCTATGATAATTCCGCCTCGACCTCCATAAGTCTCTTGCGGCTGATCAAACCTTTGAATTTTATTATTTTCGCCACGGTTGTAGAAATTTCTTTCTCTTTCAAATTCTTCCTGATCGCGACTTCCCATGGCTACCAACTTTTGTTGACCATCATCTGGTATCATCATTCCTTGTTGACCTTGCAAGGTACTCGCCACAGTGTTTATCAATTTGGGTAATAAACTTGCGTTCGCAGCCCCTGAACTTGTATTCGCGACAGGGTATGATTCCATCTCATTTTGCTTTTCCTCTAAAGCAATATACTCCTCCTGAAGCTCTCGCAACTCAATCATTGTGATTGTATTTTTGACTCTAAAAATTTGAATATATAACAGATTTGTCGTGAACATAGCATTAATGAATGATAAGATGAGATATCTCTCCTCCACACGACCAGCCATTTCGCTACACATTGTCTTCCATCTCACAGTTAGATTCCTCAAACTTTCACCAACCCTTTGTTTTAACCCAAATACATCTTCAATACCAGGTCGCGGGGAATTATTACTTAGATATGCCCCTAAAAATATAGCCTGCAAGTGACTGAAAGATGTTATTGTGTTCTTCGGTAGTCCTTCAAACCATTTCAAAGCTTCTCCTGTCAAACTCGATGCAAAATATTTGCATAATATGGCATCATGATTCTCCCATTGTAACATACATCTCATATAAGCTTTGATATGTTGTATCGCACAAGTTGTTCCATCGAAAATACTGGTTAATGTAGGTAAGTTGCACTTTGGTGGTATTCCTCTTAATTGTATCTCTTGTGTGAACGGAGTTTTCGCAGCTTCTTTTATGGCTTCATCCAACTGTCTCTTTCCTCCTCCCCTTTTAGTGTTCATCATCCCTCTCATTTCTGCCAATTCTCTCAAAATTTGCTCATTTGCATCAGAATTTGAATCCATTGGTCTTTTTAGTTCCGCTTCTCTTCTCCTGCGTTCATATCTACCTTGACTTTCTTGTTCATCATTCTCTTCTCGTATTTCTCTGCGATCTTCTTCTTCACTTCTTTCACGAATTCGCACACCGTTATATCTATCAATTTCTCTTCTTTGTTGCCTATCAGCTCTCCTTTGTGCTCTTTCATATTCTTCATTAATATCATCATTGTTGCGATTTTGTTCTCGCCTTCTTTCTCGATTATCATGATTATTCTGACGAATTGCCTCTTCTAATTCTTGATTTTCCATTTATGTTCTTAATCTTTCCCTCTCGCAAGCCAAACGTGCTTGTTCAACATAATGTCTTTCAATGTCATCTTCAATCTCTTTTTGCTTCCTCCGTGCTTCTCTCCCATGCAATATTCTTCTTCCTTCTTCTTGATTTTCTTCATCAACTGGATTATTCCGCCTCTGAATCTGCCTATTTCCTTGATTTCCATCATTCTGCTCATTTTGAAGATTCTCGGGACGCGGAATATAACGATCTTCCATCATTTCTCTTCTCTCGCAATGTTCTGTGCCTGGATTTTGTGCTTCTTCTTGGTTTTCTTCATCAGCATTTTCTGTAGGTAAAATTCTCCTTCTTTCCTCTCTAACTGATCTTGAACTTAACCTTGTAGTGCTTCTTGACCTTCTGTTTTGTAGTCTGATGTTTTCCATCCTCAGCTCATGATTCTATCTTGTCAGGTTTGCTCGTTCCTCTGCCTCTAATCGTCTCTCTTCATGTATTGTTTGTCTCAATGCCTCTAGTGCTACGATCTCTTCATTTCCATGAATTGTTTCTCCATTCCCTTCTCGGTCTCTCTCCCCTTGTCCATTGTTTACCAATTGTTTTTCTTCTCCCCTTTCGTCCACAGAATCTGATCTCCAAGTATGCACGCTTACTCTATCATAATCCACAGTTCTATTTACTACTGGTTGAATTGGTGATTGAATTTGATTTTCTTCATTATTCCTCATGTTCATTCTTGATGATTCTCCCATTTCATTTCTCCCTTCTCCAAAGCAAGTCTCCTACTTCTTCTCACAGTTGTTGGTTGTTCGGATGCATTGCTTCTTCTAGCCATTTCTTGATTTTGGTAAACTGTTGAAAATTATATGAAATTTCTTCCCTACTACTCCAAATTCCTTCAAATCACGATGTCGATCCTTACTCTCTCCCTGTTTCTAGCGCCAATATGTAGTTGCAGGAAATCCTACACTACACCCCTCACAATAATCCACACAACTAAGACATTTGAATGTGAATAACAATGATTTTATTGATTAATTCTTTGAATGTTTACAAGATAAGATATAAAAGAGCTAAAGAAATTACAATCACCACAAACTTTCTCTCTCCTAATGACTTGTCTAACACTCCGAAAAAGATCTCTCCACAACAGACTTGCTCAACTCTTTATATAGGGTAGTACACAGTGGATGACAGCTAAGTTGTCCTTTATTTTCGGTAATGACTTGCGAAATATCGCAAGTGTACAAGTATTCATTCTCGTGACACTCCTAAACTTCGCCAAATCTTCACATCTTTCTCGTGTTTTAGCTGTCGTCATTCATTGCGTCATTTATATTACTCTTCTGCGACGCCTTCGCGATGATGTCGTTTACTAATCTCGCGAGGTATTGGTGTTGCGATATTCTGATCCTACATCCTGAACAGGTTGAGTGTCTAGAACAACAAAACCCACTGGATAAATAAATTTATCAACCTCAATCAGTACATCCTCTATGACACCACGAGGTACTTTGACAGACCTATCAACTAACTGTAGGGTCATTTTAGTCGGTTTCAACTCACCAAGACCTAGCTGGGTGTACACATGGTACGGGAGTAGGTTAACACTAGCTCCTAAGTCAAGTAATGCTTTATCAACCATGTGATTACCAATCGTACAAGATATGGTGGGGCATCCATGGTCTTTATACTTAGGGGCTGTTTGGTTCAGAATGATTGAACTTACCTGACCAGCTAAAAAGGCTTTCTTATGGACATTAAGCTTACATTTTTGAGTACAAAGATCCTTAAGAAACTTGGCATAAGCAGGCATTTGCGTAATTGCTTCTAGTAAAGGGATGTTAATGTTTACCTGCTTAAATATTTCCATTATTTCATTAAAAGTCGACTCTCTCTTTGTTGGAGCTAACAACTGTGGATATGGGGCTCTGGGCACAAAATGAGATCTATTGGGAACCACATGGGCATCACTAGAAATTTTATCAGTCTCTTCAGCTAGTGACTCCTTCTGGGGCTCATCTTGGGAACTAGAATGGGAACTAGAAGGTGGATCTACAGTATGTCCACTATTAGGCATGGCTACCTTATTGTCTACCGTTTTACCACTCCTAAGGGTTGTTACAGAGTTCACATGATTGAACTCTTTCTCTCTAGAGGATACTTCATGAATTGCTCTAGTGTTGGGTAGTGGTTGATTGGGGGACTTTTCCTTTTCTCTTTCGCTCAAAAATTCTGCAATTATACTAACCTGATTTTTTAGCTCTGAAATAGCCTGAGAGTTTTCTTGTAAACCTTTCTCAATAGTTTGCTTAAACACTGCATTGTTATGAGATAAGATGGTGAGAGACTCTTCTAATCTCATGATTTTTTTATCCGACAGGTTCTGATACTGATCTGTCCCTAAATGGTTCTTAGTATACCCGAAACCTGGGAGAGTCTGGGAAATACTAGACTGACCTTGACTCTGGCCCTTAGACCAAGAGAAATTCGGGTGGTTTCTCCAACTAGGGTTATAAGTGTCTGAATATGGATCAAATCTTTGATGGTTTTCAAACCTAGAGTTGTTATAAAGAGCATGGGCTTACTCTTCGTATCTAGCATGGTGTGAACCTTGATTCATTTTTAAGGCTTCTAGATGCCTAAGAATATCTGACCCATAATCAACTCTATCGATCCTATGGATAGGATTTCTAGGTATTTCTGGTTCTCTCATTGAAGCCCATTGCCTAGTTTTCTCGGCTAACTCGATGAATTCGTCGAAACATTCATCTGGGTCTTGATGGGTAAATTCTCCACCACTAATTGTTTCTACCTTCATACGGGTTTCACTATCAAGGCCCTCATATAAAATTTGGGCCATGTGGGCTTTTTCAAAGCCGTGATGTGGACAATGGTATAACAATTCACTAAATCTTTCTACATAATCATGAAGTTTTTCACCTAATTTCTGCTTAAAGGTTTGGATAGACTGCCGAACAGCTGCAGTCTTATGGTGTGGGTAGAATTTCTTAACAAATGCCTCTACAAGACCATCCCATGTGGTAATTGTTTTAGAAGGAATAAAATGATACCACTCTTTGGCTTTCTCATAGAGAGAGAAGTGAAACAAACGTAACCTAAGCACATCTTTGGAGACATTTGGATAGTTCATTGTGTCACAAATCATTTCAAAGTCTCTTATGTGGGTATACGGGTTCTCATTCTCTAACCCCCTAAACTTATGAAGCATGCCAATAGTCTCAGGTCTAATATCAAATTGGATCGTAGAAGCTGGTGGAACTACACCTGGGTCACACACTACCCTAGACGGGTTCAAACGATCCCTAAGGGTTTTTACTGGGACCTCAACATCCTTTTCCTCAACCATTTCGACAAAAATAGAAGTAATACTAGTGAAGCAAGAAAATCATGCACATGCAAATGCAGGGTTTACTAAATTAGGTAAGCTTGGGCTACCTCAGCAAAATATACCTACTGGTACGAGGCTGAGGCTTGTGGAATTTCGGCTGGTAACTCTCATAAGGCCCAAGGCACGGGTTCAACGTACTTTTCCACAGGTTTCCTAAATTCGGTAATTTTGACGATGCAATTGGTGTGTGCAACATTTTTTTTTTTTAATAAACAAAATACAAAAAATAAACAAACAATATATACAAGTCCAAAAGAAATAGAGAAAAACTAACAAAAATAATATCTCCGGTTTTCTCCTTTTTTGGCAAGTTCGACTTTCCACTTTTAGCTTCGAGTCAATCCTGCACAATAAAAGCATTAATACCAAAGACGTAAAAAAGAACAAAATATATAAAATAGGAAAATAAATATACAAAACCTAAAACCTAAACCTAAATACAAGTCCGCGTCGGCGGCGCCAAAACCTGATATAGTTTTAATTGTGGTAAGTAAAGGGTTTGATTCTCGGGCTTGGGAAGATATTGATTTTAGACTTAAATAAAATTAATGTAGCAAATAAAAGAAAAGATAATGACAATATTGAGATATTACTGGGAATCAGGATTTCACCAAATTCTAATTCTATGGTTTCAATATTAATTCTTAGACAAGTATAGCTCAACAATTATTGACTCTTAATCTTTGCCAAGGTAGATTTTATAAAACATTAATTGTAAATGGTAAGCATGGATTATCAAAACACCTAAGCTAAGCATAACCCATCAAACTAAATCACAACTAATTAAGTTAAAATCAGAATTCAAATTATATTAATGCAAAAGTCGTAAAAAGAATTTAATAAAATTACCATAGTGTTGAGAATTGGCTTCCTCCGTCATCCCAGCGATGGGGTTTAGCTCATCATGGTAGAAACACGCTCAAAAGAATTTTTCATAGCTCTAAAAGGTATTTTTATTGAAGAAATTGTTTAAGACAGAGATTTGCAACGCTGCAAATATGTTACAGACGTCATTGTTACAATACAAGTGTTGCAGATTTAAACCTAACTGTTACAAAGCTTCTATCGCAGACATTGTTCAACAGCGACAATTCTTTTCTGTTTGTTCTTCGTGTTCTTCAGAACGACAGTTCTGAAGCGTCAGTTCTTCTTCTTCTTCACCTGCTGCTTTTCTTTCTCCTCTGCAGCGTACCCAAACTCTCGACCTCCCTTCGTAGACCTCACAGATACACAACAGGTCGATAAATCTCCCAAGAAATCTTCGATTATTTTCTTCTTCTTCACTGCCAAGTTACGGATATTTTCTTTCCTTCTAAACTCTCTTTGTGGCTTCTGTTACCTTGTTTATCTTAAACTTCCTGTTAGAATGGAATCTTCCAAAATATAATGTCCACAACCCCTACGTAACTTCCAAGAATAGGCTTAAACAAAGACCCGAGAAAAGCATCACCTCTGTTTTCCTTGAACATGATTACACAGCCCAATTTGATTGATCCAAACACACGTAAAATTACTATTATCCTCTACCAGGTCCATCCAAGTCGAAACAGCGATTGAAACTCCATTGAAACATCTCAAAAATCCAAACAAACCCGACAAAAACCATTGTCCCCTATTTCATTTAAACTCCGCTTAAATCCCTAATTCTTCGAATATAAAATACTTGTCATTCCTGTTTTATCTCCACCAGCTAGTACCAAGTAAATCCCATGAAAATCTCCAATTAAAACTCGATGAAAATCCTGCCAGAGAATTAATCAGGAAGGGAAGAAAGTTTCTCGCCAAAACCGTGTATTCAAATAATGAAAATGGTGTCTCCCTAACCATAGTAGGGGTTCCCATAGCCATGGGTGTAAATAGCACATCTGGGGTGCAAATAACAGTGGAGTGCCCCTTAATAATTGTGTGCCCCTTATCCAAACTGAGGGTCCGAATAGCAGGTGTCCTCCGGGTGCCTTTATCAACTTTTCGAGACGATTTCTCCAAAAACGTTTATTGCCCAAAAGTACCTACAAAGACATAAAATACCAAAATAAGTACAAAAATGGGTACTAACAATATATATAATTGAGAACAAAATAGACACATAAATGCGTCTATCAGCAGAATATGTGCATTTCCAAGGATTTGGGGGGTCTTGCTTTTAGGGATCTAGAGAAGCTCAATCATGCGATTCTCACAAAACTGGCATGGAGAATTGCTCAGAATTCAGATCATTTGTTAACTAAACTTCTAAAGGCTAAATACTTCAAAAATGAGGATTTCTTACATATCATTGATGAAAGGAAAAATTCTTCTTGGACTTGGAAAGGTATAGAGCTGGGTTTAACAATTCTGCACGACAATTACTGCATGGAAGTTAATAATGGCAAAGGAACCAGAATTTGGGAGGACAGGTGGATTATTGGTTTAGATACTAAAGTTGAACCTCTACATCCTACACATCTGCAATTTATCTTTGTAAGTGAACTGATCATCTCAGAATCTAACAGCTGGAATTTCCCTCTCCTAAATACATTATTCACTCCAGACAATGTTGAAAAGATTACTCATATGCAAGTTTCATCTCAAGAAAATGATGTCATCAGGTGGCTACCTTCAAGAGATGGAACTTTTACTGTGAAAAGTGCATATAATAAACTTATGGAACCAAAAGTTCAACAACAGATTGCTTTAAATGTTGTTCCTAAGGAAGTGTGGAAGTCTCTTTGGAAGATGAAGATGTTGCATCGTGTGAAATTATTTATTTGGAAATGTCTAAAAGGCATTGTACCAACACGACTCAGATTATCTCAAGCCATGCAGTATATTGAAACCCATTGTGAGGTTTGTAAACAAGAGAATGAATCATTGTATCATCTGCTGATTAGTTGTTGTCATGCTAAGGCTGTCTGGAGGTCTCTCAATATCAATATTGATGAGATAATCAACAATTGTCAGTCTGTTAGAGATTGGATAATCTCTTGGTTTCAGGGAGTTCAAAATACTAATGCTGAGGAAGGTCAGAATTGGCAAGAACTTTTGATGGTTGGCTGCTGGATTATATGGAAGGAGCGCTGCGATTGTGTTTTTCAGGATAAAACACTTCATCCCCTTAATACCTCGTCTAGAATACAGTATCAACTTTTGAGTTTTAAACACACAGCTCAGGATAAAATGGTGGACTCCACTGTTATATATAGTTCCTTCTGTCACTACTTTTGAAAAGAATGCATCTGATACCCTGCAACATAGTTATACTGATGATAGGCATATAATGCATACTTCACAGAATGTTAATGCTGCAGTTTCTAATGTGTTTAAAATTCATGTAGATGCTTCATTCAATAACAATACTAATGAGTGTGGCACTGGCATTGTTTTATATAATATTGCAGGTGAATGCACAAGCTTTAAAGGAACCTATGCAACTGGAATAATAGATGCGGAAACTGGTGAATGCCTTGCAATGCTGGAAGGATTAAAGTGGGCCAAAGCTATGGGCGGACAGATTCACCTACTTGCGAGATCTTTGAAATAGTCGTTAACTCTTTAAATAAGAATCTATCTCTTGTCAGATGGGATAATAGAAAACTTTTAAGAGACATCAAAATTTTAGTTGATTCTTTTACTTTTGTTAAGATCAGTTATTTTAGTAGGGATTTCAATCGGATTCTTTGATTCGGTTTTTAAGAGGATTAGAAAGGACAGGGTGTCCATTGAAGAGTTCAGTCATGATATTAGGCATACTGAAACTTTGTTAAACAATTTTGTGGATTGTGGTTGATCCTTTATTAATAAATTTCTCTTATTATCTAAAAAAAAAAGTTTGTACTCTCATAATCATGTCTTAGGTTCATTTAAGGCTTTGAAATTAATATATTGTAAGTTTGTAAGGTCGTCCGGCAGTGTGGGGTTTTCAACGGGCATCGTTACGGTAATCCAACAGAAACTTCCCGAGAGGTCCCCCATCCTTGGATTGTTTCCACCGGAGCACGCTTAACTGCAGAGTTTTCTTCCAACTTGAGAGCCAATTGTGCTGAAAAGGCCTCGGTGCTAGGGAAGGACAAATGATTACTCATATTTCATTCGGCCAACCACTGCCGAATATCGGGGTATTACATGAAATTCTTCGTCAAAATTCTTATTGCAGTCTATTAAAATTAGAACCTACACGGGAACCGAACATATAGGAGGAGAACGAGCCGCCTGTGTAAATTTTGTGCATGCCGCAAATCATGTTTAATCTCTTATTAACTTTTTGTCCATGGGCCTAACTAACCTTGTTGCGTTCAATGTATGCACTTCTCATTATATTTAACCAGTGTGCAATGTCAATGCCGCACATGCTTTTTTTTTATCGGTAAAGAATTTGGTGCTGGTGAGTTTCGAACTCAGGTCACTGTTATCATCACCCAGCGACTTTATCACTGTACTACAGTGACATTTGTGTTGATCACATACAGGGCTAATACTAGTAAAATATGGTATTCAAAGTCCCTATTTTAGTACATTATTTTGGGAATCTTGGATGATCTCAAAGACATAGCTAGTTTAAAGCGAGGGTGTACAGTCTTCCCAACTAGCTCCCAAGGCTAAAATTAATTTGCTTTCTTGCACCCTAATAATATTTTACTTCCCCTTAGGGAAATTCCTATGGCAATGTACAAACCAAAACGTTTGTTGAGTCAGGTGGATGGGAAAATAGGATTGTGCACTATGGAAAAGAAGCGGGCGGTTGACAGTCAAGTGCCAGGACGAAGTGCTGTCGCTGGCGTTTGAAGGACAAACGCTGACGTGCGTAGGAGAAACGTTGGCGTGTGTACCAAGACCGCCAATGACAACTTTTAAACGGTCACCGGAACAGCTAGTTTCTACCTCCATAAATACAGCTCGAGTTTGATCACACAAATTCACAACAATCTTTCATCCGATCAATCTTTTCTTAATTTCTCAACCATGAATCTTGATTTTGGTTCTTCTGAGGAAGATATGGATATGGATGAAATGTTGTATGAAGAAGAGGAAGAAATGTGTATAGAGTTTTTGCATCAAATGGATGAAGGTGCAATTCAAGATAGAAGGAGGCGAAATTTTATGTTGCAATTACAAACCCGGATCATACCAAAGTCTTAGAGCCATATGAAGTTATGACTAGAAGATGGAAGTGGCGAGATCGATATTTTTACCACGACAAGATGATGCATGATTATTTTAATCATGATTGTGTCTATTCCGATGAGGATTTTCGGCGACGATTCCGCATGGGCCGCAACTTGACGCAAAGGATTATTGCCGACCTTTGTCAGGTACAACTTTTATTTAATTATTAGTATAACGTACGACATGTACGAGGCTTTAGTCCCGGACAAAAGGTCACTATGGCCCTCTGTATACTATGTTACGGGGTACCAGTGGATTCCACGGATGATAAAAACAACCTCCTTTAGGTATCTCAAATTGTTTTGCGGTACAATAGTCAAGCATTTTGGTCCAACCTTTTTAAGAAAGCCTAATCAAGAAAATGTTCAAAGAATAACTGCAGAAAACACCTCGAGGGGTTTTCCAGGAATGCTAGGCAATCTTGACTGCATGCACTGGATGTGGCATGCGTGTCTGGTTGAATGGGAAGGCCAATATAATGGTCATTATCCAACACCAACTGTAATTTTGGAAGCTTCAGCTACTTATGATTGTTGGTTTTGGCATGTCTTTTTTGGACTCCCGGATTCAAATAACAGTCTCAACGTTTTGTATAAGTCACCATTGTTTGAAGGTCTTAAGAATAGGATCGCGCCGCACTGTAATTTCACCATCAACGGTCATCACTACACTCAGGGTTATTATCTAGCAGACGGAATCTAACCAGAATGGTTAATCATGGTTCAATCTTATCATCAGGTAGGTTTTGGACCGACGACTTCGAAGGAAATGAAGTACTTTAACACCCAACAAATGAAATGCAGAAAGGATGTTGAACGCGCTTTTGGAATACTAAAAAGGAAGTTCGCCAACATAGCTGGGACGACACTCTTTTTTGATCTTCAAGAAATGAACAAATTATGGTGACTTGTATCATTCTGCATAACATGGTCATTGAAGAAACCAGACGTAACCCGACCTGGACTAGTTTTCCAGATGAAGATTTGAGGCCGAATCTTGTGGTGCAACATGGGCATCCGGCAAGAGAATATAGACTTTCCACTGATAGAATTCAAAACCGGGAAATCTATGGACAACTACGAGAAGATCTAACTAAGCACCTTTGGGCTTTAAAAGGAGCAACAGACGATTTGCGGGGGTGAGGCTGAGGCAGAGGCAGATAGATGTTATTTTTCGATTTAGTGTTGTTTATTTTAATTAATGTGTTATTTAATTTAAAGCTGATTGTTTTTAACTAGTCGATAAAATTAAAATTAAGGAAATTATATTAAAAGTAATTTTAACTAAACGATTACATTTAAATTAAACTTAACTACTAAACAAGAATTAAAATCAGTTATCAAGACTGTATTCATCTTCGTTTTCTTCTGAGGCAACATCTTTGTCTTCTTCCACATTCTCATACTGGCCACTTTGTTGAGGGACTTGTTGTTCCGCCATATCCATTTGCTTAGCCCATACATCAAGTTTCCGTGCATTCATTGTTGAAGTGTTCAAGGAGAGTAGCTTGTTTAGCTTACAATCCATGTAGTATTGTTCTCGCGAAAGACGAATTTTTTCGTTGTTTCTTTATAGCAATGCCACGGTCCCTGGCTCTATCTGCTTTTATCTTCAACTCGAATTCCTTGTGCTCAACATAGTTGAACTCGTTTGAACTCCTTCTAATAATGTTCGTTGGGTTGTGTCTCTCGTTGCTTTTACAGCTTTCTGAGCCCCTCATTTTTCTTCTCTTGAATTTGGTGTTAACGTCTAGATTAGAGTTATGTTGTTCCTGACTACTTGGAGACCTGGTATATGGAGATCCAGTTCCTTCAGGTTAGAAAGCAGGCCTACCATTCTGAAAATCCTGCGAGATTGGACCAAGTAGTGATCTTGCAGGCACTTGATTACCTTCCAGCAAGTATGGATTAAACTTGATTACCTTCCCGACATCTTAGTTCCACTTCCGGTTCGCCTTCACCACATTTTTTGTTGCGCTATACAACCCTTCGGCATCACGTCTATTGATGTTACCGGGTTCTTCACAAAATTTTCGTAAAATCTTTTCATAATTTTTTTCCTTGATAAATACCATTGATTTGATCTTATAATGTATATAATACATAATTCCTACAAATTGACTCGTCTTCATCCATCGTATACTTGACACCACGAATTCTTGTGTTTCTTGGTTGTGATTATTGTGTATCTTGTTGTGTTTCTCGTTGTGATTGTTGTTGTGTCCGTTGTTGTGTTTGTTGTTGTGATCGTTTTTGTGATCGGTGCGATGAGGATGCCATATTTGTTAGAAATGAAATTCATACAGATTTTTACTGGTAAATTGAGTCGATATGAATAGTTGTGTTTGAAATAAAGGAAAAGTGAGTATTGAGATGGTATGAAATTGTGAAATTTTGAGGTAGAGATGAAGAAGGTGTGAGTTTCAAGTTTGGAGATGAGGTGAATTTATAGGGAAACAAAAGGAATAACAGTTGTTGGATGATGAGATTAGAAAGTAACTGTTGGCGGTTTTGGATCACACGCTGGTATGTTAACATCAGACGCTGGCGTTTGATGGAAAAACAGGTGGTTTAGGATCACATGCCAGCATTTTTGCTTCAGTCGCCCGTTTCTACATAAAACGCGCGCCTATTCTACCAACTCACTGAACAAACCAACAATTTTGTTGGTTTTACCATCTTTTTTTCATGTTTGTTGAGTCCATAGTGGGAGAAAAATGAACAAATTTCAAGTTTGTTGAGTCCATAGGAACTGCTCTTAGGTGAGAATCTAGCTCTACCTCCGAATGATCTAGATAATGCGAGCATAGTACTAAAATAGTAAAATTATATTTGGAAATGGCAAACTATATACATACAAGTCGAGTGCACGAGCATTGCACAAAAAATTTAAAGCACTAATTATAAACAAAAAAACACACTCCGGAATTGTTACTTATTTCTTGAAAATATCTTTTTACAAATTACTGAGTTCTTGTATACTTACACTTCGCAGAATGCCTACCCAATCAAGTTTCTCAAGCACAAATCCACAAAATGTGAAGTACAATGAAAGCAACAAAACAGTGGTGCTTAGAAAAAATAGAAGTTTCAAAACTATTTTTCCCCTCCATGTAATTTCCAGTTCTAATGTCGGCTAATATATTGCCAGAACTGTTAACAAATGATGTAGGTGTTGATGGTGGTTTTTAGCTTAGGGTTAAAATCGTAAAACCCTAGTCAGGAAATGACGTCACAGAACTTGAGTAATAATGTCTCCACCAAGCGCATTTATTGAACCCTTTAATTTGACTGCGAGAAAATTACCAGGGTACCTTTTTTTTATGCTAATTAGGGTTTCGGTAAGCCAAAACCCTAATTCCCACGCCACACGTGCCAATGGCAAACCGTGTCAGCCACACCAACCGCGCCAAGGCATGCCAACCATGCTAGCCGCACCCCCCTGTGCCAATGGCAAACCGTGCCAGCCACACCTGCCGCGCCAAGGCATGCCAACCATGCTAGCCGCACCCCCTGTGCCAATGGAAAACCATGCCAGCCACACCTACCGCGCCAAGGCATGCCAACCATGCTGGTCGCACCCCATGTGCCAATGGCAAGCCGTGCGCCGACTACATCTCCACGTTAAAGCATACCAAGCATGCTTAGTCCCAACACGCCATGCACAAATTTGGCTGCCAAAACAAAGGCCTGCAACAATCAGCGACCATCTTTCAATCACGGAGCAAATCCTAGCCGTCCAAGGTTACCAGACAACACATGGTAACCTTTGACCCAAAAAACCTAGCTTGGTCACGCCAAACCCTTGGCCCCACATGCCAAGCCAAACCGCACCTTGCCTTGGCCCTAGCCATGCTAGCCGCACCATGCGCCCATGGGATGCCAATCCCTTGGCCCCGCCATGCCAAGCCAAACCATTCACGCCAAACCCTTGGCCCCACATGTCAAGCCAAACCGCACCTTGCCTTGGCCCTAGCCATGCTAGCCGCACCATGTGCCAACGGCATGCCAAACCCTTGGCCCCACCATGCCAAGCCAAACCGCACCTTGCCTTGGCCCTAGCCATGCTAGCCGCACCATGTGCCAACGGCATGCCAAACCCTTGGCCCCACCATGCCAAGCCAAACGGCACCTTGCCTTGGCCCTAGCCGTGCTAGCCGCACCATGTGCCAACGTCACGCCAAACCCTTGGCCCTACATGCCAAGCCAAACCGCACCTTGCCTTGGCCCTAGCCATGCTAGCCGCGTCATGTGCCAATGGCATGCCAAACCCTTGGCCCCACCATGCCAAGCCAAACCCACCTTGCCTTGACCCTAGCCATGCTAGCCGCACCATGTGCCAATGGCATGCCAAACCCTTGGCCCACTTGACCCCAAGCACCTTTGCCTCGCCCTACCCATCTATCCGCACCATGTGCCAACGCATGCCAAACCCGCCCCACCATTCCAAGCCAAACCGCACCTTTCCTTGGCCCTAGCCGTGCTAGCGCACCATGTGCCAACGGCATGCCAAACCCACGGCCCCACCATGCCAAGACAAACCGTACCTTGCCTTGTCCCAAGCCATGCTAGCCGTGCCATGTGCCAACGACATGCCAACCCTTGGCCCAACCATGCCAATCCAAACCGCACCTTGCCTTGGCCCTAGCCATACTAGCCGCACCATGTGCCAACGGCATGCTAAGCCCTTGGCCCCACCATGCCAAACGCACCTAGCCACGCCACCATCTTTGGCCTTCCCTCTGTGACTACCAAAACAAGGCGTCGACAATCAACGATCCCCTTCAATCCCGGAGCAAATCCTAGCCATCCAAGGTTACCAGACAACGCATGGTAACCTTTGGCCCGAAAACCTAAGTTTGTCCACGCCAAACCATGCCATGCCAACGGCATGCCAACCTAGCCGCCCCACCATGATGGCCTTCCCTACGCGGATACCAAAACGAAGGCGTGCGACAATCAACGGTCGCCCTTTAATCCCCGGAGCAAATCCTTGTCGTCCAAGGTTACCAGACAACACATGGTAACCTTTGACCCAAAACCCTAGTTTGGTCACGCCAACCTAGTCGCACCACCATGCCATGATAATGGCATGCCAACCTAGCTGCGCCACGCTGGCCTTCCCTATGCGGCTACCAACAAACGAAAGCGTGCGACGATCAACGGATACCTTTCCTCTTAAGATGCAAAATCTCGACCGTCGAAGGTCACCAAGCTAGCAAGTCTCCCAAGATCGACTATCCAGGCAAAAACAATATACTACATGTTTTCTACAAAAAATATTCGAGACATCAACACATATCACAAACTGGGGGATCCTCTTTGGGTATTGGTTTGGAGGTTTACAGCGTGCGGCGTACACTACGCCCGTCATAAGGAAGTGTCATAAGGATGAGGCGGTTAGTAAATACAGGGAGTTAATGGTGAAATGCTCTTTTATGGGACATCAATTCCATGCGTTAACGGTTTTATGGAACATCAATTCCATGCGTTAACGGTTTTATGGAACATCAATTCCATGCGTTAACTGTTACCACCTCCTCCCATTTACTCACCCATTTTTCCATTCCTTAATGAGACAGAGTACGTTTTACTTGACTTGTATAAATAGGTCTTACCTATTTCCACCGAACAACAAGTTGGTCAAGAGCATACACCACTCAAAAAACGTTTGCTAGCTTTTCATACATTAGCTTCCCACTTTACGATACAAGTCGTAACACAACTACTCTTCGAATCAACTATTTTGTTCTCATCACTTTCCTTTCTTCCCTCCCCAAAACCAACCCATTCTCCTCCACTTTGTGGCTAGAAGCAAATCTGGAACGGCCATTTCTTGGTTTAGGCCGGACTTGTCTGAGATTGATCTCTCGAATCTAAAGTACTCCCTTGTAGTACATTGTTTATGGTTTAAATTCGTTTCTCACCCACACACCCGAAATTACCGAAATCAGCAGAAACCATTTTCACCCACAAACAATTGGCGACCACGGTGGGAGATTGATCTTTCGGTTACAATGTCAATCTTCGACCATCGATCTCATGCTTCGACCCAGACATCAAGATGGTAGAAGCAGGCGATCCGCTCAAGGATCGACGACTCGATTATCAGTCATGACACAACTGAGGACTTTCCAGAAAATTGAAGCAAACGATCCGCTCGAGAATCAGCGACTCGGTTACCCGAGGAAACTCGATGCATTTGGGGACTTTCTACAATCACGTCGGCGCTTCCCATAAAACTCGGTATTACACCCGGAAGGTTCCCTTTTTATCAGGAGACCTGAGAAACCGAGTAATTCTTACCTAGACAAGATACGTGGTTTTGTTATTTCAAGTTTTCATGAGAATGTAAAAACCGATAGTCATGTTATGTTTCATCCCATGTCATCTACAACACACGGTTCCAGGTTTTTCCTAGGATGCTCGCGTCACTTTCTGTCATAACCAAGATAATTTCAATTCCTAAACAATTCATTCCAAAAGAAAAATCCAAAAACCTTCGCGATAACATTTGTCTATCAACCCAAAAAATTCCAGAAAATCAAAACCATAAACTAGGCGTTTCATTTTCCTTTCAAAAAAAAAAATGAAAGATAAGAAGTTCCAAAGACAGAATGTATTCAAGGAAAGTTTTCCAGCAGCGGCTTGCTCCTCTTAGCAAAGGCCTCCCTCGTGCTTTGGAGAGCCACCCTTTTCAACCATTTGCCTGCATAATTTTTTAAATTCCGCTTCTGCTTCTTCACCATGTCTGCGGAAGGACCTTGATTTGTTTGGGCCAAGTGACTTTTCAACCTCGGAGAAACCTTCGACGAACCAAGGAGCATTTCGAAATCTATACACATATCGCGATGGAACCTCCAGCTTGAGATTACATCCCGAGAAACCGTGTGACCAGTTACGTTGCGCATGTCGTCAATCGAAGACAAGGCTTCCTCCACACGCTTGACCAGCGCGTATCGGCTAGTAATCTTCTTGGTCGTGGAAATATGACCATAGTTTTCCCATATCTTGGTGTATAACGCAGCAGCGTGTTTAGTGGCACGCTAAATCCCCCAATCAACACGTGATCAGGATAAGGAACCAGGTATGGAGGAACAAAGGTGGCGCTGCATTGCATTCGATAATCGGCAAAGGATTCCTAACAACAATTGCGCTAACATTCACATGAGAAATCTCCGTTGTTTGAGACACAACGACGTTTCCATCCTGATCGGTCTTTGTTTCAAAGCCACCAGGTTTGGGCGACACGAGATTTGGAGGCAAGCCGTGTCTCCCCGACTTCGTCTCAAGTTCATCTTGAACCGACTTCGCTACGTGATATCACGGCTTAGACACTCTTCAAAAAAACAAAAAAAAAAGAGGGAGAAGGAAGAAAGAAGGAAGAAGAAAATGGGAAGACTCACCGATTCACTTTGGGCCAATTTGGAGGAAGATTCAAGACTCTGCTATCGGAAGAACTACTCTCACCATCTTTGGACTCTGAGCTTTCATCCTTCTCGGATTCCCCTTCACCATGGGAAGGTTCAGCATCGCCGCTTTCCGTTCCAAGAGATTTCGTCTTCTGACCACGTGCAAGTTTAGTGAAGGCGTTCACACTGCTAAAAGTCGGAAGAGCGTCGGACCGAATTAAACTAAAACCACCGGCCACGGCTTTTAGATCTTCGCTCCTTCACTTGGGGACTATCTTCATTCGGGCTATGATTTTCGCAGGATCCCTCGGCGGTGGATGTCCGCTAAAACTACGGAGAAGGCTTACCACGACGGTTTCTACCACATCATTCACAAATCCATGGATAACGAAACTCGTCCTGCCAAAATATATTATATTTGGAGGTTGTTGATGGATTTCGTTCATGCAAGCGAGAAAAAAGGAGACTTTTTCCCGACACGAGAACACTATCATCGAGAACATATGACAACGGGATTTTGGAGCAGCCAGGGTGTGAGCAGTGGGACCCCTTGGTCAAAACCCATATGCCAAGACGCTCTATCGATGTTGTAAGAGATTGCTTCGCAAGATCCTCGAAAGAAAGACGGCACATGGCCCGGGCGTGCGGCTTCGCATGAACACCATCTCTCCAACATTGATTCTTTTTATCGGAAGACAAAGACATGTTCGGGAGCGGGATCAAAGGTCGATACGAGTTATAACGCATGCATCGGAGCCCATGGACGAAAATTAACCGCATACGAGTTGTCAAGAAGTCAGGCCGAGGTTTGAACCGGTCTTTGGGCGCTGTTCGACCCGGCGCTTGAGTATCCTAGAGCCACCCCAAGACTCGGGAAGTACAACCAACGGTTTCGGGGCATACTTCTTGAAATGCTCCCACATCCATGCACGGAGAAAGGCGGCATGAATATACGAATCCATTTTCATGTATCCGTTTGAGCGCGCATGTCCGAAACCAGCTGATCCAAGTGTGCATACAGAGAACCAAGAAACAAACCGCCAATAGGGAGAACGACGCCTTTTGCCAATTTTATGGCAAACTTGATAAGTTCATGTGTTATCTCCTTCTTACGAGCCGTCGTCAAAAATATCTCGGGATAACCAAAGAGCCAAGACGCGCCGCGACATGAAGCGTACTATTCTTGTTTCGACTCCAACTCATCAGGAAACCACTTTGAGACACCCACCGATCATAAAAACATCTCGTCTCGTTTTCTTTAGAACGAATCCTTTTGATTTCGTAAGCGGGCGGCGTGCATTTCTTCTTCATCTGCGAGACAACCTAACATCGAGGTTCCCAATTACGGGAAGGTTCAAAGCAATACAGCCACGCTCTCCAAGGAGATGGTCATTTCACCCCACCTGCATACGGCCGTGTGGGTGTTCGGACACCATCTGGAAAAAAAAAGCAACCAAGCACGGAATATCTTTCCTAATCGAAGCCTTTGCGGAAGCCGCAATGACATAAACGATCTGCGCCTTGGTCAAAGTCGTTTTTACATGCTCTGGCTCGTCATGAATCGCATCCATTTCTCTAAGGGACGCAACGGACTCACGAGAGATTTTAAAGTCGATATGAGAGGCATGATATTCTTTCCTTTGAATGCAAAACCTTACTACGCCTCCTGGCCAAACCGACCGGTCTCCTCCCTCACTTTCCGAACCGGTCAGAAAAATCGACACGTACTTGGGATGGTTTCTCTTAATTGTGGTCGATGCTGTGAAGAATTCATCACTTATGTTTGGCTTGGAATTGCCAATGTCTCTTGGTACGGCAGAACATTTCTCTAGCGACATCATAACGAAGGTTCTCTCACGGTACTTACACCTTCCAAACAACTACAATGGAACAATACGAAGAGATATTACTACGGAAAGCGCATGGAAATTATTTTTTCAGATGAAATAGATCCACCCAAGACGCAAGCCAGTTTGTTTCGAGATCATAATATGTATACGCGAAAAAAAAAAAAAAAAAAAATTGGGGACTGACGTGCCCTGCATCACCACCTCATGCCAAGGCCGTACCCTGCAGCAAAAAATTCGCGCCCGACCAAGGAGGCGCGCCCCACCATGGGAACCGGTGTACACGGCCACACCAAGACAAGGAGTAAACCCTAGAATCTAGGTTTTCATGGGAAGGGAATGACAGTTACTATCTCGTGCTTACTTTGCACAATAAGTTGAGGCGATCAACATTGCTACGGTATTCACGCCTAAATAATACTACAAGCTCGTGCAAAATGTACCTACGGCTAGGATTCACACCAACACAGAAGGGCAACATTTTCTACAAGGTCATGAAAAAGTACGCCTACAACTAGGGTTGGCACCAACACAAGAAAGCAAGTCAAAGAGGAAGTGCTGGAAGACATACCTAATCCGCTTGTCCACTTCACCGTTGCCAAACAACCAGAGCAAAAGAAAAAAAAAATATATATATATATAATGGAGGCGTGAAGTAAAGGGAGAGGCCGGCCCCCCTTTTATAGGCGTGATACTTAGGAGTTTGAATAAGGAAAGGACCTCCTATTTGAGCCAAGTAAGGAAAAGAGTCAACTGGGCCCGTGAAGACAAATCACCAAGCCGTCTGCGCCTTGCCTTGGCCCCACCACGCCGAGCCGTCCGTGCATGCCTCACCGAACCGCGCCTTACCGTGACCGCACCACGCCGAGTTGACCTTTCCATTTCCGTGGCCCCATCATCCCAAGATGTCCGTGCCATGACTTGCCTCGCCAGCACCAACTTGCCAAGCCAGCATTATGACGTTCCCTAACCCATTCAAGATGATGCGTAGCCAGACCAAACCGACGATCCTCATCTCACCACTTCACGGTCTACGCCACAAATAGAATCTATGCAAAACTGCTGAACGCAGGATCATGAACTCTCCCTACCTCTCGAAAAAGGTTAGTCGGACTTTCCTGACCATCTTGCATGACTTACGTTTCGATTCCATCCTTGTCTGTCACCATCATATGCTTACCTTGCAACAATGCCCCTGTTCCGAGCTAAGCAGAGGACTTAATGTTGATGGTGGTTTTTAGCTTAGGGTTAAAATCGTAAAACCCTAGTCAGGCAATGGCGTCACATAACCTGAGTAATAATGTCTCCACCAAGCGCATTTATTGAACCATTTAATTTGACTGCGAGAAAATTACCAGGGTACCTTTTTTAATGCTAATTAGAATTTCGGTAGGCCAAAACCCTAATTCCCACGCCACACGTGCCAATGGAAAACCGTGCCAGCCACACCTACCATGCCAAGGCATGCCAACCATGCTAGCCACACCCCCCTGTGACAATGGCAAACCGTGCCAGCCACACCTACTATGCCAAGGCATGCCAACCATGCTAGCCGCACCCCCTGTGCCAATGGAAAACCATGCCAGCCACACATACCGTGCCAAGGCATGCCGACCATGCTAGTCGCACCCCATGTGCCAATGGCAAGCCTTGCCAGCTACATATCCACGCTAGAGCATACCAAGCATGCTTGCCGACCCAACACGCCATGCACAACGCTGGCTGCCAAAACAAAGGCATGCAACAATCAACGGCCATCTTTCAATCACAGGAGAAAATCCTAGTCGTCCCAAGGTTACCGGACAACACATGGTAACCTTTGACCAAAAAACCTAGCTTGGTCACGCCAAACCCTTGGCCCCACATGCCAAGCCAAACTGCACCTTGCCTTGGCCCTAGCCATGCTAGCCGCACCATGGGCCAAGCCCTTGGCCCCGCCATGCCAAGTCAAACCATTCACGCCAAACCCTTGGCCCCACATGCCAAGCCAAACCGCACCTTGCCTTGGCCCTAGCCATGCTAGCCGCGCCATGTACCAACGGCATGCCAAACCCTTAGCCCCACCATGCCAAGCCAAATTGCACCTTGCCTTGGCCCTTGCCATGCTAGCCTCACCATGTGCCAACGGCATGCCAAACCCTTGGCCCCACCATGCCAAGCCAAACCGCACCTTGCCTTGGCCCTAGCCATGCTAGCCGCACCATGTGCCAACCGCATGCCAAACCCTTGGCCCCACATGCCAAGCCAAACCGCACCTTGCCTTGGCCATAGCCGTGCTAGCCGCGCCATGTGCCAACGACATGCCAAACCCTTGGCCCCACCATGCCAAGCCAAACCGCACCTTGCCTTGGACCTAGCCATACTAGCCGCACCATGTGCCAACGGCATTCTAAGCCCTTGTCCCCACCATGCCAAACGCACCTAGCCACGCCACCATGCTGGCCTTCCCTACGCGGGTACCAAAACGAAGGCGTGCGACAATCAACGATCCCGCTTCAATCCCAGGAGCAAATCCTAGCTATCCAAGGTTACCGGACAACGCATGGTAACCTTTGGCCAAAAAAACCTAAGTTTGGACACGCCAAACCATGTCATGCCAATGGCATGCCAACCTAGCCGCGCCACCATGCTGTCCTTCCCTACGCGGCTACCAAAACGAAGGCGTGCGACAATCAACGGTCGCCCTTCAATCCCCGGAGCAAATCCTAGTCGTCCAAGGTTACCAGACAACACATGGTAACCTTTGACCCAAAACCCTAGTTTGGTCACGCCAACCTAGCCGCACCACCATGCCACGCCAATGGCATGACAACATAGTCGCGCCACCGGCCAATGCGGCCACTAACAAACTAAAGCGTGCGACGATCAACGGCTACCTTTCCTCTTAAGATGCAAAATCTCGACCGTCGAAGGTTACCAAGCTAGCAAGTCTCCCAAGATCGACTTGCCAGGCACCAACAATATACTACATGTTTTCTACAAAAAACATTCGAGACATCAACACATATCACAAACTGGGGGATCCTCTTTGGGTATTGGTTTGGCGGTTTACAGCGTGCGGCGTACACTACGCCCGTCATAAGGAAGTGTCATAAGGATGAGGCGGTTAGTAAATATAGGGAGTTAATGGAGAAATGCTCTTTTATGGGACATCAATTCCATGCGTTAACGGTTTTATGGAACATCAATTCCATGCGTTAACTGTTACCACCTCCTCCCATTTACTCACCCATTTTTCCATTCCTTAATGAGACCAGAGTACATTTCACTTCGACTTGTATAAATAGGTCTTACCTATTTCCACCGAACAACAAGTTCAGTCAGGAGCATACACCACTCAGAAAACGTTTGCTAGCTTTTCGTACGTTAGCTTCCCACTTTCTAATACAAGTCGTAACACAACTACTCTTCCAGAGTCAACTATTCTGGTCTCATCACTTTCCTTGCTTCCCTCCCCAAAACCAACCCATTCTCCTCCAATTTGTGACCGAAGCAAGTCTGGAACTGCCATTTCTTGGTTTAGGCCGGACTTGTACAGATTGATCTCTCGAATCTAAAGTACTCCCTTGCAGTACATTGTTTAGGGTTTAAATTCGTTTCTCACCCACACACCCCAAATTACTGAAATCAGCAGAAACCATTTTCACCCACAAATAGTTTGATTTAATATTTTGAATTTTTATTATCTAAGACATTGTCTAGTGTTTGGTAATGGATTTGGACGGATATATTGCATATTTTATTCGATTATCGATATAATGTAGCGCGCATGAATGAATTTTAATTTTTTTCATTTGTTTAATTCTGAATACAATGCGTATAACAAACATAATGGAAATTCAAGGTTACTTACTGCTAGGTCAGTATTTCACAAAACCTTGCCGTAAGTGTTTAAAAGTGCTTAACTAACTCATCAACATAGTATTACACTAGAATGTCTAGCCGTTAAACATGACTTGCGGTCGGGATTCCCAGCTGTAACCTATCTTACGGTCAGGATTCTTCGCTAGATTTCTCTGAGTAACCCAAATATATTTATCCAGTACTTATGACTATGTTTTATAGTCGTAAACTTCATATTACGATTGAGATTCTAACCCAAAAATGGTTACGGTAGGAATTCTTGGATGTAGGTTTCTTTGAATAAAGTTCACCAATTAATACCTGGTGGCGACTCAATCAAGGAAGTAAGTCTGTTAAAGCATTGCTCGTTCGAACTCGCAAGCGTTCCTATCTCAAGCTTGTTTGTCAAGTTTATGTGATCAAAACTATAAGTCTTGAATTCTAGTTTACATATAGCTATGTCTCGGATTAGGATAAAATGTGTAGTTGAGCTTAGACTTCACGCGTTCATCGATTAAAGACGAAGATCTACTGAGGGGAGCTTGGAGGAACTTCATCAACAAAAGGTATGTGGAGATTTAAACTCATCTATCACTCAGAAGTCTATTATATTTTATTTCCTTTTGAGACTAAGTCATATAGCTATATAGACTTTTACATTATACACATTTGATATTTCGAGCTGAATTTAACTTGTTTATATCTTTCTCGAAATATGTGTTGGAAAGCTTTTTGCTTTAGCTACGTTCATCATTATTCTTGAAGAGTTTAGTTGAAAACAATTTACTTGTTGGAAACTGAATAATAAGTCAAAAGATGATCATATGAAAATTGCCTTGAAACATCTTCGTGATTTGTGTGAGACAGTCATGTGATGTAGACTCGGAATGTTTCGTATTGATCATTCGATCACTTGAAAATTACTTATAAGCTAATAGTTTGTGTGAGACAGCTATTGTCGTATTCTAAGGATGTTTCAATGATTGAAATGGGAGTTTAAAACAATTAACCATTGTCTGGATATAGCACGGTATGCATACCAGTATGCAAACTGTTGTGATATGAATCAGGTCCAGGAACCAAGTATGGGTACCAGTAGATGAACAATTTTAACTGTTAAAGTCCGGGAACCAAGTTTTCATACCCGTTTGCGAACGGTTTCAGCTGAGTTCATTCCGGAACGATAGTATGCGTACCCGTTTGCGAACTGTCGGAAAAGACCAAAGTCCGGAACTTAAGTTTGCGTACCCGTTTGCAAACTTAGGTGGTTAAGTTATAAAATCGGTTAAGTATGATTTCATACTCATAAACAAATACATTTATATATTAAGGAATGTAATCTTTGCAAAACGTGGATAAATGTTCATGAATTGATTCTCTTGAATCAAAACCGATTTTGCTTCAATTGTGTCTTGTATACTTCTATGAGAATATAAACAATTGAACAACTCTATGAGTAACACAATTAGATTAATTTGATTATCAATTGATATAGAAGTGTTAGATGAATGTGGTTAATACAAAAGTGTTCATACGGCTAACTTAGGTTAACTATTGTTGAGCCAACTCAATACACACGTTTAGGTACGGTTACCCATATCTAAATGAAGGTATATTTCATTTGTGTGTAACAAGATAAGACCATCTAACGGTGGAGAGATATTGCTTTGGTTTTAAGCAAACTTAGCTTGAATCTTAAATCAGGTTTTCATCTAATGGTGAATATTGATTGCTTTGTTTCAAAGCTATCAAACCCTGATTTGAAGACTATATAAAGGAGAACTCTAGCAACTGGAAAACCCAATCCCCACACCTTTTGTGTGATACTAGTTGCGCACTAGAGTCGATTCTCCTTTAACCTAGGTTTTTCCTAAAACCATTATAGGTTAACGACTTGAAGACTTCATTTGGATTCTGAAGTCAGACCCAACTATTTTCTCTGTAGTTGCGTGTTCTGATATTACTTGTTCTATCGTATTGAGTACTATCTTCTCTAAGATTGGCTCGAGATTTATCTCTGATAGGTAAGATATAAAAAGTAATCACAAAGCTCTTCGTCTCATTCTTTGTGATTCCATAATAACTTGTTCCACTACCATATGGTTAAGTTGTTGTGAGGTGATTGATATTTCTAGGCCGTTCTTCGGGAATATAAGTATGGATTATCAATTGGTTCCTGTGCACCTTGATTTATCAAAAGATAGAACAAAAACTTCGTAGGTATTTTTGTGGGAGACAGATTTATCTATCAGAATAGACTTTTCTGTGGGATACAGATTTGTTTATAAAGTCTTTGACTTTGGGTCGTAGCAACTCTTAGTTGTGGGTGAGATCAGCTAAGGGAATCAAGTGCGTAGAGTCCTGCTGGTATTCATAGGCGTAAGGAACGCGATTGTACCTTAATCGGTGTGAGGCTTGGTTAGGGATCAACTACATTCCATACCGAAGTTAACTTGTAGTAGGCTAGAGTATGTAGCGGCTTAATACAGTGTGATGTTCAAATCTGGACTAGGTCCGGGGTTTTTCTGCATTTACGATTTCCTCGTTAACAAAACTTCTGGTGTCTGTGTTATTTCTTTTCAGTATTATATTTGTTTATATAATTTAAATATCACAGGTTGTGCGTAGTTCAATCAATTGGTAAATCCAACCTTTGGTTGTTGATTTAAATTGATTGACACTTGAACATTGGTCTTTGGTACCGTTCAAGTTGTTTCTTATAATAATCAAGCTCACGGATTCATATATGTTTGATTTTCTGATTACATTGAGAAACGTAGATATAACTCTTGGATATATTTCCTTGATTGAGTCTAACTATCTTGTTGATTCTCTTGGAATTATATTGGAGTTAGTCCATACAAATTGTCGAACGAAATATTGGGTGTGGTTGTTAGACCCACGGTTTTTCAAAGTCGATCCCTAAAGAACATCTTATGGAATCCTGTAGCAGTTTATTCACAAAAGTGTAATCATGGAGTGATCAAAAACTGAAATTCTTAAAATACTTTACTCCTCTTTTGCAAGAGTAGTGAAAGAGCTTAACCTATGAGAAAATATGAGATATGTGTTCTAATCACCAAAGAATGATAGCAAAGAACAAATTTCACAAAATAAGCAATGCAGATATATAATCCATGAAGATTAGGTATTGCAAGTCATCTTCCGAAATAAAATCTAATTAATAAAATTTAAACATGCAAGATGATAATATTTGGAATACCTAATGTAACACATGAAAACTACTCCAAAAACTAGTGTTCCTCCTTAAACAATATAAGAACAAAATTCCTACAAGGGGTAAACTAGTGAAAAGATAGACCGTCTCTAAGAGATTGTGCAGATAATTCCTTTTCATTGTTGAAGAATCCATCAACTCTCTTGCATCTTTAGAGATATCAATTAACTCACTAAGCTCTTTAAATACTACACAAGGTATTTTTCCACAGATTAAGATTTTGTTCATAGTGAGTTACCTATTTCAAGTAATGATTATTCTTGACTAATAAATTGTTTCTCCTTGTCACGAACTCTTTCACCATGGTTTTAAAATCATTATCATGGTGCAGATAGACAACAAGCATGTATCTGAGAGAATCCAATCCCGCAAAGAATTGTTCACCTCGTGTTAATCTCTTGTTGAATTACTAATATTTGGTTTGTCTTTCGCGTTTTATCTATCGCGGGGTAAGGGCCCATGGAAATATTGGTGTTTTAGTTAGAGGCATGATATATTACCGAAGGGCTTTGAAGATTCAAGCCTTCATGTAAACTGGGTGGTAATTTTCCTTTTCAAGTTAATCATGATTTCTAAAGATCAACCTCTTCGCATCAACACATTTAACGTATGGCTCCACCGAACTTACTAAGGTAATGAACTGAACTTTCGGAACTTCACTTTTGAGAAACTCATGTTATATCCGTATTTGGTTTCATCTTAGCTAGCTAAAACTCATATTTATGGTAAATGACCAATTTTGCGTACATATTTCATATGATTTTCTTTGACAGAACCCACTGTTTCGATGATTTCAAATAGTTTAGAGAGTAACCCAAACCTATGCTTCTCCTTTATTAATTGGCTTCCATCTATATAATTTTCTTTCAAAAATATTATGAAGTGCGATTTTTAGCAAAATGTAGTAAAGAGAATAAGACATGTTTAGTAATAAAACCTTTTCATATATATTTATTAAAGTTATAACTTACAAAATTTACAGTCCTGTATGTATGTAAAACATTGCAACTCATGTTTGCAAATGTCATAAAGGGTTTGCTTCTCTCAAATTTTGACAGAAATGAGAAAAAATGAAAGAAGTATTTTTGTTATAAAAAAATATACATCACCATATATCATGTAAAACAATGCATACAGATACACACTTTTGGGTAAATGGATATTTGATTGCAAAATTACTGAATGAAAAAATCGATTTTTCTTGGAACTATTTTATGTGTAAAAACAGATTATCATGAAAACTTATCAAAAGGAAATTGTGATTTTAGTTAGAACGGGATGGCAGGCGTATCGCACTTGCTACAAGACTAGTTAGAATAAATTAAGGGCATATTTGATAGTTTAATGAGAAATATGTCTATAAATAGAAGGGACGGATAAAAAAAAAGACGGACCAAAATTGAATCAAGGATAGATAAAGCAAGATAGAGGGACTATTTTTTTTTATAAATGTTTTTATTTACAACACACTTGGATTGACTGAAAATTTATCAGTCGAACCTCCGATTGAGTATTCCTCATATATGAAGAACAATTGATGGGTTCGGTTGACAAGTTATCAGCCGAACTTCATTATGTAACTGCCAAACCTGATTCGAGCAGAAAAAAAAATTAAGAAAAAATAACAATAAATTGTTCTGGGTACTGAGGAATTGTTCAAGTGTCTCTAGGTTATACTTTCCTATGCGAACGACTAAGACTGGGTACTTGGGTGAGGCACATGTGATTTTTGATAATCATCTCAAACAGTTTCTTAGACATCTGGTTACAGGTGATGGGTCGGGCTTTGGTTTCCTTCAGAAAAGGCTTGCGACACTTCCCATCAAGTATGGTGGCCTAGGGGTGTATACCATGGAGGATACCATGCAATATTGTTATATGGCATCTTGTTTCCAAACGAGGGATCAACAAGAGAATATTTTGAGGCATTCTGGTGTGTCTAGTTTGAGCCCAAGTTTTGAGCACGCGCTTACCTTATACAAACAGGTATGTGGTAATGAGATTTCTTCATTATGTATTGATGATATTTCCCTCCTTTATAAGAGTTCTTTGGCAATCAAGTACTTCGATGCAGTGAAGAAAGATTTACCTAACCGGTTTGTTATGACCGAGCGTGATTCATCCCTATGACAGAGCAATAGGATCAAGCATGTGTAGGACTATTTGTTGGCCCTTCCGATTGATGGGCTCAATCAAAAACTTGGGCCTCGACATTTTAGAGCTATCTTGCGCTATAGACTTGGGATCCCTCTTTTCAAAGAAGGGGACATGTGCTCCAGTTGTGGCAGGGTCCGCAGGGAGATGAATATTTTTGGGGATCATGCCTTGCACTGCTCGCATGGAGTTGGGATCATGTATAGACATGACCTGATTCGTGACACCTTAGCCGACATTTGTTATCGTGCGGGTGTCCCTGCTAGGAAAGAAGTGGATTTGGGTTTCCTATCAGATACATGCTTGGCTTTGATACCTGCAGATATATTAGTCTACAACTGGAACAATGGGCATGATGTGTGTATGGATATCACGGTTGTTTCTCCTTTCACAGGTGGTGGGCTGCGCACCTTTGTTCCTGGTAAGGCAGTTGATGATGTTGTCGCTCGGAAAAGAACCGACTATTTAGAGAAGTGTACAACTCAAGGTTTTGGTCTTGGTGTGCTGGCTTTTTTTACTTTAGGGGAATTGGGTAGTGACAATGTGGAGATTCTGAAAAGATTACGCAACTATATGGCTATCCATGATGTGAATGTCATAGTGGGGGATTTTTTTTTCCATAGGATTGGGGTTGTCATTCAAAAGGCTTCCATCTAACTCTTGCAATTCTTCCTCTCCTGATGAATAAAAGTGATTAGTCAAGATTAATAAAATAAATAAATAATAAATTTCAAGAGTAACTAAGTAATTTTCCTATTCAATGATACCCATTATCATCCCACCATTATTAGTTTAATCTAAAAAGACCGGGTGTACAAGCACACCACAAACTTTTTCTTTCGGCAACCTGTATGTACTAAACTCATATACAATTCTGAGAGTTACAACAAAATAAATCTCAATCAAGGAATAATATAAAGAATCTACACCTCTGTTAGAGCACTGCTCGGTCGAACTCGCAAGCATTGTTATCTCAAGCTTGTTTGTCAAGTTTAGTTGCCAAAACTATAAGTCTTGATTTCTAGTCTACCTATAGCTAAGTCTCGGATTAGGATAGAAAGTGTAGTTGAGCTTTAGACTTCACGACGTTCATTAAGACGAAGAACTACTTAAGGGAACTTGTGGAACTTCATCAACAAAAGGTATGCGGAGACTTGAACTCATCTATCACTCAAAAGTCTATCTACTCTATATCCTATTTGAGACAAAAGTCATATTGCTATATAGACTTCATTTATACACATTTGATATTCGAGCCGAGTTTATCTCGCTTATCTATTTCTCGAAATATGTGTTGGTAAGCTTTCGCTTTAACCAAGTTCATCTTTTATTCTTGACGTAAGTCAAAAAATGATCATGTGAAAATCGCCTTGTAACATCTTACATGATTTGTGTGATGCAATCATTTGGTGTAGACTTGGAATGTTTCGTATTGATCATTCGATCACTTGAAAATTGCTTTGGAGCTAATAGTTGTGTGAGACATCTATTGTCGTCTTCTAAGAATGTTTCAATGATTGAAATGAGAGTTTAGAACATGTAACCATGATTGGATATAAACATAGTGTGTGTATTCACATTTGTGTAAGGTCCAAGTCCGGGAACCATGGTATGCGTACACGTACGCGTACTGGTTGGTGAATGGAAGTCCGGGAACTAAGTATGTGTACCCGTACGCGTACTGGTGTAAGTCCAAGTTCTGAAATTCAACTGAGGTTGTAAGTATGCGTACTCGTTCACGTAATGGCGAAACCAAACTCAGTCCGGCTACTTAAGTATGCGTACACGTTTGCGTACTTGAGTAGGTTATGTTCTAAAATCGGTTTGCTCATGAACTAATACATTTATATATTAAGGAATGCAATCTTTTGCAAACCGTGGCTAATGTTCATGAAACGATTCGAGTGAATCAAAATCGATTTTGCTTCAATTGTGTCTTGTATACTTCTATGAGAATATAAACAATTGACTAGTTTCATTTGAATCATTTGAACTAGTTGTGATGAAGATGAATAAGGTTGATATGAAAGTGTTCATATGGCTAACCTCGGTTAACTATTATTGAACCAACTAAGTGTACACGTTTAAGTACGGTTACCTTTATCTAAATGTTGGTACATTTCATTTGTGTATGACAAGCTAAGTTCGATCTAACGGTTGAAAGATATTAGCTTGAATCTAATCAGGTTTTCATCTAACGGTGAATATTGAATGCTTTGTTACCAAGGTAGCTTGATTGCAAATCCTGATTTGGAGACTATATAAAGGAGAACTCTAGCAACTGGGAAACCTAATCCCCACACCTCCTATGTGATACTAGTTGCGACTAGAGTCAATTCTCCTTTAACCTTAGGTTTTTCTAAAACCTAGTAGGTTAACGACTTAAAGACTTCATTGGGATTGTGAATCCAGACCCAACTATTTTCTCTGTAGTTGTGTGTTCTGTTCTTGTTGTTTTCTATTGTGATTGAGTACTATCTTCTTTAAGATTTGCTCGAGATTTATTCTCCAATAGGCAAGATTGAAAATTAGTCACAAACACCTTCGTCTCATCGTTTGTGATTCCATAATATCTTGTTTCGTTAATCGATTAAGATTATTGTGAGGTGATTGATATTACTAAGTTGTTCTTCGGGAATATAAGTTTGGTTTATCAACTGGTTCCTGTTCACCTTGATTTATCAAAATACGGAACAAAACTCGTAGGTATATCTGTGGGAGACAGATTTATCTATTCAATAGACTTTTCTGTGTGATACAAATTTGTTTATTAAATCTTCGACTTTGGGTCGTAGCAACTCTTCGTTGTGGGTGAGATCAGCTAAGGGAATCAAGTGTGAAGAATCCGGCATGGTTGAAGAGGCGTAAGGAACGCAACTGTACCTTGATCAGTGTGAGATTGGTTAGGGATCAACTACATTCCAGTCCGAAGTTAACTTGGAGTAGGCTAGTGTTTGTAGCGGCTTAATACAGTGTGTTGTTCAATCTGGACTAGATCTTGGGGTTTTTCTACATTTGCGGTTTCCTCGTTAACAAAATTTATGGTGTCTGTGTTATTTCTTTTCTGCATTATATTTGTTTATATAATTGAAATATCACAGGTTGTGCGTAAGTTCAATCAATTGTGAATCCAACCTTTGGTTGTTGATTGAATTGATTGACACTTGGATATTGGTTTTTGATATCATCCAAGTTGTTTCTTATAATAATCAGGCTCACGGATTTCTATTTGTTTGATTTGCTGATTACATTAAGAAACAGAGATACAACTCTTTGATATATTTCTTGATTGAGATCGCTTTATTAGTTGACACTCTCAGAATTATATTGGAGTTAGTCCATACAGATTGCTAAGCGAAATATTGGGTGTGGTTTTTAGACCCCCGTTTGGTATCGAAGCAGGCAAACACGTTCAAGAACTTATAAGTCTGTGTTTGTAGCAATCTGACTCTATGGACATAAGTGTTATCTCTATAAACGTACCACCAGTCTTCGATGGCTCAAATTACTTATGGTGGAAAATTGTTATGCGTGCCTTTCTTCAAGCCGGTGATTTTCAATCATGGGTTTATGTTGTTAATGGCTATAATCCTCCGGTCGTTACAGAAGGCGATGTAACTGTTCCAAAGGATATCGGTGATTATGATGCTGTCGAGGTTCTTGCTGCAAAGCAAAATTCTGACGAATTGAATGCATCATCCATGCCATTACCCCAGATCTTCAGCACCATGTGACTATGTGCACTCGGTCTAAAGATGCGTTGGATATCTTAGAAACGGTATTCGAAGGAAACTCCTCTGAGAAAAAGCTAGGCTTCAAAACCTAAATTCTGACTGGGAAAACCTTCGTGTAGCTGATGAAGATTCATTTGATGAGTTTAATCACAAAGTGTCTGAAATTGTTAATGCATCTTTTGCGTTGGGAAAGACTATTCCTGAAAAGGACATTGTGATGAAAATTCTCAGATCGTTACCAACCAAATACGATTTTGAGAAACATGCCATCGTTGAAGGAAATAACCTTAATACTTTATCCAGAAATACTCTGGTTGGGAAGTTAAAGATCTTTGACCACGAGCATACATCCAAATCTGGAAAGGATATTGCTTTCAAAGCACAAAAGAACACAAAATTACTTGATAAAAGTAAAAGTGTTGGCATCTCTGTGGATGATCCTATTGAGACTAACTCGTCAGATGAAGATCTTGATAATTCAGTCTCTCTGATCACAAGACAGTTTAGAGATCTTCTTTTGAAGAGAAGTAAACGGTTCACTAGAGATAAACCTAAGTCTTCAGTGAAACCCCATAATCGTGTTCCTCCTAAAAACAGGGATACTGAAGATACTGATGACGAGGACATGCCACAGTTCTTCAAGTGTAAAGGTTTTGGCCATGTTGCCAATGAGTGTCCAAATCATAGAAAATACACCGGGAACAAAGGTCTGGATGCAACTCTTGATGAAATATCTGATCATTATAATTCAGATGAAGATCAAAAATCAAGTGTTGCGCTCCTTGCTGAAAATATTAATTTTGATAATTGAAGCAATAGTCACATCAATCTTGATATTTTTTCTGGAGAAGCTTCTTCAACTATTTTGGAGGATAAAATGGATTTTTCTCTATCTACTGGAAATCCTTCGTCTAATGTTTCAGGTACCACAATTTTTCTAGCAGCTTGCTCCGCTATGATGTCTGAACCATCCTCCAATTTGACATGTTCTTACTGTACTCTTAAGGGTCACGGACTCTCTAGTTTTTTCAAGTACAAGCATAAAGTAAGATATGTCAACAAACTTCAACGGAGAGCAAATCGATTAGCAAACAATCTTAAGCTTGTTCAGAAGACGTCTGAGGTATGTAAACTAATTTCCTCTCCGAAAAGGTTAATTTCTAAAGAACCAATTAGACCTCTCCAGAAAAGAACAAGGTCTAAGCATTCTGTGGAAGAAGTCGTTAGGAACTCTTTCCAAAAGGTTCATGGTGGACAAATCATTGTTCACCCCAACACATCATAATAGTGTTGGCCGTGCATCTTGTCTCAAGTGCCTGATTTCAAAGAGACAAGAGTTAAGCACATTCAGGTCTTAGAAAAGGTTTTTTTTTCTTTGGTTGTTTTCTTTTGCTTGTTTGTTTTTGCTTAATCTTTGGTTGATCGTTCCATATCATAAATTGGTATTGAAATTGTCTTTCCTTTCTTTTCTTTTTTTTTTTAAAAAAAAGGGTTAAAATCGGCAATTCTACCCTCTTTAGGGATGAGAATTGAGCGTACGTGAATCCTCTTAGTTTGTATAAAGGTTCCATAACCCTACATTCCTTTTTCCTTCTTTGAAAACTCTTTTTGTCACAAGTTTGCTTGTAGAGTCTGTTATGTGAATCTCTCACAAACCCATATTTCTATGGAGACTCCAAGCATCATAACTTCTGATGGAAAAGATGTTAATATGATTGTTAAGCCATCAATCATGAAGGAAAAAGATAGATCTCTTTTACCCTCAAATTTTAAAAGAAATAGGAGGAATGTAAGAAAACCAAGGGTTGTCCCTTCAAATCTTCAGAAGTTTTCTGGTGTACTTGAAGAGTTGAAGGAAATAAGAAAGGAGATGCAGCAAATAAAGGTTTTGTATTTAGGACTCTTGAAATTAAGAAGGCCCTGGTTCGGCATCAGTCAAGAAGGTTTGTTGAAATTGACTCCTATCTTCATGAACCTTATGTTCCAATGGTTGTTGACGACAAGCAGTTCGGGGACGATAAATAATTTTTCAAAGTTCTTAATGCCCTAGGAAACTTCTTATGAGAATTTATTCTTATGTTTTAAGAAGGATAACTAGGGTTTGGAATAACAATTATTGTGAGTACACATAGCTATTGCCAACGTTTTCATCTTGCAATGTTTTTAGATTTATTTATTTAAATTCTAAAGTTTATTTGGAAGATGATTTTGCAGTATTAATCTTTATGGTTTTCTATATTGCAAAAACTTTATGGGATATGTGTGTTTGCGTCCGTGAACTATGATTGTCCCATATATATCAAAAGTTAAGTCTATTATATGTCTTTATGCAAATATTGATGGAAAATAGAATGAACTTTTGATAACAAAGATTAAGTCTGTGAGAACATTATGCGAATAGTGATGAAAAATAGAATGAATCTTTGAATATTCCGCAGTATTGATCTTTCCCTGATCCACTTTATGTAAAAGTACTGTGTAGCTCCGTAAGTTTTCTTATGTTGAGCATTTCCGATTAAATTAATCATAGGTTCTCTTGTGGTTAATTTAATTGAGTTTTCTGGATACAAATTCATGTTTCATGTAATTTGTTAATGTCCAAAGAAATCCTTGTTTTCTCGTAAAAACAAGGTCGCTCTTGTTGTTCCTTTGGGAATGACATTTTATGGGGGGGGGGCGGAGTTCTTAATTGAACTTGTGCTATTGCCAAATCTTTGTGGGAGTGCGGCTGTGGAATATTGTAGGGGTTATCTTGTATCGTTATTAACTCCTTGATGAATACACTAAGTTTCGGCTATGTGAAATCATCGAAACAAAGTTGATATGTGTTTATCTTTTGGTCATGAAGTATCTCTATGAAAATTTCATTAGGATCCCATTAGGTTTTGTACCTTTGACAATTTATATCGACAAAAAGGGGGAGAATTAATGTGTAGTTCACACAACAAATACATATGGTTTACGGGTCATTATGTAAGGGGGAGTGGTTTTCATTTGTGAGATGAAGTATTGACTAAGGGGGAGTGATACATATCACCATAGTATTGTTGTCAAAGATGTGATACAATTGAACTTTGATGTTGTGTAATAATACTATGACACTATATAACAATGATTGAGAACAATTTCTTATTGTTATAGGTACGGATCTTCAACAACTATGATACTAAGTTGAACACGTTCAGAATCACTGGAGTACTTGGAAGTGACGGAGATTTCGAGTAATGTTGAAGAACCAAGGAGATCAAGCATTTGGATGAGAAGCTACAAAGTTTATTTATTTTGTAATCCATATGTATTGATAGTTTTGTTACTAAAATTGACAAAGGGGGAGATTGTTAGAGCACTGCTCGGTCGAACTCGCAAGCATTACTATCTCATGCTTGTTTGTCAAGTTTAGTTGCCAAAACTATAAGTCTTGATTTCTAGTCTACTTATAGCTAAGTCTCGGATTAGGATAGAAAGTGTAGTTGAGCTTTAGACTTCACGGCGTTCATCGAATGAAGACGAAGAAATACTCAAGGGAACTTGTGGAACTTGTGGAACTTCATCAACAAAAGGTATGTAGAGACTTGAACTCATCTATCACTCAAAAGTCTATCTACCTTATCTCCTATTTGAGACAAAAGTCATATTGCTATATAGACTTCATTTATACACATTTGATATTTCGAGCCGAGTTTATCTCGCTTATCTATTTCTCGAAATATATGTTGGTAAGATTTCGCTTTAACCAAGTTCATCTTTTATTCTTGACGTAAGTCAAAAGATGATCATGTGAAAATCGCCTTGTAACATCTTACATGATTTGTGTGATGCAATCATTTGGTGTACACTCAGAATGTTTCGTATTGATCATTCGATCACTTGAAAATTTCTTTAGAGGTAATAGTTGTGTGAGACATCTATTGTCGTCTTCTAAGAATGTTTCAATGATTGAAATGAGAGTTTAGAACATGTAACCATGATTGGATATAAACATAGTGTGTGTATTCACATTTGTGTAAGGTCCAAGTCCGGGAACCGTACGCATACTGGCTGGTGAATGGAAGTCCGGGAACCAAGTATGCGTACACGTACGCCTACTGGCGTAAGTCCAAGTTCTGAAATTCAACTTAGGTTGTAAGTATGCGTACCCGTTCGTGTACTGGCGAAACTAAACTCAGTCCGGCTACTTAAGTATGCGTACACGTTTGCGTACTAGAGTAGGTAATGTTCTAAAATCGGTTTGTTCATGAACTAATACATTTATATATTAAGGAATGCAATCTTTTGCAAAACGTGTCTATAATGTTCATGAAACGATTCGAGTGAATCAAAATCGATTTTGCTTCAATTGTGTCTTGTATACTTCTATGAGAATATAAACAATTGAACAACTCTCTAACTAGTTTCATTTGAGTCATTTGAACTAGTTGTGATGAAGATGAATAAGTTTAATATGAAAGTGTTCATATGGCTAACCTCGGTTAACTATTATTGAACCAACTAAGTGTACACGTTTAAGTACGGTTACCTTTATCTAAATGTTGGTACATTTCATTTGTGTATGACAAGCTAAGTTCGATCTAACGGTTGAAAGATATTAGCTTGAATCTAATCAGGTTTTCATCTAACGGTGAATATTGAATGCTTTGTTACCAAGGTAACATTGATTGCAAACCCTGATTTGGAGACTATATAAAGGAAAACTTTAGCAACTGGGAAACCTAATCCCCACACCTCATGTGTGATACTAGTTGCAACTAGAGTCAATTCTCCTTTAACCTTAGGTTTTTCTAAAACCCAGTAAGGTTAACGACTTAAAGACTTCATTGGGATTGTGAATCCAGACCCAACTATTTTCTCTGTAGTTGCTTGTTCTGTTCTTGTTGTTTTCTATTGTGATTGAGTACTATCTTCTTTAGGATTTGCTCGAGATTTATTCTCCGATAGGAAAGATTGAAAAGTAGTCACTAACACCTTCGTCTCATCATTTGTGATTCCACAATATCTTGTTTCGTTAATCGATTAAGATTATTGTGAGGTGATTGATATTACTAGGTTGTTCTTTGGGAATATAAGTCCGGTTTATCAATTGGTTCTTGTTCACCTTGATTTATCAAAAGACGGAACAAAACTCGTAGGTATATCTGTGGGAGACAAATTTATCTATTCAATAGACTTTTTCAGTGTGATACAGATTTGTTTATTAAGTCTTCGATTATGGGTCGTAGCAACTCTTAGTTGTGGGTGAGATCAGCTAAGGGAATCAACTGCGCAGAATCCGGCGTGGTTCAAGAGGCGTAAGGAACGCAACTGTACCTTGATCAGTGTGAGATTTGTTAGGCTACCTTGATCAGTGTGAGATTTGTTAGGGCTCAACTACATTCGGTTTCAAGTTAACTTGGAGTAGTCTAGTGTCCAGAAAAATGATGCGTAGCGACATCTTGTAAAAGATAAAGCCATTTAATACAATGTGTGGTGTTCAATCTGGACTAGGCCCCGGGGTTTTTATGCATTTGCGGTTTCGTCGTTAACAAAATTTCTGGTGTCTGTGTTATTTCTTTTCCGCATTATATTTTTTTATAAATTGAAATATCACAGGTTGTGCGTAAGTTCAATCAATTGTGAATCCAACCTTTGGTACTTGATTGAATTGATTGACACTTGATATTGGTTTTTGATACTGTCCAAGTTGTTTCTTATAATAATCAGACTCACGAATTTCTATCTTGATATTGGTTTTTGATTTCTTGATTACATTTAGAAACATTTGATCTCTCGAATCTACAAGCACTCACGGTGCATTTGTTTAAGGTTTAAATTCATTCCTCATCCACACCACAAAGATATAACTCTTTGATATATTTCTTGATTGAGCTCGCTTTATTAGTTGGTTCTCTCAGAATTATATTGGAGTTAGTCTATACAGATTGATAAGCGAAATATTTGGTGTGGTTGTTAGACCCCCGTTTTTTCAACCTTTTTCTCTCACAATCAGTAGTAACAGAAAAACAAGTTCGTGAACCTGATTATACCGTGAGAGTACTTGGACGATTCCCAAGATCAATATCCATGATCAATTAAGTCGTATCCAACAAATAAGGATGGATATATCTACTTTGATTTATTAACATACAAACTGTGATATTTCAATTATATAGATAAACAAATATAATGCGGAAAAGAAATAACACAGTCACCAGACGTTTTGTTAACGAGGAAAATGCAACTGTAGTAGAAGAAAACAAAGTGTATTAAGCCGCTACAGACTCTAGACTACTATCAATAACTTCAGACTGGATTGTAGTTGAGACCGAAACCACCGTCACAGCGATTCATTTACAATCGCGCTCCTCAAGCCTCTTGAATCTCGCAAGACTCTGCGCAATTTATTCCCTTAGATGACGTCCTTTACAACCTATGAGTTGCTCCAACCTAAGCGATGACTTTAAACCAACATGTCTCCCGCGGATAGTTCAACTTTGATTTACGTTCGATTGTTAAATCAGGTGAGATGGGATTTTTTTTTTTTTTTTGCAGTAGACTAGTTCCATCAAACCTCAAAATCCGGTACTTACGACTCCCAAAGAGCAGCCTAGATTATTATTCACCTCATAAGAGAAACTACCATATATCAATTAAGAATATCGTGATAGAGGTAATATCTTGTGGAATGTCAAAGTCTGAGACGAAGAGCTTTGTGATTTCTATCAATCTTACCTGTTGGATCTAAAGGCTCAATCAATAGTAGTAAGATTAGGATACACGAATTATCAAAGATAAGATAGTCGGACCTGGCTTCACGAATCCTTTGGCGAAGTCTTTAAGTTGTTAAACCTAATTATGTTTCTCAATAAAACTGGAAACCTAGGTTAGAGAGAATCGACTCTAGTTAGCAACTAGGACACATTGAAGTGTCGGGATTAAATTTCCCAACTGCTCGAGCTTCTTTTCATATAAACTTTCAAGATCGAAGGTTGCTTACGATTTAAGCTTAGATAGGTTTGTAATCAAGCAAACACTTTTCACCGTTAGATGAAATTCTACTTGAGATTCAAGCTAAGATGACTTGGTAATCAAGTGATCATTCTTCATCATTAGATGGTTTAGCTTGAGATAAACACAAGTAGAATATACACTTGGATAAGGATGAACCGTAACTAAACTGTGTACAATGAGATTGTTCAAGAATGGTTAACCAAAGTTATCCATACGAACATAATAAGCTTAGCCATTTTCATCAAACACTTTAGACTAACTTGATATACAACCATAACTTAGTAGGTGATCAATTATATCTTATGTGTGTTTTAGAGAATTGTTCAAATGCCAAATATCTCATAAAAATACTTTGAAACGCATCTGAAACTGTTCAACTGGGTAAGTACGTGTATTAGGTTGTGTACTGCTTCCAGTTCGTGAGACACTCTGCCCAAGTATGTGTATCGGGTATGTGTACCCTTAAGGCAGTTAAAATCCATGGCGTTTCAGTACGCATACTGAGTACGTGTACCACCCTTATGTTCACGAGAAACATAACTTTTTGGTATGCATACCGGGTATGTGTACCAAGAAGTCGTTACCGAACTTAGACTTACGCCGGTACATGTACTGAGTATGTGTACCACTGATCCGGACCAAAACAGCTATGCCAGTATGTGTACTATCCTTGTATCCAGATTTCAGTAGTTCTAAAAACTCTCGATAATCTATTTGAAACATTCCCGAGTAACATCAATGATAATCTCACACATATCATTGTTCCAGGTTGTTTTCAATGATGAACTCGAATCATGATCTAGTTTATAAACAATAGATTGTTCTTAACTACTGAGATCCAAAAACATTTGGTCTCTAAAGTCCCAAAGTTTATAAGCAATCTGCTGAGATTCCTAAAATCCCAAAGTTTTGCTCTCATTGCAAAATTGTGGGTCATTTGGTCTCTGAGTGTACAGAAATGCTAAGAGAAGGGTCTAAAGACATTGAGAATGCTGGTGCAATTGATGTTGATATTATTAAGAAGAAGAAAAAGAGATCTAGGAAAAACAGAGAAACTCTTTCAATTGAAGAGATTCAAGATGGTATTAAGATGAATGCGGTTATGAATGTTGAACCGATTGTGGAATGTTCAAGCAACTCATCAACGGATCCCTCCATTCCCCCTGGCTTTGAAACCATGAATAAATTTCATGGAATAGAAGAAGAAGAAGAAGAAGAAGAAGAAGAAGAAGAAGAAGAAGAAGAAGAAGAAGAAGTGGTAACCACTTCTTAGTTTTTTGTGGAAGATTCGAAGACGAGCTTTACTAAGCCGTCATCATCCGAGCCAATATTAGGATCTTGCAAGAAAGTGAGCCTGAAAACCAAAGTAATATGTATGTTTCTTAATGGTACTCTAAGTTCAAAAAAGGAAAAGGTCCCAAAATCTAATGTTCTTCGTAAGGTTTCAGCAAATAAACTTATCGAGTGTGGTTCCTCATGGGGCTTGGACTTCCTTCCTTTAAAGACCCTTCATGAAGAAATGTTTTGTGATCTCGGGAAAAATCACGATGGATTAATTGTAGATAATGTCACAGAGTCTAATAATTGATAGTAGGTAGCGGTTTTCATTTGTTGGCAAATTGTGTTTATGTTTTTCAGGTACCAGAAGATGTTCTGTTAATCATCTTTTTGCGTACCTTGAAAATATTTATGCTTTAGCTTAAGATTTGCTTTGTTTCTTTTTCTCTGGGCGCTTCGCTCTCTTTAAGTTGTATCCGCCTGCACATGGCTTGTGTGCCTTTTAATATATTCTCTTTTATCGATCATAAAAATAAATAAATTGTTCTTAACTAAATTCATCAAGTATATGATTGGCTTATAGCTTAATCATATTTCTAGAAAATAGTAGATAAACTTGGCTCAAAATTTCTATTGTGCTTTAATTTAAAGTCCACTTAATCATAAGACTTAGTCTCATAGATAGAATTGTGAATACTTGAGTAAATAGGAATGCGTTGGTCTTCACATACCTTTTTTCGATGAAATCCTCCAAAGTCTTCAGTTGATCTCCGTCTTCAATTGGTGAACGCAGTGAAGTCTGGTACTCAACTACACACTTCTGTCCTAATCCGAGACGTGACTAAAATATAGACTAGAAATCAAGATATAGTTTTGATCAACTAAATTTGACAACAAGCTTGATATGGAAACACTTGTGAGTTCGACCGAGCTATGCTCTAACATAATCCTTTTGTATGCCTCGAGATTTTTTAGTATGCCTTAAAATAGTGTTCTACTTTAAACCTTTTTTGGTTAGTTTTTGAAGCCTATTATAGAGGCTCCAAGCCTCCAACCAAATGGTTTTGACTCTTCTGAGGCTCACAAAATGACAAAATCAGGTCATGAAATAGTATTCTCCAAAATCTACCATTTTTGTTAATGGATAGGATGCCCTCGGTTAATTAGTGTCAAAGATTGGATTAACTAAACTAAATTAGATGAATGATTTGATTTGATTTGATTTATACTTAGCGTTTGAAAATCAAAAATCAAAAATAAAAAATGATCATGATCATAAAAAAAAAATGATAACCATGATCGTAAGAATTAAGCACCAAACCCTAAGAAGCATCTACGATATGAAAACCAAACTGTAAGTATAATATACGGAGGGAAAATAAACTGTAAACTAAATATGTTGTAGGGAACTCCAAACTGTAGCCAAATTCAGGATCGTCTATGGTTGGGAACTAAGCACCTACGGTGGAAAAATTGGGTTTGATTTTTACCAGACAATTTTATATGTGGTTTGGAAATATAATTTTCCAAAAATAAATCTACGGTTTGGATAGTAAGAACTCCAAACCGTAGAACTGATTGACAATTTCACCTATGGTTTGGAAATATAATCTTTTCAAACCATAGAGTTGGTTTACGGTTGGATGTTCATATTTTTCAAACCGTAGAGTGGATTTACGGTAGGGAAATGTTGATTTCCCCACTGTATGTTGTTCTGGAGTTAATATTTAAATTCTTTATTTGATCGAATCCAACATATTTATGCAGTCAAAACCAACAAAAAATGATGGGTTTTTCGATTCTTACGTGGTTGAAGTCATTATGATGGAAAAGGGCGGGTTTTTTAAACTAATTCTCAAATTCATAATTTGATCACATCTAACCTATTCATCAAGAGATGGAAAAGATACGAACAAGAGGAGATGAATTATAATTAAGGAAAGTGTCATCTAACCTTTCATCAAGAGGAGAATTTTGTTTTGGTTTTTATTTAGAAGAATTAAGGAAAGTGTCATCTAACCTATTCATCAAGAGGAGAATTTTGCTTTGGTTTTTATTTAAATTTACGTTAATCATTAAAGAGTATTTTTGAACTTTTGCTACAGTAAAAACTTCATATATATATTAATAAACTCTATACATTAATAAAAAATTATAGTCCCAACTTGGGTCGGTTAAAAATAGTAATAGCTGTCATATTTTAATATTAAAAGATTTTTCTAGTCCGCCATAAGGAATCTACCCCCATATATTAATATAATCGTCACTATTGGAAATTTATAGATGTTGTTACATCAAAATTTAAGATGAACTAAAATACTTATCTATAGTCATTTGAGAAAATGACGTAACTTTTTGGATTGTTTTCGCGTATTTTGATTTGCGGATGTGTAAGACCTCATTACCATGTGCACCTTCTTGTTGAACCCAAAACATTTCCAACAAAAAAGGATGGGCTTTTCGATTCTTACGTGGTTGAAGTCATTATGATGGAAAATGGCGGGTTGTTTAAACTAATTCTCAAATTCATAATTTGATCACATCTAACCTATTCATCAAGAGAGGGAAAAGAGACGAACAAGAGGAGATGAATTAGAATTAAGGAAAGTGTCATCTAACCTTTCATCAAGAGGAGAATTTTGTTTTGGTTTTTATTTAGATTTACGTTAATCAATGAAGAGTATTTTTGAACTTTTGCTACAGTAAAATCTCCATATATTAATAAACTCTATACATTAGTAAAAAATTATAGTCCCAACTTGGGCCAGTTATAAATAGTAATAGCCGTCATATTTTAATTTTAATATTAATAGATTTTTCTAATCCCCCATAAGGAATCAACCCCCATATATTAATATAATCGTCACTATTGGAAATTTATAGATGTTGTTACATTAAAATTTAAGATGAACTAAAATACTTATCTATAGTCGTTTGAGAAAAGGATGTAACTTTTTGGATTGTTTACGCATCTTTTGATTTGCGGATGCGTAAGACCTCATTACCATGTGCACCTTCTTGTCGAACCCAAAACATTTCCAACTTGTCGAGCATGTTTAAAGCTTATTGGAATGAAATTTGTTTTTATCTCCGCACTACCATCTTCAGGATTATCCCCCTCTGCTTCTTGTCTAATTCCATCAACTGATTTCTTTTTCCGTTAAAGCATATAAGACTTGTTGCTCATTTGGATGATTAAGGAAGACATCCACATCCATTACCATTTACATACTTTGAATTAGAAGAAAAAAATCATTTTTTGGCATACCTTTTCTCAAACGACTATAGATAAGTAAAAATTCTACTATATTAAGAGCCTTGGGACTTCATAAAATTATTAATATATGGAGTTTATCAATATATAATTTTTACTGTATATATTTGGTCATCCCTTATCTTTATATAAGACATTTAAATTCGTAGGAGTCAAAACCATTTGGTTGGTTGGTGCTCTTATAATAGGCTTCTAGGTTTTTTACAGCTCTTTTTCTTTTTCCTGTCCTCTGTGCATTTTAGGCTTTTAGTTTTTTTTTACAGCTCTTTTTCTTTTTCCTGTCCTCTGTACATTCCACCTTTGGGTACTATCCGTTGTATCCATTCTTTTTGGTCAATGCATCCGATAAAGAAACAAAAAGATAAACATTCACTCTAACCTCCCCATATAAATTCTCATCACTCGCTCTCCAATCTATAGAAGTTCAACTCTTTCTTTTTCAGTAAAAATATGGCATAACCGATCAAAAAAAAAAAAAAAAAGTAAAAAAATGGCATCAAAAAAGCCAAACCATGTAGTGGTAATGGCATTTCCATATGGAACACATGCAATACCATTATTCAATGTAGTACGTAGATTCGCACTACAAGCACCATCATTAACATTCTCATTCTTCTCAACATCAAAATCTAACCGATCAGTTTTTGGAACATCATCATCAAGTAATATCCCAAGTAATATCAAGCCATATAATGTTGATGATGGGGAAAGTTTTACTGGGCATCCAAAGGATGAGGTTTTTTCCTTTATCAAATCCATGGTTGAGAAGTTTAAAAATAGATTTCATTCAGTGTATGGTGGTGATGATAAGATGATCAAATGTATTATAAGTGATACGTTCTTGTATTTTGTTGGTGATATGGCTGATCAAATGGGTGTACCATGGATTTCATTCTGGGCTGGTGGTCCTTGTTCTTTATCTGCTCATTTTCATACTGATCTTATTCGTCTATCTATACCTCTTGGCCCTAATGGTATTTTTTCTGCTTCTTCTACATATTGTTTTTAGATTTTGTCAATAACATTGTATCAATATCGAATTATTATAACACGGAATGATATATACTTACCAGATATTGAAGGACGTGAAGAAGAACCCATGGACTTCATTCCAGGATTATCGTTTGTAAAAATCGGAGACTTGCCAGATGGTGTTCTTTTTGGAGGTTGGGCATCAGAATTGGCCATTATGTTGCATAAGACGGGACTAGCATTGCCGCGTGCAGCTGCAATTACCATGAATTCCTTTGCGGAATTGGACCTACCGACTCTCGACTACTTAAAATCCGAGTCGGTAAAATGTCTGCCAATAGGTCCATTTACACTAACTTCCCAGAATCTGTCGCATACTCATGGTGATCCTTATGGCTGTCTTAAATGGTTAGATGAACAAAAAAAAACTTCAGTAGCTTACATCAGTTTCGGTACAATGACCACACCACCACCAGATGAACTTGTTGCCTTAGCAGAAGGATTAGAAGAAAGTGGTGTGTCGTTTATATGGTCATTGAAAGACCATTTGGTAAGTCAGTTGCCTGATGGGTTCCTTGAAAGAACTAGAAAGAGAGGGTTGATCGCTCCATGGACGCCACAAGAACGAATACTCAAGCACAACGCAGTCGGTGTTTTCGTGACACATTGTGGATGGAATTCAGTTATGGAGAGCATAATGGCTGGTGTACCAATGATATGCCGTCCATGCTTTGGTGATCAGAGAATTAACTGCCGTCTGGTATCGGATGTTTGGGGGATAGGTACCAGGATTAAAGATGGAGTGTTTACGAAAGACGAAACGATCAAATGCTTAGATATGATCTTCTCTGAGGAGAAATTGAGAGAGAAGGTTGGTGCTCTCAGAGGTTTTGCGAAACATGCTGTTGGTCCAAAAGGGAGTTCTACCAAGAATTTCAACACTCTGGCAGATATAGTCTGCAAAGACTGATATTGCATATGCGCTCTTTCTTTCATCGCAAATGTTTTTGCATTATTTATTAAGAATAAAATATAAAGATTGAAAATGAAGTTTTATGCACTTCTTATGGAAAGACTTGTAATTTGTTGTCTGTAGTTTGTACTCTCAAAGCCATGCCTTAGGTCTCCTAAGGCTTTGAAATAAATTGTAATAGGATGTGAACTTCTTTCATTATAATTTTGCTTCTGCTCCTTCCAAAGAGTAAAGTCAGGTTTACGTTTCTTGTGAATCGAACCAAACAAATAGGTAATTTTGAATGCGTAGCTCGGGATTAGACCCAGTGACTTCAAAGAGGCACTGTTGAGACTTGAAATTACAAAGTTTTTGTCCCACATCGCTCTCATTATTGATTAGCTTCGGTTTTTATACCGAAAAATCTCAGATTTTAGCATCGGCTGAGTGTACAGGAGCTGTGGCTTGGGATTCGAAACACCATTACATATAGAATGGTCTTTCAGCCTCCCCATGCTACAAATCCTGTACGCTTGGCCGATGTGTGGTGTTGCCATGGTGCCATGATGATTCTTCGCAGAACACCATGGTACCTTTTGAAGTTTTTTGCCAAACCAAAACTGTTGCCAAATTTTTTTTTGCACTTAATATGTAAGACTTGCAATCGTTATCTGTACTCGCAAATGTAAGGGAATTCCAATTTAAACTTCTTTCATTAAAATTCTTATTGCAGTTTATTAACATTTGAGTTCTCGAAAACAAAAGCAAGGACAAAAACAGCGGATAAAATGAGCACCAAAACTAATAACAAATCCAAGAACCCCACCACCAGATCTACCGTTTCTTTGCGAAGTATCCAAAACTGGAACACCATAAGCAGCATTAGGAACCATATATTGCTGATAAGATTGCTCAGTACTAACTGCTGGTAATGGTGAATACAAAGGAGCAATGTCAGAAACAATTTGCGAGGATGAAAATCTGTCAGGTTCCGATGTAGAAGGAGAATTAAAACTGAAGCTTGAAATACCAAAGCTGAAATTGTATTATGTGTTTGTTGGTGAGCCATGGAGGTAAAGGCGGAGGAGGGACAATGTCAGAAACAATTTGCGAGGAGGAAGTGTCTTTCTGGTTTTCTTCTTTTTCTTAGACCAATTTTTCAACTTCTTGATAGCTTTTAGCATTTCTGCAGCCTTCTGAGCTGATGCTTTGGTTATGTGATCTCTGAGAAGATGTGATAGACTGAAGAGGCGATGAACGGAGAAAGAGCTTCAAAACCACTCACTAAAACAGAAATGCTAAAAGAAGTAGATATGATTTGTGTAAAGGCCGTTGAGGCATTGCATTATTGGGTGTTGAATATTGAGTTTATTTTAATATAATTCCGACCGTTTGGAATCACTGCACCACTTTTTTTTGCAAAAGGCAGTGAAGGTTCCTAGTTCGCTTTGGATCCTGGCACTAGATGCTGAATTTATCAAAAGTGGTCGGCATTAAAGTGAATTAAACAATCATCTTGCAAAATCCCTTTGTCTTTCCACCTCAGACCCAGAGTAGGGGAGAATAATCTATCAGAATGCCCATCCCATAAACACATAATTAGCCGGCCTTAACATTTTCTCCAAAATGTTTCATAAACAATGAACCGTCATATAACATAAGCAACCTATAGTAATGTTGAGCCAGATATGAAACTAACTGTACATGCAACAAACAAATGTACACCAACACTAGGAGAGTTTTCCTGGTTCAACAGTCGGAATAGCATAAATACAGATAATATATATAAAGTCTCGAACACAAGCTGAGACCATTAAACCTTGTCTTTAACACAGCTAGAGTAAGTTCCTAGATGTTGATTTTAGTTTGAAACCTAATCTCAGGGCTACACAGCACCTGCAGAAGAAATCTACTCATCGTCTAACTCGACGATCTGAGCCCGTCGCCTTTCAGCAGCTTGTTTCCTAATAAAGAAGCCCCATCTCAAAGCCGCCTTTATCTTCAGCCACCCCACTACAGATTTGCTTGTCAAACGGCTATTATCCTCATCGTACTTGTAGTTAGTTGATGGTGGGAAAGGACTGCTTACTGTGAAATTGTAAATATCATCAGTTGGGTTAACAGAATTGTGATTGCCCATACTGTATAAACGAAGTAACTGCTGCATATCATCTTCATTCTCAAGTATTTGATGACTTCTCATACGGATGTCTTCCTCTGTTAAAAAGTCTTCGCTGAAAGAAGTAAGATTTGACGACTCAACTGATGGGCCTACTATTTGAAACCCTAAAGTGGATGATTGTGGTTGACCAGGGACCGAGCTGATATCCTGTCCCGTCATTTGAGGTTGGTGGGAAGCAACAATGAGCTGGTTCTGTGGCGCAACAAAGCCATCAAACTGTGTATGCACATTCGAGTTTACTTGTTGAGAATTCATCAAGTAACCATTTGGCGTATTGTCAAAGTGCCCTACAAATGAACAAACCTAACACGTTAATTCCAACTACATAAAGGCCCAGAAGGGAACTTCATAAAGTACTTATAAACATGATAACAATTTAATTAAGAGTGAAGCAGGAAAAATTGTAGGTGTCATGATGTAGTTTAGTGCCACATATTAAGTTTTTGCAGCTAGTGAAGTTTGCAGATGACTAATAATCTCAAGCCTAATTTCTAAATGAGCAAAGCTTTAGGAGCACAGCAACCTTTCGGCTTAGTTTATCAAATGAACATGAGCAAAATGATTCCAAATCAAATCAGATTAACCATCTGTCTCAAAAGTACCAAACCCTTTCTTCAAACTAGTATTGCATTCAAACAAAATGTAACACTACGATGCTTACCACCAATGGCCAAGCCTGAAGGTGCTGATGGTTGTGGCGGAGGAACTGAAACTGGAAGGGTCAAAAGTGACCCTTGTTGATTATGATGATCTTGTTGAACTTCTGATTCAGAGGCAGCACACAGTTGTTTATTTTGATAAAAACTTAGAAGTGCCTGGCCATCATATTCTATAACCTGCGTCCAATTCTCATATGCTCGTTTCACCAAGGCATCCACATATACCTGCATATGCCACAATTCTTTATTAGCCTCCAAGTTTCTCCTATCAGGTATTTCTTAAGTTTTCAGAAAAAGCTTATAATCTAGATATTGTTAGAGCCATAACAGTGTTTATACTTTCTATATAAAAGTAATAAGAGCAGCTCTTATAGATACAATTCATAGTTTAAGAGCTACCATAGCTACAATGCCTGGGCACAACTGTCAAACTTTCTACTAATCAGGTGAGATGAATCGTACATGTAGATAAATTAGGACAGAATTTAGAATTCAGGTAATAATTGGAACTAACCTTCTCAATATCAGAAAGAGAATCAGCTGGACGATACTGTCCACCAGCAATAAGACCATTCAGCTCGTAGATATTATTGAAAACAACACCAACATTCCTTGTCGCGTCATCATAAAAAACATAATGCTTTCCACTCAAAACACATGTCTTTGCATGTTCTATGAGAGTCTCCCACATCTTATTTGACATACCACTGCCGAGGACCTAAACCGAAAAAAAGAGAAACTTCAGATCACAACATAAGTGCAAAATATATGGAACTGTAATCAACTAATTATTAATTTCTGCATGCTTACACTTTTCAATCTTGGTGAATCTCTAACTACAAGGCGGAGAAAATCTTCCACTGTGTATATTCCAGACTTATTCAGCCTCTTGTGGAATGACCCATCCTTACCAATCTTCTCCAGTCTCCAAACATCATCATTTAGTGCAGGTGGATAGTGTTTTTTGTATACTGAAGTGAAACAATAAGTAAGTAACGTCAGATGCAGCCAACATTTGAACATATAGCAAAAGATAATGAGTGAGGAAATAGCAATGTGAAAACTTACATTCTCCTCGGTGATCCTTCACCGTGAAGGCCTCGGTTTTTGCCTCGCGAATGCGAAGGCCCTCGCAGTAACCTGAGGATACTTTAAGCCCTAGCCTGAATTTCCTACTACGAATCCAGCTTGAGTTATCAGTAAATGTGAGGTCTCCAAGAGTTCCTACACCTCCTTTCAGAGTCACAACCAACTCCCCTGTCAGAAGTGGCCGTTTCCCTTCACGCTCTTTAACAGTACGGCTTTCAAATTCCTCTTGGGTCCAGTTGTCGTTGTCCTCATTGCTGAAGTCTCCTTCAAGCACTACAACATCCAACTTCGCGCCGGACTCAGGTCCAACTGTTACAACATGGCCTGTATTTGCATCAAGCAGCACAACATGGATTGCAGCACCTTGCTCTCCCTCCACCTTCCCACCAGTAAAAAGGGGTAGGGACAACCTAGACCTAAACTGTAACTGCAAGTTCCTCCCATCAGGACCTTCAATTCGTTTAGGAGAAGACCTGCATACGCTCAGTGGTTAGATACGTATACCTTAGATGTATAATGCACAACCCAAAATCGCCGAGTCAGTCATGGCTTGCTATGTTACACCTCAACTTAATTTATTTTTTAAGGACAACAATATCATACGAATCAGTACCTTCCGTTCAAGCTGGCAGGACCCATCTTTGCAAGAGCGCGCTCAACCTCTTCACTAACCTATTTACAACAATCATTAACAGTTACAAGGAGCTTCAATTCAAATGAAAAAAAAAAAAAAAAGGAGGCAAAATGGCAATGCAATGGAAACATGTTAACAAAGATACAATATTCCAACATGACAAGATGTAAAGAAAAATAAACAACTAGACAAAAGGGGGTGCAGTATACAGTGCAATTTGTAGCATAAGTAAATCTCCATCCCAAAATTCATACTACATTGAACTAAAAGATAAACCGAAAATCGACTATGTTGCTAAAAAGCCAGTCCATGCTTTATCAATTAACCACTTCAGAAACTAAACACATACTATAACCTAATCATAGACATAAAAACAGAAATATGAGTTCATGTATAATCTTACAACTCTACGAAGTATAGGCTCCAATGATGAGCACAGTTTCTGAAGACTATCCATCTTTAAAGCTTCCACAATCACACTGCAAAAACAAAAAAATCCTTTTTATTAACAGAAAATCATCTCATAAAGTAAACAACAGAAGTTACAGAACACAAAAAAAAAAAAAAAAAACAGAAGGGGCGCTTGATTTTCAAGCTGAGCTCAATTTTAACACAAAAAACCACCAGAATATCTGAAATTCCAAACAATTAACAAAGAGAAAGGCAGAAAGGAAGATATATATGTATATACCTAGCAAGAGCAGGCCTCTTCTTAGTATCAGGCTGAGATGGAGCATCTTCAGAATCATCCAAACCTCGTTTATTATTACTTTCTCTTCTCAACATACTGTTTGATCTTTCTATGTATCTCCTCTGTCTATCATCCATTTTTCCCCAAATCAAAACCCTAGGGATTTCGAAAAGATACGAAAGAGTAAAAAGCAAAAGAATATATATAGAGAGTTGTCGTCTCTGTGAGACTGACAGTTATATTAGTAATATATTGACCAGTTGAGTTTACTTTGGTCTCTGATGGTGGCTTTACCGGTTATTGGGAAAAAAAGAATTATTATTATTTATTATTTATTTAAGTTTAAGTTTAAGGCTGCTAAATCTTGGCCGTTTGTTTCGGTTGAGTTTAGTGTTTGGAAGGTAAAAGAATTGTTTGGATAAGTTTTTTCTTTTGTTTTTGGTGGCGTCAAAAGACTGTACTGGCTTGTGCGGAGGATAGCACTTAAAAAATTGACGTCATAAATAGTGTGGTTGTATAATTGCGGAATATATAACAAAAATGTTTGCTTTAATTTCTGGAATTAAATATCCGTTTTTGGAGATATTTTTACTTTTTTTTTTTTAATAGGCTAAAGCTGGACCCAGGCCCCTACCCAAATCCTCCTGCCAGCTGGATTAACCCACTTCTAGACCCAACCCCGCCAAACCCCTTTGTACAACTAATTAAATACAAACCTCAACTACGGTGGGGTCGAACCCCGACTTCCTTCTTATTGGAATTGATGGGATACCACTGAGATATGCTCTTGGACCCAGATATATTTTTACATTTGGTATCCAAACATGTTACACGAATCATTACAGTTTAAGATGTTAATTTTGTAGGAATCGTGGGGCTTTTACTCTCTAGCCTAGTTAGCAATTCGGTGTACGCGAAACGTACAGAACGCCATACGTACGCGTATTATTCGTTTTGACGGAAGATAAATTCGGTCCACTATTCGATCAACCATTTCTAATTCGTGGATAATTCGGAACGGGATACGTACGTGTCTATGTTGCACGGACACGGACACGGGACACAGTTACGACACGACACGGTTACGGGGACACGTCAAATCTCAAAAAAAAAACGGATACGGGGACACGTTATATATATTATTCACATCATTAAAATAAAATATTACTACAATCTACACAACAAAATAATTACTCTTATTTTTAAAATATTTGATTACTAATTATATAAAATTAATAATAATTCTTGTGTAATAAAGAAAAGGAAGAAGAAGACACAAAGTAGAGAGAAGAAGATGAGAGTTATAAAATCATCTACTAATGCGTTAATAGATAGTTGAAAATATTCCAACTACAAGTGGAATAAATCTGAACTTTGGAGATTATAACCGAAAAAAGAAAAGAAAAAAAATGTGCCCAATATCTTTCAAGAATGTAGCAATTTTATTCATTGGTATTTTCAATTAGTTTAAATCATGATAATGATATAGAAAAATCCAATTCCAATTGGTTTAAATGATTCTTTTGATAAAAATAAAGAAACCATTATTGAGATTCTTTGTAGAGAAAAATCTACTTTTTGGTTGATGAAGATTTCTATGGAGGAATAGAATTCAAAAACTAAAATTGGCTAAAAGTACTTAGAATGCCAATTTTACATCTCATTATAGAGAATATGTGGAGAAAACTAATACCGACTGGTAAACCGATATACCAAAATCGTATCGACGACTGGAAAAAATGTCGTTTGCTATGGAAAATCCATTATGTGGTAAAAAAAAATAGTTTCCGTAAAGAATAGAAACCAAATACGAATCACATGATCATTGTCCAATGGACAAAGATACCAATATTAACTGGCCGGAGGTTTTTCAACCATGCACGTGATTGATTACCGTAACAGTGATTAGATGGTGCTAATACCAATTTTCAGTGATTACAGTTTCACTTGGAGATAGAAACTGTAAAAAAAAAAAAATCTTTCCATCGATTTCTCTTTTTCCTTCTCAATAAATTCTCTTTTAGAGAAGAATGGAAATTAATCCAACTTTTTGAAGAAGTTGATGAACCATATCAACTAACGGATTTTAATTGCACCAAAAGAAGTGCAGCGAAGATATAACATCCTCCGAAAATAATCAGTGATGCACATAGAAAAGAAAAGGCATCATTGACCATTAGAATTATAGATATTGACATCAAATCAAATATAGTTTAAGAAGAATAATTAATCAAGTAACTCACAAAACACACAACAAGTTTTACTGTGTAAGATTTAACAAATACGTATGTGCGTCCTCGCCTTTGGTGCACATCGGTTTGATGTCTCCTAGTCATGCATACAACATACCATTTGAGATTCATGTCCACCGTTTTAATCAACTGAACATAAATCTACATAAAAGACAAAGAAAAGAAAACGCATTAGTAGATGATTTATTAGCTATGATCGGATAATCATCTATCTATTCCATCATGTATAATAATGAAAATCAGTATGAGCAGTTGAAAATCACAAACGTGATTTAATAAGTATATAAAATAATTTTAATAACAAAAGTTAGGGTATATCTGTGTTCGCAGCATCTTTGATAAAAAAAAATTATTCCCGTTGTGTCTTTCTAAGGTTCGAGAGAGATAGAGCAACGTGCGTGATAATGTCTTGTGTAATAAAGAAAAGGAAGAAGAAGACACAAAGTAGAGAGAAGAAGAGGAGAGAAATTCTATTCATTATGTATATTAGACAAACATTAGAACCTCTATTTATAGAGCTAGACACAAGGGCATCCCAATAATAAACGAGATTCACCCTAGATATTCTTAACATAATTACACGTTTATAACAATAATATAATAATGATAAAGTTTTTCATGAATAATGCTTGGATTTGACTAAAACAAGAATAAATTAGCCTCTCATTTAGTTTATTTTGATTTTCCAAACCAAAATAATTCATTTATGACATGTCCGAAAGTGTCCAATTGGTGTCCGCAAAGTGTCCAATAACAATTTTTACGCGACACATGATGTGGCGTGTCCATCGAGTGTCGAGAAGTGTCGTAACCGTGTCGTGTCCGTTTACGTGTCCGACACGGTTACGGCATCTTTCTTAGAGTGTTCGTGCAACATAGGTACGCGTATAATTCGTTTTAGATATTTGAATACGGGAGAGAAAATTCGGCCCATATATAATATTAAATTAATAAGTATTCTTAATTTTAAAATCCTAATTATAATATATGTATAATATTTTATGAAAAGTATGGGAGGTAACATGGAATTCTATGGTTTAAATGGTTATATGGAGAATATATAAACACTTAATCAAAAGCTAGCGAGTGGAACTCTGGTTCCACAGACTGTAGAGGAAGTTGAACGTTGCAGGTTCGATTCCGTTTCCACTCAACCCGTTTGGTACGGGTAAAATTCGGATTCGGAACTATTCGCGTATAATTCGCGAATAGTTTGCCGAATTGCTAACTAGGCTCTCTAGTCATCATCATCAAATCCTTTCTACGATTTCTTATGCGCAAATTTTCCCAAGGACATTTGGGTGTTATTACAGAAGCTTTTTTAGACTTAATTAAGCTAGAATTCTAGAATAACTCTAAGAAGCAAAAAAAAAAAAAATATATACTTTTTGTAAATCAAATTGTTGCTACTTCCTATTTCTGGGATTATTTTCTACTTCTAGCATCCAAACACTCTTAGAGCATCTTCAACAGAAGGTGCAAAAAATCCTATGTGTATTTTTTATTTAGTCCTTTTATTTATGAGGTCTACACATAGAGTAAATGTAGGACCTCATATCTAAAAACCATCTCCAACAGTAGAGAATTTTAACCCTAGAATTAAAAGAAAATTAGTGAAAAAGATGACGTGGAGGTGCAAACGAAGGTGTAAATAACACTTTCTTGAACACCTTCATATTTAGTAATTGGTCCCTCCTATCCTGTAGGACCCTACTATTGGAGATGGATTTATGCCAAACGGAGGTCTAAAATCTTATGTGTCACTAAAAAATAAAAAATTCACCCTCTGTTGGAGATGCTCTTAAAGTTCTGATTTTTTGACTTAGTGCGTATGAGAATATAGTGAAATCTTTTCAATGAAAAACCGATTGTTTATAGAAATTGAATGGATAATATTGATATTATGAAAACATTGGAATCAATAATCCCATACAGTGAAATCTTTTCGGAAAATGGGTCATTTGTCCAAAAAAATTTAAAACCTAGTTCAAATGGACGAGTAAAAATTAGTATGGGTGAAATGGACAAAAAAAATAGCAAGGATGAAACTGGATTCATCCTGACTTAAACTTAAAAAATAGCAAAGATGAAACTGGATGCATCCTGATATAAATTAAAAAAAGAAAAACTATTTGAAAATGGGTAGGATAAACTGTTTACATCCTGGTTATTTTTGTATTTTTGTCCATTTAAACAATATCAAAATCTAGATGTTTTTTTCACCCAGGATTTGTTGATTTTGGTCTTTTTAACCAATTTTGTGAAATCCTTTTCAATGATAAACTGATTGTTTATAGAAATTGAATGGATAATATTGATTTTTTTTCCCCGCGAGGATAGTGTCCAATGAAAATCATTCTACGAAAAAGTTAGCCTAATTAGAAAAAGATAATATTAAATATCAACATAAGATATCTAAGTATGTCAATAAAGTCTTGTGCCCATTGATGCTCATTTCAATTCCTGTCTTTGGTCATGTTCTACCAGCCTCCACTGATGCCCATAGATTTCTATACCAAGGGAATATATTGGATTCATTTTTGATGAGTTTATGTATTGTAAACATCCCAAAAAAGAGAACAAGAAATGTCCCACAAATAACTAAGCAGTAGTCTGGTCATGAGACTCACACCTGCAATTAGGTAGGTGGTGAACCAGAAGTAATTGCCTTGCTGGCTCACACACACAACCCCGTTAAGGACATTTAGGGTCTCAGTCTCTCAGACTCACAACTGATTTACCTTCTGGGGTGGATGCCTCGTAGTAGTAAGAGTGAAATTAGCACATGTTGGACAAAATTTTAGAACGATTATTTGGGGACCATCCTTTTTTTTGGGACCATTGTTTTATTTTGGGTAAGACCGGTATGGCAAACTCTCAAGTTTGCCATTTTTGCACCCATTATGGAGATGGAAAACTGGAAGTTTGCCATTTTTGCATCCATTATGGAGATGGTAAACTGGCAAACTGGCCTGGCCTGGCTAAGTGGCAAGTTTCTACCGAGCGGTCGAGACTAAACCGTTCGGTGTTTTCTACACCGTCAGCGGCTTTTATAGGACCGGACGGTCTAGTCTACACCGCTACGTAGAATCTGATCCAACGGACATAAATCTCCCCCCCTATAAATACCAAATTCCTCTTCCATTTTAACTCACACCTTCTCTTATCTACTCTTCACATTTGTTAATCTAAAACATATTTCATCATCCAACTCTTTCATTCACTCGTATAGTATAATTTCTTTAATATGTCTCAATCTAATACTCAATATAATAAAAATAAGAAGATTAGGGGTGCAAAATTTATCGTAGCCGAAGATGAAAGCATTTGCAGAAACTATGTGTTCTTTACACAAGATAGTGTCGATGGTGCCCAAAAACAATCTACCAAGTTGTGGGATAATATATTTGCTAAATTTCGTGAAGAAACTATGCACATCAACGATCGTGATGCAAATGGATTGTACGGTCGCTTCGTTATAATCAACGCCCAAGTTGCCTTGTATGTCGTTGCTCTAATGCAAGCTGATCGTGCTCGAGCGAGCGGTCTTGTCAATGTTGATGTCGAACGAAAGTGTCGAACTGACTGGCACCATAAACATGGGAAAAATTTTGCTTATGAAAGTTGTTATCATATTTTGAAAGGGTTGCCTAAATATAATCCAGAAGTGTTAGCAAACATGCATAATATACCTGCAAGTTCACCATACACTTCTTCACCTTCAACGCCAGTTTCTCAATCATCTCATCCCTCTTCGGATAATCCATTTTCTTCACCAGAAACCACAACAAACAACAATTCCAACTTGAATGTCAATGTTGCGATCAAGAGAAAATTATTAGGAAGAAATCAAGCAAGAGCAGCGAGAAAAGTTGCCCAAGAAAGAGAAGCGAGTGAAGGTGTTTTGGATACTTTGATAGAGCATCAGAAGACCGTCGAAAAACAAAGAGCAGTTCTTGACTAGGGAGATGAAAAAAACTCAAGAGAAATTTGTTTCAGACTCTGACAAGAATAAGATTCTAAATGCAAACACCTCAACAATGAATACCAGACAATTGATGGTATAGGAGATGGAGATGGAGATGGATAGGTTGAAAAAATAGGGGTACAACAACCACGCCCAATATTTCGTTTGGCAATCTGAATAGACGAACTCCAATATACTTTCAAGAGAATTAACTAGACAGTAAGACTCAATCTATAGAAAAGTATATCAAAGAGTTTTATATCTCTAACTCTTAATTCAATCTGCAATCAGCAAATAGCAATTTGCGAGCATGATTGAATATAAGAGAAATAACTTGAACGGTACAAAATACTAATATTCAAGGATCAATCAATTTCAATCAACAACCAAAGGTTGGATTTACCAATTGATCGATTCAACGCACAACCTGTGATATTTCAATTATATAACAAAATATAATGCGGAAAAGAAATAACACAGACATTTAATTTTATTAACGAGGAAAACCGCAAATGCAGAAAAACCTCGGGACCTAGTCCACTTTGAACACCACACTCGTATTAAGCCGCTACGGACACTAGCCTACTACCAATGAACGGATCGGACTGTAGTTGAACCCTAATCAATCTCACACTGATTCAAGGTACAGTTGCGCTCCTTACGTCTCTGATTTTGACAGGATACTACGCACTTGATTCCCTTAGCTAATCTCACCCACAACCAAGAGTTCCTACGACCCAAAGTCAGAGACTTGATAAACAAATCTGTCTCACACATAAAAGTCTATTGGAATAGATAAATCTGTCTCCCACAGAAATACCTACGAGTTTTGTTCCGTCTTTTGATAAATCAAGGTGCACAAGAACCAATTGATAAACCAGACTTATATTCCCGAAGAACAATTTAGTATTATCAATCACCTCACAATAATCTTAATCGTATGGTAGCGAAACAAGATATTGTGGAATCACAAACGATGAGACAAAGATATTTGTGACTACTTTTAATCTCACCTATCGGAGATAAATCTCAAGCAAATCTTAGCAAAGATAATACTCAATCACGATAGAAAAAGTAAGATCAGAACATGCAACTACAGAGAAAATAGTTGGGTCTGGCTTCACAATCCCAATGAAGTCTTCAAGTCGTTAACCTACAGGGTTTTGTGAAAAACCTAAGGTTAAAGGAGAATCGACTCTAGCTTATACAACTAGTATCACACGGGAGAGGTGTGAGGATTAGGTTTCCCGGTTGCTAGAGTTCTCGTTTATATAGTTTTCAAATCAGGGTTTGCAATTTAAGTTACCTTGGTAACAAAGCATTCAATATTCACCGTTAGATGAAAACCTGATTAGACTCAAGCTAATATCTTTCAACCGTTAGATCGAACTTAGCTTGTTATACACAAATGAAATGTACCTTCATTTAGGTTTAAGTAACCGTACCTAAACGTGTACACCATGTTGGCTCAACATTAGTTAACCGAGGTTAGCTATATGAACACTCTCATATCAACCTTATTCATCTTAACCATAACTAGTTTAAATGACTCAAATAAAACTAGTTAAAGAGTTGTTCAATTGCTATATTCTCATAGAAGTATACAAGAACACAATTGAAGCAAAATCGGTTTAATTCACTCGAATCATTTCATGAACATTATAGCCACGGTTTGCAAAGAATGCATTCCTTAATATATAAATGTATTAGTTCATGAACAAACTGATTTTAGAACTTTAACCACTCAAGTATGCAAACGTGTACGCATACTTAAGTAGCCGGTCCGAGTATGGGTTCGCCAGTATGCAAACGTGTACGCATACCTTAGTACACTTCCAAAACCCACCAGAAATTCCCGGACCTATACCTTACGCAAGTATGTGTACTTGGTACACGGAATTTCACAACTATAAGTACGCATATGGGTATGCATACTCTACTTATGGTCATGGATCACATACATGCAAGAATGCATACTATGTTCATAATCCAATAGTTCTAAACTCTATTTCAATCATTGAAACTTTCTTAGAGGATGACAATAGCCGTTTTCACACACTATTAGCATCAAAGAAATTTTCAAGTTATTGAAATAATCATAACGAAACATTACAAGTCTACACCAAATGATTGTATCACACAAACCATGAAAAATGTTACTCCGCGATTTTCACATGATCATCTTTTGACTTTCATCAAGAATATACGATGAACTTGGTTGAAGCGAAAGCTTACCAACACATATTTCGAGAAATATATATGCAAGCGAGTTAATTTCAGCTCGAAGTCTCAAATGTGCATAATCGACAACTATATAATAATAAGACTTTTGTCTCAATATAGGAGATGGAGTAGAAATAGACTTTCCAAGTGATGGATGAGTTTTAGTCTCCACATACCTTTTGTTGATGAAGTTCCACAAGCTCTCCTTAATAGTTCTTCGTCTTCAATTGATGAACGCCGTGAAGTCTAATGCTCAACTACACAATATATCCTAGTCCAAGACACATCACTATAAGTAGACTAGTAGTTTTGATCACTAACATTGACAAACAAGCTTGAGATAGCAACGCTTGCGAGTTCGACCGAGCAGTGATCTAACACAATGTTAGATAACTGCTCGGTCGAACTCGCATGTGTTGTTATCTCAAGCATGTTTGTCAATGTTAGTGATAAAAACTATAAGTCTTGATTTCTAGTCTACTATAGCTAAGTCTCGGACTAGGATAGAAAGTTTAGTTGAGCTCAAGAACTCCATGGCGATCATCATACAAGATGAAGAACTACTAAAGGAACTGGTCGAACTTCATCGACTAAAAGGTATGTGAAGACTTGAACTTATCTATCACTCAAAAGTCTATCTACTTTATCTCTTATCTTGAGACAAAATTCATTTTGCTATATAGACTTTGATTATACACATTTGCTATTTCGAGTCGAGTTTATCTCGCTTATATATTTCTCGAAATATGTGTTGGTAAGCTTTCGTTTTGACCAAGTTCATCTTTACCTAGAGACGAAATCATGTTTTTTCCTTGAAAATGGCTTTGATGAAAAATAGTTTGTGAATAACAACTATATAACGTCCTCTAAGAATATTTCAATGATTGAAATGAGAGTTTAGATTATATAACCATTATTTGATATAAGCATTGTGTGGAAACGCATACATATATAAGTCCTTATTCCTTGAACCGAAGTCTGTGTACTTTGCTACTCAGAAAGAACAACCGAACAAGAGTCCGCGTACTATCGGAGGTTCTCTTCCCGAGAAAATCTGCTGGAGTTTGTAAACTTGTTACAAACTTATTCTGGGTACTTAAGTCCGCGCACTTAGGTTGGTTATATTCTAAAAACGATGATTTGTGAACTTATACTTATATTAACTATGGAATGCAAGTTTGCAAACCGTGGCTATAAAGTTCATGAATCGATTCGAGTGAATCAAATCGTTTTTGCTTCGATTGTGTCTTGTATACTTCTATGAGATCTAAGCAATTGAAAAACTTTCTAACTAGTTCATTTGAGTCATTTGAACTAGTTATGGTGAAAAAGAATATGGTTAATATGAAAGTGCTCATATGGCTAACCATTTGGTTAACTATTGTTGAACCAACAAATGTATATGTTTGGGTACGGTTACACAAACCTAAAACGTGCATTTCATTTGTGTGTAACAAGCTAAGTTTTTGATCTAACGGTTGAAAGATAGCTTGAATCTAATCAGGTTTTCATCTAACGGTGAATATTGAATGCTTTGTTACTAAGCTAACATTGATTGCAAACCCTGATTTGAAAGACTATATAAAGGAGAACTCTAGCAACTGGGAAACCTAATCCCCACACCTCATGTGTGATACTAGTTGTATAAGCTAGAGTCGATTCTCTATTAACCTTAAGTTTCTACCGAGACCATGTAGGTTAACGACTTGAAGACTACATTGGGATTGTGAACCCAGACGCGTACTGTCGGAGGTTCTCTTCCCGAGAAAATCTTCTGGAGTTTGTAAACTTGTTACAAACTTATTCCGGGTACTTAAGTCTGCGTACTTAGGTTGGTTATATTCTAAAAACGATTATTCGTGAACTTATACTTATATTAACTAAGGAATGCAAGTTTGCAAATCGTGGCTATAAAGTTCATGAATCGATTCGAGTGACTCAAATAGTTTTTGCTTCGATTGTGTCTTGTATACTTTTATGAGATCTAAGCAATTGAACAACTCTCTAACAAGTTCATTTGAGTCATTTGAACTAGTTATGGTGAAGTAGAATATGGTTAATATGAAAGTGCTCATATGGCTAACCATTTGGTTAACTATTGTTGAACCAACAAATGTACATGTTTGGGTACGGCTACACAAACCTAAAACGTGCATTTCATTTGTGTGTAACAAGCTAAGTTTTCGATCTAACGGTTGAAAGATATTAGCTTGAATCTAATCAGGTTTTCATCTAACGATGAATATTGAATGCTTTGTTACTAAGCTAACATTGATTGCAAACCATGATTTGAAAGACTATATAAAGGAGAACTCTAGCAACTAGGAAACCTAATTCCCACACCTCCTGTGTGATACTAGTTGTATAAGCTAGAGTCGATTCTCCTTTAACCTTAGGTTTCTACCGAGACCCTGTAGGTTAACGACTTCAAAACTTCATTGGGATTGTGAAGCCAGACCGTTACTACTTTCTTGTAGTTGTGTGATCTGATTTTGATGTTTATATCGTATTGAGTACAATCGTAACGATTGTCTTGAGATTGATATCTCCGATAGGCAAGATATAAAAGTAATCACAAACACCTTCGTCTCATCGTTTGTGATTCCACAATATTTTCTTTCGCCGCGTCGATTAAGATTATTGTGAGGTGATTGATAATACTAGGATGTTCTTCGGGAATATAAGTCTGGGTTATCAATTAGTTCCTGTTCACCTTGATTTATCAAAGACGGAACAAAACTCGTAGGTATTTCGTGGGAGACAGATTTATCTATTACCGTAGACTTTTCTGTGTGATACATATTTGTTTATTAAAGTCTTCGACTTTGGGTCGTAGAAACTCTTAGTTGTGGGTGAGATTAGCTAAGGGAATCAAGTGCGTAGTATCCTACTGGGATCAGAGACGTAAGGAGCGCAATTGTACCTTGGATCAGTGTGAGATTGATTGGGGTTCAACTACAGTCCAAATCGAGAGATCGAGATAATATAACTCTTTGATATACTGTTAATAAGATTGGATCTAGTTGATTCTCTTAAAAGTATATTAGAGTTAGTCCATATATATTGCTAAGATAAATATTGGGTGTGGTTTTTGTACCCCCGCTTTTTCAATTGGTATCAGAGCAGGCAAACACGCTAAGACCTCATAAGTCTGTGTTTGTAGCGATCTGAATATGGACGAGTTTATCTCTAATAACGTACTGAGTCGAAATTACCGGATGTTTTTCAAAGCTTGGATTCACTCGAGAGAACTGTCACATCTATGTCAATATCTAAACATTCTCTTAATGTGAAAACTGTTGATAACTGGGAAACACTCCTAGAAGAAAAGTTGGATGAACTTTCTGATGAAAGTGATTCATATATTGATAGAGAGGTTGATGAGGAAGTCTCAGAGTATGTTAAGGTTTTGAATTCGTTGGAAAAGAAGAAGATGAAAACTTCTCGTGTCACACCTCTTCTGACTCCTCTCTGTCGAAAAAAACAAGCAATTGAGAAGATGTTACGCAGGTGTTTATGTTTCGAATCGTTCTAACGAATCGATCCACAAGGATTCTGGGGAAAACCTACATATGAAGTCACTTGAATGTGATAATCTTTATCAAAAGTTTCTTTCGTTGGAAGATAATAAACTTGCAGAATCTGAAGCAAGGTTTAACTCTCAACAAATTAGTTTTGATGACAGAGAAAGCGCTTATCTCGCTCGAGAAAACGCCTGGAGGCTGATTTAGCTGATGCTCTTGATAAAATCAAGATGTTGGAAGATGACTTGAAAAAGTTCAATACTAGTTCAAGCAAATTAACCACTATGATATGAGCAAGTAAAAATCATCGTGATACACGAGGATTGGGCTATAAGGGAATAGATGCTCCAAGTATTAGCAAAGAGGTAAAATTGGTCTCGTTCACCTTGATTTATCAAAGACGGAACAAAACTCGTAGGTATTTCGTGGGAGACAGATTATCTATTACCGTAGACTTTTCGTGTGATACATATTTGTTTATTAAAGTCTTCGACTTTGGGTCGTAGAAACTCTTAGTTGTGGGTGAGATTAGCTAAGGGAATCAAGTGCGTAGTATCCTACTGGGATCGAGACATAAGGAGCGCAATTGTACCTTGGATCGGTGTGAGATTGATTGGGGTTCAACTACGGTCCAAATCGAGATCGAGATAATATAACTCTTTGATATACTGTTAATAAGATTGGATCTAGTTGATTCTCTTAAAAGTATATTAGAGTTAGTCCATATATATTGCTAAGATAAATATTGGGTGTGGTTTTTGTACCCCCGCTTTTTCAATTGGTATCAGAGCAGGCAAACACGCTAAGACCTCATAAGTCTGTGTTTGTAGCGATCTGAATATGGACGAGTTTATCTCTAATAACGTACCAGGTCAGAAATTACCAGATGTTTTTCAAAGCTTGGATTCACCTGAGAGAACTGTCACATCTATGTCAATATCTAAACATTCTCTTAATGTGAAAATCGTTGATAATCGGGAAACACTCCTAGAAGAAAAGTTGGATGAACTTTCTGATGAAAGTGATTCATATATTGATAGAGAGGTTGATGAGGAAGTCACAGAGTATGTTAAGGTTTTGAATTCGTTGGAAAAGAAGAAGATGACAACTTCTCGTGTCACACCTCTTCTGACTCCTCTCTGTCGAAAAAACAAGCAATTGAGAAGATGTTACGCAGGTGTTTATGTTTCGAATCGTTCTAACGAATCGATCCACAAGGATTCTGGGGAAAACCTACATATGAAGTCACTTGAATGTGATAATCTTTATCAAAAGTTTCTTTCGTTGGAAGATAATAAACTTGCAGAAGAATCTGAAGCAAGGTTTAACTCTCAACAAATTAGTTTTGATGACAGAGAAAGCGCTTATCTCGCTCGAGAAAACGCGCTCGGAGGCTGATTTAGGCGATGCTCTTGATAAAATCAAGATGTTGGAAGATGACTTGAAAAAGTTCAATACTAGTTCAAGCAAATTAACCACTATGATAGGAGCAAGTAAAAATCATCGTGATACACGAGGATTGGGCTATAAGGGAATAGATGCTCCAAGTATTAGCAAAGAGGTAAAAATTTTCAAGGCTAGTGATTCTTCTCAACAAAAGGTTTCCACTGATGGCAAAAGTGAAATACCTTCATCGGCAGTTAAAGTCCAAAAGAGCAAAGTATATCAACCTCCAAAGTCAGCACACACGAATCGAGGTAAGAATATTCCTTATGTTTGCCACTATTGCTGAAATAAAGGTCACCTGGAAAGGATATGTCGTTTCCGTATAAGGAATGGGCAACTTCATGATGTTCTTGTTCCGGCATCACAAGAAGTTGTGAAACCAAGATCATATGTTAAGACTAATCCCCTTAACGTTACAGGTTGTAACTGTCCAACCTTTATGCAAAGGAATCAGTACTGTGATAATCCTAGTTTTGCCTATAGACGTCATACGAATCCTTTTCACAATCGTAATGGTTATCAAAAGGATAACTTCGTAAAGACGAAGACAAGATCCTATGCTACCAATTTGAGAAAGACTAACTTGCAAAAGAATAGTCAATCCAATTCTCTTCCGAGAATTCTAGAAGAGAGTAATGGGAAGAAGGTTCCGGTTGTTCCTAAACGCACTCAGAAGTGGGTACCAAAGAAAGCCAATAATTCTTTGAGTGTGAAAAGGAATGGTCTTCCAGAAAATTCCATGACTATGGAGAAGGCAGTATCCATGATGTTGAAACTTAACAATTTTTTTGGAAAAATGAAATTGGATGTGAAAGGTTCTAAAAGCGATCTCTTTCATGATAATCCAAAGGTCACTTGTGGTGAGCAAGACATTGTTCACCCCAACACAACTTGATTGTGTTGTAAGTGCATCCTCACCAAGGAATGCCCTGTTATGTATACGGTGAGGGAAGCACGAGAATTGGGGCACACAGATTATGTTCGGTAAGGCTGTAGAATTCAACTGGATTCTTCTAAAAAGGTATGTCTATAAACCTGAGCAAGATTTGTGTTGATCTATGTACCTTGCTTATTGTTCATTTCTACCTAACTTGATTTGTGTTTAATGTTCTTAAACGTTTAGGTTGAAAATAGTAGTTCGGGATGTTTGGACTTCATGGTACACCTACCTGGTATGCATAACATCATTTAAAATCAAAATCCAGGGGTTTTACTATGCATACCCGTTTGTATACTCCCACAGGTCATGAAAATTCGTTTGCAAACCAGTATGCATACTTAACGTCGATATTCGGTAAACTTGTTTTGGTCGTAACTTCTTCGTACGAACTCGGAATGACCTCATTATTTTTTCATTCTCTTCCTCTTTGAATTATCTTCAAAATGGGAATGAGAATTCCTGAATTTGGATGAGTTAAGAATGGTATTTGTCCTGTTTCTTGTTTTTGAGTGTTTTGCTCCGTTTCGTCGCACTTGTTCCACTTCTATCTTGGACTTGGGAACTTGGATTCTTGGAGTAATACTCTTCTAAGATCATTTGTAGCTTTTACAAGAATGTTGTTGGGGAATCACAAAGAAGGAATTTCAAGAATGGACAGTAATACGCATTACTATGGGATTCTTGAATGATCACAATCATCTTATGTGAACTATGGTGCATGGTCGTTAATGACTTTGTATGCTCTTCTTTGTTAAGAAAATATTTTTATACGCCTTTGGTAGCTATTCTTAGTGTAAATCCGGGCGAAAAATATTGATTCTACCCTCAAGGACAAATCTTCTTATATGTGCAATACAAGTTTGTCTTGATGCCTAGGAAACTTCTTATGAGAATTTATTCTTTTTTTTGAGAAGGATTACTAGAGTTTGGAATAGCCATTATTGTGATTACACAAAGCTATGTCCAACGTTTTTCATCTTCATGTTTTTTAGGTTTATTGGTTTAAAATCTAAAAATTGTTTGGAAGATGATTTTTGCAGTATTAATCTTTATGGTTTCATATATTGCAATTTGTTATGGGATATGTGTGTTTGCGTCCGTGAACTATGATTGTCCCATACTTTGTCAAAAGTTAAGTCTTTCGTATGTCGATATGCATGTATTGATAAAAGAATGAATGAACTTTTGACATTACAAAAGTTAAAGCCTTTTATGTCATATTTGATGAAAGAAAGGATAAAACTTTTGTTTACGAGGATTATGTCTATTGTATGTCATTGTGAAAATAGTGATGGAAAATAGAATGAATCCTTGTTTATTCCGCAGTATTGATCTTCTCTGACCCATAATTTATGTATATACTGTGAGGCTCCATAAGTTCTCTTATGTTGAGCATTTCCGATTAGATTAATCATGGGTTTTATTGTGGTTAATTTGATTGAGTATTTTTGGATTCAAATTCATATTCGTATGTGATTTGTTATGTCCGAAGAAATCCTTCTTTTCTTATGAAATTAAGGTCGCTCTTGTTGTTCTTTCGGGAATGACATATTATGAGGGAGAGTTCTTAATTGAACTTGTGCTTAATTGCCAAATATTTGTGAGGAGTGTGGCTGTGGAATATTATAGGGGTTATCTTGTATCTTTATAAACTCCTTGATGAAAGCATTTATCTTCGGCTATATGATTGCATCTAAATAAGTTGATATGTGCTTTCTTTTGGTCATGAAATGTCTCTTTGGAAATTTCATTAGGATTCCGTTTTCGTACCTTTGCCAATTTTATTGACAAAATGGGGGAGAATTAATGTGTAGTTCACACTATAAATACATATGGTTTTCGGATCATTATGTAAGGGGGAGTGGTTTCCATGTGAGATGGAGTATTGACTAAGGGGGAGTGATACATATCACCATAGTATTGTTGTCGAAGTTATGATACAATTGAACTTTGATGTTGTGTAATAATACTATGATATTGTATAACAATGATTGAGAATTCTTGTTTTGTCATTGTTATAGCTACAAATTTTCAACAACGATGATGCTAAACTTACAACCTTTGGGATCATTGGAGTACTTGGAAGTGACGAAGATTTCGAGTAATGTTGAAGATTAGGCATGTGGAAGAAGAGCTACAAAAGTTTATTTATCTATTTTTGTATTCCATATGTATTGATAGTTTTGTCATTAAAATTGACAAAGGGGGAGATTGTTAGAGCACTGCTCGGTCGAACTCGCATGCGTTGATATCTCAAGCATGTTTTTCAATGTTAGTGATCAAAACTATAAGTCTTGATTTCTACTCTACCATAGCTAAGTCTCGGACTAGGATAGAATGTGTAGTTGAGCTCAAGAACTCCATGGCGATCATCATACAAGACGAAGAACTACTCAAGGAACTGGTGGAACTTCATCGACTAAAAGGTATGTGGAGACTTGAAATTATCTATCACTCAAAAGTCTATCTACTCTATCTCCTATCTTGAGACAAAAGTCGTTTTGCTATATAGACTTTGATTATACAAATTTGCTATTTCGAGTCGAGTTTATCTCGCTTATCTATTTCTCGAAATATGTGTTGGTAAGATTTCGCTTTGACCAAGTTCATCTTTACCTAGTGACGAAAGTCATGTTATGTTTCAATTACTTGAAAATCGCTTTGACGAAAAATAGTTTGTGAATAACAACTATATAATGTCCTCTAAGAATATTTCAATGATTGAAATGAGAGTTTAGATTATATAACCATTGTTGGATATAAGCATTGTGTGGAAACACATACATGTATAAGTCCTTATTCCTTGAACCGAAGTCTGTGTACTTTGCTTCTCAGGAAACCAGAACAAGAGTCCGCGAACCCAGTCCGCGTACTGTCGGAGGTTCTCTTCCCGAGAAAATCTGCTGGAGTTTGTAAACTTGTTACAAACTTATTCCGGGTACTTAAGTCCGCGTACCTAGTCCGCGCACTTAGGTTGGTTATATTCTAAAAACCATGATTTGTGAACTTATACTTATATTAACTATGGAATGCAAGTTTGCAAACCGTGGCTATAAAGTTCATGAATCGATTCGAGTGAATCAAATCGTTTTTGCTTCGATTGTGTCTTGTATACTTCTATGAGATCTAAGCAATTGAACAACTTTCTAACTAGTTCATTTGAGTCATTTGAACTAGTTATGGTGAAGAAGAATATGGTTAATATGAAAGTGCTCATATGGCTAACCATTTGGTTAACTATTGTTGAACCAACAAATGTACATGTTTGGGTACGGTTACACAAACCTAAAACGTGCATTTCATTTGTGTGTAACAAGCTAAGTTTTTGATCTAACGGTTGAAATATATTAGCTTGAATCTAATCAGGTTTTCATCTAACGGTGAATATTGAATGCTTTGTTACTAAGATAACATTGATTGCAAACCCTGATTTGAAAGACTATATAAAGGAGAACTCTAGCAACTGGGAAACCTAATCCCCACACCTCATGTGTGATACTAGTTGTATAATCTAGAGTCGATTCTCTATTAACCTTAGGTTTCTACCGAGACCCTGTAGGTTAACGACTTGAAGACTTCATTGGGATTGTGAAGCCAGACCGATACTATTTTCTTGTAGTTGTGTGATCTAATCTTGATGTTTCTATCATATTAAGTACAATCATAACGATTGGATTGAGATTGATATCTCTGATAGGCAAGATATAAAAGTAATCACAAACACCTTCGTCTCATCGTTTGTGATTCCACAATATCTTCTTTCGCCGCGTCGAGTAAGATTATTGTGAGGTGATTGATAATACTAGGTTGTTCTTCGGGAATATAAGTCCGGCTTATCAATTGGTTCATGTTCACCTTGATTTATCAAAAGACGGAACAAAACTCGTAGGTAATTCTGTGGGAGACAGATTTATCTATTACTGTAGACTTTTCTTTGTGATATATATTTGTTTATTAAAGTCTTCGACTTTGGGTCGTAGAAACTCTTAGTTGTGGGTGAGATCAGCTAAGGGAATCAAGTGCGTAGTATCCTGCTGGGATCAGAGACGTAAGGAGCGCAACTGTACCTTGGATAAGTGTGAGATTTATTGGGGGTCAACTACAGTCTAGACCGAAGTTAGTTTGTAGTAGGCTAGTGTCTGTAGCGGCTTAATATAGTGTGTGTTCAATCTGGACTAGGTACCGGGGTTTTTTTGAATTTGCGGTTTCCTCGTTAACAAAACTTATGGTGTATGTGTTATTTCTATTCCGCATTATATTTTGTTATATAATTGAAATATCACAGGTTGTGCGATAAGTTCAATCAATTAGAATATCCAACCTTTGGTTGTTGATTTACATTGATTGACACTTGGATATTGGTCTTTGGTACCATCCAAGTTATCTCTCTTGTATTTAATTAGACTCGCAGATTTCTATTTGCTTGAGTAAGGATTAAATCGAGAGATCGAGATAATATAACTCTTTGATATACTGTTAATAAGATTGAGTCTAGTTGATTATCTTAAAAGTATATTATAGTTAGTCCATACAGATTGCTAAGCGAAATATTGGGTGTTGTTGTTGTACCCCCGCTTTTTCACACAGGTTAGCAGAGGAGTTAGAAGAAAAAAGAAACAAGAGAAACATTGAAAAATAATTTGGAATTCAAGCTGAAGAAGAGGATGATGAAGACCATGATGAAGTAGTGCCACTTAATTAATTAATGTATCAGCTTTAATTTTAATGAAGATGTAGTAGTTTGGTTATGGTGAATGAAATTATTCTAGTTTTTTTATTACAAATTGTTATAGTTTTTCATTACATTAAACTTAAACTTGACAACATCCATGAAAACTAAACTGAAGCCTAACATCCAATACAAACTTTGACAACATCCATGAAAACTAAACTTAAGCCTAACATCCCATACGATTTATTAGAAACTCCTTAAGAATTTGGTAATGCGCTTCGTATTCAAAATAAATTCCTTTCCATCTTCGCCACTCGTCTCGAGTTCGTATTCCCAATTCAGCATTGGTGTCACCTCTAAGACGATATTGAGTGACAATCATTTTCATATCTATGAAATCCACAAGATCTTTTTTGATAGTTATGAATCGGCAAAACAAAGCAGCACGATCCCGGTTATGAGGATTACATGTCTCTGTGCAGAAGGCATCATGAATTTTACCCAAATAACTCATACTAGGTAAACCGTTCATCTGTCGTTCTTCACCTCTCTTCGGGTAGTATATTACATAGTTTATACAAAGAGATAAATCTTCATCTTCAGTGAATTTAGGATCATCCATAAATTACCCAGAAAGTAGAGAAGTTTTTGTAGATAAGTGAAGGTGTGATTTTGAAGTCGATGAAGTGGAAGTTTTTAAGTGAAGGTGTGATTTTGAAATGGATGAAGTGAAGGTATATTTATAAGGAATGTTGGTGATTGAGTCTAGACCGCTAGCGATTGAGTCTAGACCGCAACTTTTAATGACCGTTAGAAAAATTAAACTTAAACAGCTTCAAAACAAAACTATGAAACAACAAATAAAACTTAAACAATTACACAAAACTATGAAACAACACTACTCAATTCGTCCTCAATCTCTTCCAAACTCAACCCACATATTCGCTCTAGGATCTTCCCTTAACCTGTTATACAGAGTTATGTTCTTAATATGACTAGTCATTTGCGCATAGTTTCTTGCAAGTAATCCTCTTGATGGAATCTCAGGCCTTAAGTCTTCATCTTGATGGTTAGTCCAATTCTTATTACGACGAGTTTCCTGGATTACCATGTTATGCATAATGATGCAAGTCAACATAGTCTTATGCATTTCACTAGAACTTAGACCACGATAAGGCCCACAAATGATTGCAAACTTCCGCTTCAGAATTCCAAAAGCCCATTCCACATTCTTTCTCAGTTTCATTTGTCTACTATTGAAATATGAGTATGAACGACTCATTTCACCGGCAGGTGGCTGACGGTAACATTGAACTAAAGTTGACCATTTTGGATAAATTCCATCCGAAAGATAATAACCATGAGTGTGGTGATTCCCATTGATAGTGAAATTTACTTGAGGAGAAATACCATACTTTAAATCTTCAAACAAAGGCGATTTGTGTAAAACATTTATATCGTTTTGAGATCCCGGGAGATCAAAAAAAGTGTGCCATATCCAACAATCATAAGAAGCAACATCCTCAAGGATAAATGTTGGTTTTGTTTAGTGACCCTTATACTGACCGACCCAGTAGGTAGGGCATCCGGTCCATACCCAATGCATGCAGTCAAGACTACTCAACATTTCGGGAAAGCCCCTTTCCTGATTTTGCTCTAATATTTCTCTAACATCCAACTCAGTTGGTTTTCGTAAATAGGTTGGATCAAAATGATTAATCATTGTTTCGCAAAACAACGAAAGATACTTGTATGCGGTTGTTTTACCAATGCGAAGGTACTCATCATTAGAATCTGGAGGTCTGCCATATCCTAGAATTCTTAAGGCCGACGTAATAACCTTTTGTTCAGGGCTATGACCTGTAATATTCAGTGCATCATACTGATAATTAAATTGAGGTTCTACCTGATAAAGCTCACCAATAATCTTTAGAACCAAATGTCGGGGAATGCGGAATCGGCCTTGGAAATTTTCATCAGAGAACACACAGTCGGGAAGAAAATAATCGTGCATCAGCTTCTTGTTCCAGTCATCCCTTCCTCGGTACATATATCTTCTTGTGAACACTTCTTTTGGCTCTGGATCTCTAGGTATTTTCCCCGATGAATATAGCTGCAGCAAATTGTTGGTTAGTTCTTTATCTTCATTTGACTCATTATCAATTTGTTGAAACGCCTAAACGAATATTCGTTGTTGTTCTTCAAATCGATCCATATGAATACGCACTTCTTCGTCAGAAGAATCCATTGAGTTGAAATAAAAATTAAAAAGAGGATTAAAGGTATAAAAAGAGTAAGATGATTAAATTAGGTGTGATTAAATTGAATTGAATGGGGTGAATTTATAGGGAGACATGGGGGGAAATAGCCGTTACTTCACTATTTAATATGTGACAATTACAAGACCGACCGGTTTTATGAAGACCGCTAGCGGTCGAGTTTCCATCGCTAGCGGTAGAGACTCGACCGCTAGCGGTCTTCGTAAAACCGGTCGGTCTTGTCTCAACCTTTCGTTGGAGACTCGATCGCTTATTTTTTTTCCCATTGTGGCGCGGCCAGTTTGCCAGGCCAGCTGGCATGGCAAATGAAGGGTTTAGCCAACCCCTATAGGAGCCAGCCTAAGACATTAGAAGTAAATCTAGGTCACCCCTGTTGATGGTGGTTTTTAGACAAAGGATAAAATCGTAAAAACCCATGACCTAGTGTTACCCGCAACACATTAACTAAGAGCATTTAACTCAGGTGTAAATAATTAATAGGGGTATTTTTTCAAAATACCAGATTAGGGTTTTCAACGGAACCCTAATTCCAAAACCAAAGCATCTTTGCGCACCATGTCAACAATGCCAAACCAAGCCGCATATCTGCGCACCATGGCAACAATGCCAAACCAAGCCGCATCTATCGCGCACCATGGCAACAATGCCAAACCAAGCCACATATCAGCACCATGGCAACAATGTTAAACCAAGCCGCATCTGCGCACCATGGCAACAATGCCAAACCAAAAGCCGCAGATATCTGCGACCATGGCAACAATGCCAAACCAAGCGCATCTGCGAGACCATGGCAACAACAATGCCAAAACCAAGCCGCATCTTCGCGCACCATGGCAACAATGCTGACCAAGCCGCACCCTGCGCACCCATGGCAACAATGCCAAACCAAGCCACACCTGGCACCATGGCAAAAAGCCGTATTTCTAAGCCGCTATGCCTTAAGCCCACGCTAACATAGCGCCCTAGGTTTGCAAGACTTGCAACTAGGTGGCGCATGCGCATGTGCCATTGGCACATGCCAACACGTGTCATAAACCATATTTCTAAGCCGCTATGCCTTTGGCCCACGCCCAACATAGCGCCTAGGTTTGCAAGACTTGCTACTAGGTCAAGCATGGCGCACGTGCCATTGGCACATGCCAACACGTGCCGCAAGCCATATTTCTAAGCCGCTATGCCTTTGGCCCACGCTTGACATAGCGCCTAGGTTTGCAAGACTTGCAACTAGGTCAACATGGCCGCACGTGCCATTGGCACATGCCAACACGTGCCGCAAGCCATATTTCTAAAGCCGCTATGCCTTTGGCCCACGCCAACATAGCGCCCTAGGTTTCGCAAGACTTGCAACTAGGTCAAAGATGGCCGCACGTGCCATTGGCACATGCCAACACGTCTGCAAGCCATATTTCTAAGCCGCTATGCCTTTGGCCCACGCCCAACATAGCGCCTAGGTTTGCAAGACTTGCAACCAGGTCGACATGGCCGCACGTGCCATTGGCACATGCCAACACGTCCGCAAGCCATATTTCTAAGCCGTATGCCTTGGGCCACGCCCAACATAGCGCCCTAGGTTTGCAAGACTTGCAACTAGGTCGGCATGGCCGCACGTGCCATTGGCACATGCCAACACGTCCGCAAGCCATATTTCTAAGCCGCTATGCCTTTGGCCCACGCCCAACATAGCGCCCCTAGGTTTGCAAGACTTGCAACTAGGTCAGCATGGCCGCACGTGCCGCAAGCCATATTTCCAAGCCGCTATGCCTTTGGCCCACGCCCAACATAGCGCCCTAGGCTTGCAAGACTTGAAACTAGGTCAACATGGCCGCACGTGCCATTGGCACATGCCAACACGTGTCATAAGCCATACTTCCAAGCCGCTATGCCTTTGGCCCACGCCAAACATAGCGCCCTAGGTCTGCAAGACTTGCAACTAGGTCAACATGGCCGCACGTGCCATTGGCACATGCCAACACGTGCCATAAAGCCATATTTCTAGCTGCTATGCCTTTGGCACACGCCAAATATAGCGCCTAGGCTTGCAAGACTTGTAACTAGGTCAACATGGCCGCACGTGCCATTGGCACATGCCAACACGTGTCGCAAGCCATACTTCCAAGCCACTATGCCTTTGGCCCACGCCAAATATAGCGCCCTAGGCTTGCAAGACTTGCAACTAGGTCAACATGGCCGCACGTGCCATTGGCACATGCCAACACGTGTCGCAAGCCATACTTCAAGCCGTATGCCTTTGGCCCACGCCAAACATAGCGCCCTAGGCTTGCAAGACTTGCAACTAGGTCAACATGACCGCACGTGCCATTGGCACATGCCAACACGTGTCGCAAGCCATACTTCAAGCCGCTATGCCTTTGGCCCACGCCAAATATAGCGCCCCAGGCTTGCAAGACTTGCAACTAGGTCAACATGGCCGACGTGCCATTGGCACATGCCAACACGTGTCGCAAGCCATACTTCCAAGCCGCTATGCCTTTGGCACGCCAAACATAGCGCCCTAGGCTTGCAAGACTTGCAACTAGGTAAACATGGCCGCACAAGCCATTGGCACATGCTAAACACACGCTTGGTAGCCTAACTTGCAAACCGTGCAACCTACCACCAAGGCATTGCACATGCCATTGGCACATGCTAAACACACACGCTGGTAGCCTAACTTGCAAACCGTGCAACCTACCACCAAGGCATTCCCACATGCCATTGGCACATGCCAAACACACACGTACCGGTAGCCTAACTTGCAAACGTGCAACCTACCACCAAGGCATTCCGCACATGCCATTGGCACATGCCAAACACACACGCTCGGTACCTAACACCAAAACCGTGCAACCTGCCACCAAGGCATTCCGCACATGCCAAACACACACGCCAGTAGCCTAACTTGCAAACCGTGCAACCTACCACCAAGGCATTCCGCACATGCCATTGGCACATGCCACACGCGCCGCTAGCAGCGCCACTTGCACTCAAGGTGCAACCAACACTCGAGACATCGACACAACCTGGGGATGCTTCTTTAGGGGTTTTGGTTTTGTCAGGGGTCACAAAGCCTCGGCAGACACTACGCTCACATTAAAAGCGTGAAAAGGAATAAACGGTCAAATAAAGAGGAAATAATGGTGAAAACGTTTTAGCCCATTAAACCATGCAAAAGTGTTACCACCTCCTCCCATTATTTCACCCTTTACTCTCTTCCTTCATGAGGACATGGTACGTTTTAATCTCGACTTATATAAATAGGTCTTACCTATTTTCACCAGACAACAAGTCGGTCAGGAGAAAAAATACCACACTCTCAGAAAGGCAACTTTGAAAGCTCTCCCAAAAGCTTCCATCTCTTGCAAGCTTCCTAAGCTTTCACTTTCTGATACAAGTCGAGATACTACTCTCCTCAACACCTTTCTTTGCTTCCTCCCCAAATCAACCCTTCTCCTCCACTTTGTGACCGAAGCAAGTCCAGAACGGCCATTTCTTGGTTTAGTAGGACTTGTGCAGATTGATCTCTCGAATCTATAAAGTGCTCACGTGCAGCACATTTGTTTAGGGTTTGAACCAGTTTCTCACTCACCCACCGAAATTACAGGAAATCGGCGAAACGATTTTTACCCATAAACAATTGGCGACCACGAGCGTGAGGATCGATCTATCGGCTGACAATGTCGATTTGTCGATCTCGTTCTTCGACCCAGATGTCAAGATGGTAGGGAAGCGACTCAATCGAATCAAGCCCAGACGACCCGGTTATCGATTGTTAAAACTACTTTTGTAAGCTGGGACTCGCTCGAAGACGCTTTTGAGAATTGGGACTTGCGACTCGGTCCGACTTCAGGACAACCCAGTTGCTTGATTGTTAAAACTACACCATAAAAGCTGGGACTCACCGAAGACGCTTACATGAGAATTAGACTTGCGACTCGGTCAAACTCAGACAACCCGGTTATCGGTTGTTAAAACTACACCCGGCTCAGGGACTCGTGAAGACGCTACCGGCAATCGGGGACTTTTTGCGTGCTACCAGCAAAGCCACCAAAGCAAAGAAACACCTTTTACATGGAGAGGCGTGTTGCAAAACCTATGAAGTGAGTAAATTCGATGGGCAAGATATACAATCTATTTTTAGGTTCTTAGTAAAACCGTCGTACTACCGAGTCTTATGCCTATTGCTAGCACACACTTTCATAAAAGCAATATTCCTTTCCCAAAACATAATCGTAGTCATATTATCAAAACCATTCATCCCGTAAATAATCCAATACCTAAAAGGCTACCAATTTGTCTATCAAAGGTCAAGTTTTGAACCGGACATCCAATATGTCTTTCAAAAAAAAAAAAAAAAAAGAACCTAAATGAAAGTTTAACGGAGAAACATTCAAGGAAATCATCCATGCAGTCCATTTCTTCTTGGAGAAGGTCAACTTGCATCTTGAGCCGCTCTTCATAGTCAACATCTTGGAAAGTTTTTGAGTTCTACCTCCTGTCGAGCAATCTCCTCGGCGGAAAGGCTTTCGACTGCTGCATCTTTCAACTTTTGGATCTCGCAAGGCCTTCGACAAACCACGAAGTGTTGAACTCCTTTTCTATGCACACGTCGCGATGGTGCTCCCGTCAGCAATAACGTCTTGAGCTTGGTGTGACCGGTCACCTCACGCATGTCCTCGATGGAAGATAAAGCCTCTTCCACACGCTTAACCAGCCATAAAATCGACTAGTGACTTTCTTGGTTGTAGCCATATGTCCGTATTTCTCCCGGATTCAGTGTACAACGCCTCGTGCTTAGCAAGACGCACTGAAGCCGCCAACTTGACACATGACCGGATAAGGAACCAAGTACGGAGGATCAAAAATGGCGCCCGCACCTGGCCTCACGACTCGCAGAGGGTTTTCCTCCATGTCTACGGCAACAACCATCGAGAGAATCATCCGTTTGAGCCACATCTGTGCCGGCAATTGGCTAACGCTCATCTCCAAGTCGCGGTGGTCACCAAAAGAGCAAGTTTTCATGCGCTCTACCCCAAAATCATCCTCCGAACCAGATTTCCTCCTGCCGAACTCGAGTCGGATATTTCCCAAAAGAGAAATAAAAGGACAAAGAAAAGAAGTGCGAAACTGTAGAACCACTTCAGAAAGCAGTAACCGGTGCTTAGGAGGAATCACTCTCACTTGTTGAACCTTCTTCTCTCTCTGACTCATCATCGCTATGAGAAGGCTCAATGCTGCTGGAGTTATTTGAAGAAATTGCCGTCTCCTGGCAACGTGCAAGAGCAGCGAAAGCATTAACACTACCGAAGCCACAGAAGGAAACAAGACACATGTTCTCGGCCCGAAATTCACGTGTTTTGAGACAAACCAATGAAGAGGCGACACATACAGTTATTGGAAGAACCGAAAGACACAAGAGCCGTGGGAGGATCTTGTGAAACCGTCCGGAACAAAGACGATTCTTTGTTCTGGATTTCCTTGGCAGGGGCTTTCCGGGTGTTAGGCAACTTTCGTCAGGATCTCTCAACATTGGATACTCTTTTAGGCAATGGGAAGGTTTGCATGAACGTTTTTCACCACGTTATTCACAAAATCTCGGATCATAGTAAACTTGTCGCACAAAACTCATTATAGCCGAAGGTCGTCAAGTTACTCTTCCCATTTGAAAGAAGGAAAGACGGATACCGGCAAGTGCAAGGCGTCCAAGGGCAACATGCAATGAATCCTTAGGGATCACCGGCCGGTAAACAAGAGGCACCCTTGATCGAAACCCATGTGACGAGCGGCCACGGTCAATATTGTAAGTGACTATGGAAAGACCCCCGAAGAAAGACGGCATATAACAGGGCAAGCGAGCTTTGAATGAGCAGGTTTTCACCAACGCTCAAAGCGTCGTGGAAGACAAAGACATGAGCGGAGCGAGAAGCAAAAGTGTCAATTTGAGTCAACGACTTATGGACCGGCCCCCATGGACGAAAATTAATTTCATGCAACTTATCAAGAAAACTAACCAAGCTCACGCCAACTCTTGGGCGCCTGTTCACCCATCGAAGAATTCGGGAGCCACCCCAACTCACAGAAGCGAAGGCAGCGGTTTGGAGCATACTTCTCAAAGTGCTCCCATAGCCGGACTTGCGAGGAAAAGCAACGTGCACATACGAATCCACTTTCATGAAACCATTCGAAACTTGCATGTTCGCAACTAGGTGATCAGATGCACATACGGGGAGCCAAGGAACAACTTGCCAATGGGAAGAACTTCACCCTTTGCCAACTTCACAAAGAATCGCTAACAACTCCGGTCTTATTCCTTTCTTGCAGAACCGTCGTCAAAAATGTCTGGACAACCGAGAGAGCCAAAAATGCGGCGACATGAAGATCATCGCTTTTCTCGTTCGGGCTCCAACTCGTCCGAAACCATTGAGATATCCACCAACCGTAAGGACACCTTTCATCCTCTTTAAAGCAGAATCCTTCGACTTTCGCAATGGAGTCTTTCCGAGCAAAATCCCCAACTTAGCGGCGGGTCATCCCGCATCTTCACCTCACTTTCGGATAATTGGATTTTAAGATTCAGGTTCTGGAAGATTCAACAAGAGAGCCACACTCTCAAGGAGAAATTTATCTCGCCCCATCTACATATAATTGTATGGGTGTCCGAACACCATCTGGAGATGAAAGCAACCAAGCCTGGGATATCCTTCCTAACGGAGATTTACTGAAGTCTTGACAACATCAATGACCTGCGCTCGAGTCAAGTTGGTATTTATATGCTCCTTGCTCACCATGAACTCAACCCATCTATCAAAAGAACGCAATGGGCTTTGACACATCCACAAGTCAATGTTGGAAGAAGAATACACCCCTTTTATGGAGACAGAACTGAATGGTGCTCTGGGCAAACCGAACGTGTCTTCCTTTCATCCTCACCACCAGTTAGCAAAATTGGAGCGAAACCTGGGTGATTCTTCGGCGGGGGCAAGGGCTCTAGTGAAGAATTCATCATCTGTGTTGGTTTGGAATTATGAGCATCCTTCGACGAAGTGAAATTTGATTCGAGTAACATCTTATCGAATTCCTTCACAACAATTTGGTAATAAGATATCTGCACAAAACAAACGGAGAAAGACGAAGTTATCTCCCTGACACATAATCGTACCCAACAACAAAAAAAAAGGGAGAAGAAAAGGGAAGGAGGGCGTATTTTATTCGCGTTCAAGACTATATACATATTTTATTTGGGTTCAAGACTATACACGCAGATATTTTCTTGATTCGATACTATATACGCGGCATTCTATACTGGTACAAGTGCGTCTACGTATCTTTCTTCGGGTTCTTAATTATATACGGAGCATCCTCTACGGGTTCAAAATACACACGCAAAGATTTTTCTTCGAGGTTCAAATATTTCTTTGGAGACCGAAAATTCATATATGCAATATTTCCCACGGGTTCAAACAATATACAAAGTATTTCCCTTGGTCGCATACATACAATATTTTCTACAAGAGGCACGCCAAGAAATCATATGCAAGGATTGTGGGAGCGCCTACTCTTAAGGTTTACACCTACGTGAAAAGAAAAAAAAAAGGGGGGGGAAAAGTACTCGAAAGACATACACAGGCTAGGGTTTCTCTTTGTCGCTAGTATGAAAGAGGAAGGAATAAAGCGCGAGGATGGGGAGAAAGGGCTATATATATAGGCGTGAAGACTTTGAAATAGGAAGGATTCCCTTTTGCAAAATCACGCGTGCAAGTAATGGGCCCACAAAGGGTGCGATTTCCCAATGTCGCCCAAGTCACGCCTACAAGCACGGTTTCCAAGCTGCACCAGGCCCCACCCGCCCGGCCGCGCGCAATTTCCCAAGTCACGCCTACAAGCACGCACAACTTCCACATCGCCGGTCTCACCGGCTAGCACACTCGGTTCCCAACTCACGCCAACTTCCCAGCGTCGCCCCAAGTCAGCACTTGCTTAGGCCCACCAATTGTGCCGCCTCCGATTTGTGCAAAACTACCGAGGCAAGGATTCCAAATCCTATTTATAGAAGGTCGAGGCAAGCCTCCTCAATTCTCTTTACGGTTTCTTTGTTAATAGTTTGTCACCATCTTATGCTTACCTCTGCAACAAAGCCCTGTTTAGCTAATAGGACTTAATGTTGATGGTGGTTTTTAGACAAAGGATAAAATCGTAAAAACCCATGACCTAGTGTTACATGCAACACATTAACTAAGAGCATTTAACTCAGGTGTAAATAATTAATAGGGTATTTTTCAAAATACCAGTTAGGGTTTTCAACACGGAACCCTAATTCCAAAACCAAGCCGCATACTGCGCACCATGGCAACAATTCCAAACCAAGCCGCATCTTTGCGCACCATGGCAACAATGCCAAACCAAGCCGCATATCTGTGCACCATGGCAACAATGCCAAACCAAGCCGCATCTGCGCACCATGGCAAATAATGCCAAACCAAGCCGCATATCTGCGCACCATGGCAACAATGCCAAACCAAGCCGCATCTTTGCGCACCATGGCAACAATGCCAAACCAAAAGCCGCATATCATGCTGACCATGGCAACAATGCCAAACCAAGCCGCATCTGCGCACCATGGCAACAATGCCAAACCAAGCCGCATCGCACACCATGGCAACAATGCTAAACCAAGCCGCCCTGCGCACCATGGCAACAATGCCAAACCAAGCCACACCTGCGCGCCATGGCAACAAAGCCATATTTCTAAGCCGCTATGCCTTTGGCCCACGCCCAACATAGCGCCACAGGTTTGCAAGACTTGAAACCAGGTCGACATGGCGCACGTGCCATTGGCACATGCCAACACGTCTGTCACATAAGCCATATTTTCTAAGCCGCTATGCCTTTGGCCACGCCAACATAGCGCCCTAGGTTTGCAAGACTTGCAACTAGGTCGCATGGCCGCACGTGCCATTGGCACATGCCAACACGTGCCGTAAACCATATTTCTAAGCCGCTATGCCTTTGGCCACGCCCAACATAGCGCCCTAGGTTTGCAAGACTTGCAACTAGGTCAACATGGTCAAGCATACGTGCCATTGGCACATGCCAACACGTCTTGCAAGCCATATTTCTAAGCCGTTATGCCTTTGGCCCACGCCCAACATAGCGCCCTAGGTTTGCAAGACTTGCAACTAGGTCAAACATGGCCGCATGTGCCATTGGCACATGCCAACACGTGCCGCAAGCCATATTTCTAAGCCGATATGCCTTTGGCCCACGCCCAACATAGCGCCCTAGGTTTGCAAGACTTGCAACTAGGTCAACATGGCCGCACGTGCCATTGGCACATGCCAACACGTCGCAAGCCATATTTCTAAGCCGCTATGCCTTTGGCCCACGCCAACATAGCGCCCTAGGTTTGCAAGACTTGCAACTAGGTCGGCACATGGCCGCACGTGCCATTGGCACATGCCAACACGTGCCGTAACCATATTTCCTAGCCGCTATGCCTTTGGCCCACGCCCAACATAGCGCCCTAGGTTTGCAAGACTTGCAACTAGGTCAACATGGCCGCCACGTGCCATTGGCACATGCCAACACACGTCGCATAAGCCATATTTCCAAGCCGTTATGCCTTTGGCCCACGCCCAACATAGCGCCCTAGGCTTGCAAGACTTGCAACTAAGTCAACATGGCCGCACGTGCCATTGACACATGCCAACACGTGTCGCAAGCCATACTTCAAGCCGCTATGCCTTTGGCCCACGCCAAACATAGCGCCCTAGGCTTGCAAGACTTGCAACTAGGTCAACATGGCCGCACGTGCCATTGGCACATGCCAACACGTGCCGCAAGCCATATTTCTAAGCCGCTATGCCTTTGGCCCACGCCAAATATAGCGCCCTAGGCTACAAGACTTGCAACTAGGTCAACATGGCCGCGTGCCATTGGTACATGCCAACACGTGTCGCAGAACCATACTTCCAAGCCGCTATGCCTTTGGCCCACGCCAAATATAGCGCCCTATGCTTGCAAGACTTGCAACTAGGTCAACATGGCCGCACGTGCCATTGGCACATGCCAACACGTGTCATAAAGCCATACTTCAAGCCGCTATGCCTTTGGCCCACGCCAAACATAGCGCCCTAGGCTTGCAAGACTTGCAACTAGGTCAACATGGCCGCACGTGCCATTGGCACATGCCAACATGTCGCAAGCCATACTCCAAGCCGCTATGCCTTTGGCCCACGCCAAATATAGCGCCCTAGGCTTGCAAGACTTGCAACTAGGTTAACATGGCCGTACGTGCCATTGGCACATGCCAACACGTGTCGCAAGCCATACTTCCAAGCCGCTATGCCTTTGGCCCACGCCAAACATAGCGCCCTAGGCTTGCAAGACTTGCAACTAGGTCAACATGGCCGCACATGCCAAACACACACGCTGGTAGCCTAACTTGCAAAACCGTGCAACCTACCACCAAGGCATTCCGCACATGCCATTGGCACATGCCAAACACACACATTTGGTAGCCTAACTTGCAAACCGTGCAACCTACCACCAAGGCATTCCGCATATGCCATTGGCACATGCCAAACACACACGCCGGCAACCTACCACCAAGGCATTCCGCACATGCCATTGGCACATGCCAAACACACACATTTGGTAGCCTAACTTGCAAACCGTGCAACCTACCACCAAGGCATTCGCAGACATGCCATTGGCACATGCCACACGCGCCACTAAGCAGCGCCACTTGCACTCAAGATGCAACCAACACTCGAGACATCGACACAAACTGGGGGATGCTTCTTTAGGGTTTTGGTTTGGCGGTCCCTGACATGCGCGTACACTACGCTCACATTAAGAAAGCGTGAAATGGAATAAAGCGGTCAAATAAAGAGGAAATAATGGTGAAAACGTTTTCGCCCATTAAACCATGCGGTTACCACCTCCTCCCATTATTTCACCCTTTACTCTATTCCTTCATGAGGCAGGTACGTTTCAATCTCGAATTTGTATAAATAGGTCTTACCTATTTCCACCGGACAACAAGTCGGTCGGGAGAGAAAAATACCACACTCTGGAAAGGCAACTTTGCAAGCTCTCCCAAAAAGCTTCCATCTCTTGCAAGCTTCCTAAGCTTTCACTTTCTCGATACAAGTCGAGATACTACTCTCCTCAACACCTTTCTTTGCTTCCCTCCCCAATTCAACCCTTCTCTTCCACTTTGTGACCGAAGCAAGTCTGGAACGGCCATTTCTTGGTTTAAGTAGGACTTGTACTGACATTGATCTCTCGAATCTATAAAGTGCTCACGTGCAGCACATTTGTTTAGGGTTTGAACCAGTTTCTCACTCACCCACCGAAATTACCGAAATCAGCAGAAACGATTTTTACCCATAAACAACCCCTTATCTACATATATATATTAATACCTAAATTACCCTCTTAATTAATTTTGGGTAATGATTAGTGAAATGATTAAGTTAAAGATAATTAGAGATTAAATTAACATATGGGTTTTTTTTAAAAGAAGTAGAATTATTGAGAGAGTAAAGTTAGAGAAGATGAAGAAGAAAAACATGGAAATTAAAAAAAATAAATTTGGTTTCACTAAGCTTGAGTATTCAAGTGATGATAGCTCATATGAATCTTCATCTCCTTCCTCTCCTAGAGTATTCGTTACTCTTCACAACGATCTGGATATGAGTTATTTCATAGATGCTGAATGTATTCTTCCCCAAACTCAATCTCAAGATGAAAATGATGGATTTTACCAACCGCAACCGGAGGAAGAGTATTTGGGTACCCAGGTATGTGAAAAGACGAGGGTACCCAAATATACCACAGACTTAAACTTTTCCACCTATAAGTCCTCTTACCGAAAGTGATTGTCTATGGACAGAGTCGATACAATACAACGAATCGGTATTCACACTTTGTGTGATCGTCTATGGATACGATATCGAGACAATACAACAATCAAAGTGTGATTACTTGATAATAGGTTCGGACTTAACCAAACTCTATAGGATCACTATCAAGTAATACGGAGTTAACGTTTGTGTAATTTACTTTAAATTATAATAACAACAATTATAATTGCGGAAAACAAAAGTAAATGACACAGCAAGATTTTATTAACGAGGAAACTGCAAATGCAGAAAAACCCCGGGACCAGTGTAGTCAAAATCGCTCTCCAAGGCCGATTACTCGCCGAGTAATCGCTACAGGCTATATGACCGAGGCGATTTCCGATTCCAAGGCCTTTCCGATTTTTAGCGACTAATGAGGCTAATTTGGACCTATTTTTGAGCAAAATGAGTTAACAATTTTTCGAGTTGACCTTGCATGCACTAAAATCAGAAAATAAATTTTCATAATCCTTAGATGGGAGTTATAAAATTGGAAAACCTCTAAATACATGATAAAATACTCAATATAACAATATTACACTTAATTACATGATAGTGTTAAAATTTTAATTTTAATTAGATACAAATAAGGACTTATGAGCAACAATATATCTATTATTAATAAATAGATTCCGAGTATTAGGCATCGAGTTTTGGCGATTTCCAAGTCCGAACTTATTACTCCGCGCTCCAAGCTCCCCAACCGAGTAGCACCGAGGAACGATTTCGATTACTTTGCCCGGGACCTAGTCCAGAATTGAATACTCTAAGAATTAAGCCGCTATAAAAAATCAAACAAACTTCGTATAGTTGAGACCAAGCAACTAAAACTATAGTTCACCAAGTTTCTTCAGTATCCCTGCGCTTTCGACATTCAATAAGTGCACGCGTCTTTGGAACAATTCCTTTGGTTTGTATTCCAAATAAAGTAAAGGAACAACAAATCTGTTCGGTAACAACTCTTTTCAATCTCAGTGATATGAGTTAGACAAAGGCTCTTCTGTTTAATCCAATAAACTCCTTTGTCGGGTTTAGATCAATCTATCCAATAACTACCAAAAGTAGCAGAGTTTACATTATGCAATCAATAATAGGATCTACCAAGATACTAAATACTGATGCCGATCTATGCAACTAATCAATCAAGTCTATCAAAGACAAACCGATTATAGTTGGATCCCAGCCGATCAAGTTTTATGCACACCAAAGATTATGAACCCAAATCAGAAATCTTCTTCGTCTTCAAATCTTCTTAAATCTTCAATAAACACCTGCACACCACAACTTGAATCTCTTGTGATCAATCACGCATAGAACGGAGTCTGTTAATAATGGATTATCACAAGATGTCTTTAGATCTACAAACAATTCTAATGATCCCGTCGACACTTCGATCTAGTTTGAGTGAGTCTTATATCAGAAGAGAAGATTCTCAAGAATAAACAAACTAGGTGCAATCAAAGTTCAACAACCGTTAGTCAATCAAATCAAATCGAAAAACTAATAATACTGCAATTATCCAGTTTCCCACCAACGGTACTTGTATAGCTTCTTGATCCCACAGAAGTCTTTAAACGAGCGGTCGTAAGAGATTTTTCCTAATTAGGGTACTTTCCTCTCCGAATAGACAGCTCCACCAGTAACAACACAACAAGGTAGTTTTGTTGGCTCTTAGGATAGTTTGCTTGAAATGCAAACTTGGGTATTTATAGGCCAAGGAAGTTTGGACACCAAGGAATTTCCAAAACCGAAAATATTCTGAAGATATGCAATATATTTCCAAATTCGGTTTTCATAATTCCTCGAAATGCTCTGTCCAATATTGACCGAAATTCTACTAGAAAATCTCCAATTAGTAAATGCACATTACCAATTTTTATTTTCCAGAGATATGCATTTTAATTGCTGGTAATTAAAAGCATATAAAATTAACAACCTTAATTAAAAAATTCTCAAATTATTTCGGTCAGGGATCTCCTTTAGTTATTAAGGAATATCTTTGAACAATAAAATATAAGAGTTACTGAACATGTTCAAAGTATGTCGCCATCTTATTTCTTTGTAAATACTCTTTCATATTTACAATCTTAGAACTGATTATACCATACTTCCAAACAAGTTTAGAACTGGTTCATATGATTTCCAAGAACTATGTGATTGATCAAATCAACACACTAATCATGGGTTTACAGTTCTACCAAACACAAGGATCAGTTCTACCTTAATATGGTTACTGGGACCGGTTACATCAGTTACCAAATTGGTTACATCAATTACCAGGACCGGTCACCATATTCTCATGGTATTACTTGTGATCGGTCACACCAGTTTTGAGGATCCGTTACACCAATTACAGACCGGTTACACCAATTACAAGAATCGATTACACATTATTTTGTGATCGGTCACACCAATTACTAGGATCGGTCACACCAATTATAAATATCGATCATACCATATTAGGTGATTACTTAGGATCGGTTACACTAATAAAATTCATACCAATACATAAGTCAGGCATTTTGACTAGTTTTACCAAGATACATAACAAGTTATAATCAGTTCTAATAACTCACACATATTGGTAATCCAAAGATATGCAATGAATAACAATACCAATAAGCCTAGCGATTTCCTTTCGATTCATAAAACAAGTTCATGAATGTACTTCCTTTAAACGAATGTAAACATTGTTTCCTAGGACGAAATCTTCACCCATACCCATACACATAATCACAATAGCATTCATACGATTATGTCGATGTCTTATATACGAAGTTCAAAAGATAAGTGTTATACTTCGTATTGTAATTCCTTAACACAATGTCTACTAGAGTTTAATCATTCACAGCTTCGCAGTTATGTTTTCAATATAGTACGACTTGAAAGATACGTTGGGAATGAAACCATTCAAGTCAAAATATTACTAACCTCAAGAGGAAGGATGATGTCGTCGATGTAGCTTGTTACTTCTTCACATTCTTCAAGTCTTCGAGTAATACTTGTATGTCTCATTATCCTGATCTTTCTAGCCCGACCTATACGAAGTTATCTCTAGTACATAATCAAGCGACTCTTTAATTGGGTTTGGATTCACTAAAATATGACAACCAAACTTGACATACCAACGCTTGGTGGGTTCAACCGAGCTATGCTCTAACAGTATGCTTCTTACTTAGATAATGTTGGTTGAATTGGTCCAAAGTTTCATAAAAATGTAAATTTTTAAAGTATATTTCGGCTAGGTCAAGGTATCTCGGTTACCTTATGTAAAGAACAGGTAGCTGAATACACCTGAAAGTGTAGTTTCGGCTACTTTTTCCAAAGATGCAGGTAACCGAACTACCCCTGTAATGGAGGTTTTTGTCTATTTGGTGAACAAAAATGTTGTCGAACTTTTTTATAGAATTTACAGAGTTATATTCGGTTTGCCCGCAATGTTACCGAACTTTAGGATATTGAAGTTCGGTTGGTTCGCAAACTTCAACCCAACCAATTATCTAGCCGAAAGTTACGTAAAAAATAAGATTATACCATTTTTTATAAGTTCGGTTGGTTCGCAAACTTCAACCCAACCAAGTTCTCAGCCGAACTTCACGTACAAATTATTTCAAAACAAACCGTTAACTTCGGTTGGTTCGCAAAGCTGCTTTACCAACCGAACTATGTGTTCGGTTATTTCGATAAAATTATTTTCTTGCCGAACTTATTCGTGATTACAATTGATGTTGTTTCATTTCTTGTATATTGAATGCCAACCTATACCAATGGATGATCAACCTTCTCCGGTTGATATGTTGTTCGAAGATACATCCCATCACTATGTTAATGAGTTGGTATTTGACTTACCTATTGATGCGAAGAATTGGGCTAGAGAACATGCCAAGAAAGACATGTGCGTATTAGTTTTGAATGGAAAAGAAAGCAAAACTCGTTTTGAAATGATTTGTGAGAAAAGTGGAGATCCTGATGTTAGTCACAAGAGGAAGGGTTATGTGTATAAGGAAAGATGACGAGGAAGAACACAACGTGCTCAAAGAAAATTAAATGTTCGTTCAAGCTAGTATTTAAGAAGTGCAAAACAATTAAGGGATGGGTTCTATCTAAGGATGCTACGGAAGGTCATCATAACCACCCTCGTCCGGAACATCTTGAAGGACATTTAATGGACGCAAGGCTCACTCCTCAAGAAAAGTAGAAAATAGCTAAATTTAGGAAAATGGGTATTTCACCACTTAATATGCCTCGCTTACTAAAGGATAATAACAAGGATAACGTATCATCTTTGTCCACCATTTACAATGCAATTGAGACAATTAAAAGGAATGAATGGAAGGATAGACAAGTGATGCAACAATTGTTTTTTTGGCTCAAGAGAAAGGCTACGCGGTTCAAAAGAAGGTAGGTCCGGAAGAAGAAATAACACATCTCTTCATTTCGCATCCGTAGAGTGTTCAATTGGCTCAATGCTTCCATTAAGTTCTTACAATGGATTTCACTTACAAGACTAACAAATCCGAGATGCCATTGTTAAAAATTGTTGGTCGTACGTCGACGAAGTCACCGTTTACCGTTGCTTTTTGTTTTCTAAAGGACGAGCAAGAACCAAGTTACACTTAGGCGCTACAACAATTGAAGGCGATCTACCGAGATGATGATATCCCTGGGGTTATAGTGACAGATAATTAAGTAGCATTAATGAACGCAATAGAGAGAGTCTTCCCGTTAGCAAATAATATCCTTTGTACGTTCCATATATGGTGTAATGTGATGAATAGGTGCAAGCCTCAAATTTGTCCACCAAAGAGGATAGCATTTGAAGAGATTAGTAAGCTAGCGAAAGATGAACAAGCGGATGCAAAAGAGGAATTTGATAAACAATACATTCTAAATCATGCTAAATGGGTTGCTTTCTCCGGTGAATGGGAGTCATTGACTTGGTCTCTCACTGAAGAAGAGTATAATCTAAATCTTGCTGCATTTATTGAACATTGGTCTAGTCCCGATTATCCCGAGGATATTGTAACGTATGTGGTTTAGCAATGGTTGGAACCGCACAAAGAGCGGTTCGTTTATGCATTTACCAACCACCATAAACACTTTGGGAATCAAGCGACAAGTTTGGTAGAATCGGCTCACCGCCGGTTGAAGAAAAATCTTTTTGGATATGTCGATAATTTTGTGATTGTTTTTAACGCAATGGAAAATTACTTCAACCGCGAGATTGATATAATTAAAGAAAAGTTTCAAAAAAGTCGCATCATGAAGTACAAAAATATTGTACAAAAAGATGGTAACATCAAGAAATTGGAGGACCTTCGGTTGTTCAAGGGACTCCATTATAATGTTTCACATGCTTGCATTAAGAAGTTAATGGTAGAGGTGAATTTGATTGAGACATGGGGAACCAAGCCGGACGAGGTGTGTGTTTGTAACATGATGAAGTCTATGGGACTCTCTTGTCGCCATAGAATAGTTAACTATGAACATGGCATAATCCCTTTAAGTGATATAGATCCATATTGGCAACAATTAAGTTTTGTCCCTCCTCCAAAGGGTGATGCCGGAGAAGAGTTTGGTGATAATTAAATGGGAAGAATCGTTCTCGAGATGTACCGGAACATGAACAAACTCGAAAGGAAAATCTTTTGGGATGACATGCGGACAATCGTTTATCCGCACACTTCGGAGAATGTCCAAGAACCGAAAAAAGGCAGGGGCAACGGTAGGTCAATGATGTAATTTTGAACTTGTTTGTAAAGTGGTAAGAAAAATATCGTTCACTCAGACTTGTGAAGATTTGTTTTAGACTCAAAGTAAAATAGAAAACTCAATCAAAGTTGTTATCAAGATTATAAAAAAGCACTGAGACTCAAGATTCCACCATTAATCAATTATTAGTGATTCAATCTAATTAATATCATGTAATTCTTTTCCGTTTAAAGTGATTCTAATATTGCAAAAGTAGATTTTCAAAGTAACAATTGTATATCCGAAGCATAGAACATCAAGAACTCTAGGTTAAGCATGATCTATCAAAAGACATCACAACTATTCAATTATAATCCTTAAAACTATTTTATTCAAGGCAAATAATCATAAAAGAAATTGCAAAAATTAATCGAAGTAGAATTTAACACATGAAATTGGAAAAATGGCTTCCTCTATCGCCTCATCAATGGGGTTTAGCTCCTCATATTAATCACTTGCTCAAAATATTGTTTTATGGTTCAAAAGTTGATTAAAAGGAAGGAAGACAATAAAACAGGCTGTTTGCAACGATGTATTGGCGCTACAAAGAAGTTGTTACAAAGGACGAACTGTTGGTTACTATAGCAGTGTTACAAATTGAGATGCTTAAGTGTTGAGATATTAAGACTGACAGAACCACTATTTTGAATGGTGTTTTGTTCTTCAGCTTCTTCTTCTTCTCCTGCTGGTGTAACTCGCTCTGCAACTCGACTGATTCTTCTCTGTTGGGTTCTAAACTTCTCCTAAGGTTGTGTAACCCTTCCTTGAGCTCTCAACACCCTTTATATAGCTAACAAGTCCCAGAAATCCGATTAAATCCAAGAATTATTCTCGGTTACCTCAACCAAAAGTTACGATATTTTTCATCCTCCCGATTCCTCTTTACGCGTGTTTGAGCTATCAAATCTTTCCAAAAACTAGAAACAGAAACTAAGATTCGATTTAACCCCATATTCGTTCAATTTGCGTAGATTCTCAAAATCTCATAGAACCAAAACGTTTAGCTCGCCATGTGTCGTGTATTGGTTTAAGAGTTGTTTCATATCCATATGTTGCAACTCAATTCTTTGTTCTTCTCTAAAGCTTCTTCAAACGATCAAAGCTGAGAAAATCCTTGGAAAGTCGCGGCTTTCGGTTTCACTATCATCGTAAATTTACAATATCCTGGTAAAATGAATTCTGACAAATCGAATCCAAACGGTCATTTGTTTTCCATAGCCCACCACGAATGTGGTGTCCTAAACGAAAATCAAAAAATGTTTAGCCAAAAATACCTACACACACATAAAACACCGCCGAAAAATAAATAAAAATCCTAACTCAACAAATATACCACGGAAATTCCAATTTAATTTGAAGCACTCAAGCAACTGAAATTCATATATAACTTCTATGAGATAGTTTGGACTCTTCACGTAGATAGATTGAAGATGGATGTGAAAGCATTAGATGGTTTGATGTTGACTAGATCAAACGGTGTTTCCCATATCCAAAGTACGGTGGTGTGTCAACTAGCATATACAAGGGTTAAGGTGAGTGGAAGCTTTATGAATTTATTAGGTTGGTCCAATCTTTGGTCATTTTTTCGTATTATTTCAGGATCTAATTTCAAAATCGAAACTAGAATCCTCTTAATAAAAGCATAAAACACATAGTACACTGTTTGGAAAAATCAGCTTAACTCAACGAGCGGGTGACATGAATTCCAATGGGTGTCTTAAAAGCGCGATACGGTAAAACTGAGATGGGATAAAATGGGGATAATTGGTGTTAAACACCTCTTGAATCGTTCTGACATGACCAAGATAACAATTTCTTGAGATCTGATTATCTCAACTACAACCAATGTCAAATATGGTTAAAGAGAATCCCGAAACTTCCTTAAATAATCTTTAAACAGGTGACTTAAATCTCCCATGTCACTATTTTCTGAAGGGCTTCGGGTGTAGGCTATATTCTCCAAGCTCCCGGCGTTTTCTTGAGAGACCCAGTTAGCTTATAACTCCATAATCTTACAAACAGATCATATGTTCCATCAAAAATCCACGTCCAACTTCGAGTCCAAAAAATACTATAGATAAGAATGTCATCGACTAACACAAACCAGAGAGCTTGAAAAGTCATTGGTGAGGAAAGTGATCTTTGTCATTCCTATAAACGAATCTGTTTTGCTTTGGTTGTGAGGTGATGAGTTGTGTTGTAAGGGAATTTATGGTCCAAACTTCTTTCTAAGGTTCTTGAAATAAAATCAGCCAGGAGTGGTAGGGGGTGTTGAAGTTGTATTAATTGAATACTACCCCATGTGAATGTAGAATGAGTTCCATTGAAGGTCATCCTTAAACTCGCCTCCAGTGGTAATACTCTCAAGTTTTCCATAAAAAGTGCCCTTGCTTGCTCCATTGTAGTTTAGAGCAAATGCAAAGAGAACAAAACGTGTGATTATATCAAGTACTCTTGATCTTTTAATGATGTGGACTTTGGTGTGAAGGTGTGAAAAAAGACCGTGGAGGGCTCATATCCATCAAAATTAGACACACAGGTGTCATTGAAAAAAATTATTTAAGCAGCCGTACTAAAACGTGTAAGTATGTTCTCTTTCTCTAGTGGACTAGTCTTTCTATTAGGACCCTGTGGGTCATTTGTTTTACGGAAACACTTAGACACATAGTCTACAACGACAAGTATGTAAAGATAACCAAAAGAATTAGGAAATGGACCCATAAAATCAATGCCCCACACATCAAAGACCTCAATCACTAAAATAGGGTTCAAAGGCATCATATTTCTACAGGAAATGGTTCCTAACCTCTGGAAACGCTCACAAGAAACATAATGACTATGGGAGTCTTTAAACAACGAAGGCCAATAAAAACCACACCGCAATATCTTAGGCCAGTCTTCTTAGCACTAAAATGACCCCCACATGCATGACAAAAGGAGATAATACATCGGACCGGTCACTCTCGGGTATACATCTCCTAATAACTGTCCGGACAATACTTAAGCAGAGATAAGGATCGTCCCAAAAGAAATGCTTAACCTCGGCTAAAAACCTAGAACGATCTTGCTTACCCCAATGTTGAGGCATTCGACCAGTAACAAGATAATTCACTATATTCGCATACCAATGTGATTGGGAAACAGAGAACAATTGTTCATTAGGAAAGCTATCCCTTATAGGAAGGGAATCATTAGGGGAACTAACAACTAGCCTAGACAAGTGGTCTGCTACTACATTTTCGACACCCTTTTTGTCTCTAATGTCTGGACAAAATTCTTGTAACAAAAAGATCCACCTAATCAATCTAGGCTTGGTATCCTTCTTAGACAAAAGGTATTTCAAAGCAGCATGATCCGTATAGATTATGATCTTAGAACCTAATAGGTAGGATCTAAACTTATCCAAGGCAAACACGATGGCTAACAGTTCCTTCTCGGTAGTCGTATAGTTCATTTGGGCATCATTCAGAGTTTTGTTAGCATAGTAAATCACATGAAGTAATTTTTTTTTTCTCGCTGACCTAGCACAACACCTATATCATACATAATCTGAAGAATCACACATAATTTCAAAGGGTAGGTTCCAGTTAGGTGCCTGGACTATTGGGCAGTAGTGAGTAAATTCTTAAGCTTCTCAAAAGCCTCTAAACAAGCATCATCAAAGACAAACTTAACATCTTTTGGAAGCAAATTGCAAAGAGGTCTAGAAATCAAGCTAAATCCTTAATGAATCGACGGTAAAAACTTGGATGCCCTAGGAATGACCTAATATCTTTTACGGTTTTTGGGACCTGTAAAGTCTTAATAAGGTCAACTTTTGCTTTATCTACCTCTATACCCTTTGAAGAAACGATGTGCCCTAACACAATTCCTGATTTAACCATGAAATGGCATTTTTCCCAATTAAGCACTAAATTCTTTTCCTTACACCTAGTCAACACTAATGTCAAATGATGCAAGCACTCATCAAAAGATGAACCAAACACTTTGAAAAATCATCCATAAAGACCTCTAGAAACCGTTCGACCATATCGGAAAATATGCTCATCATACAACGCCGAAAAGTCTAGGGCATTACATAGCCCGAAAGGCATGCGTCTATACGCAAAGGTACCAAAGGGACAAGTAAAATTGGTTTTCTCTTGGTCTTCTTGGGAAATAACGATCTGATTGGAAGGAGTAGCCATCTAAGAAGCAATAATGACTATGTCCAACTAATCTCTCTAGCATTTGGTCGATAAAAGGAAGGGGAAAGTGATCCTTCCTTATGACCTTGTTCAATTTCCTATAGTCGTCTACAGGACACACCATACCGTGGTCACTCGGGTTGGGATTAACTCATTATTATCATTACGGACTACGGTGATACGATTTCTTGGGGACAACCTCAACGGAGCCGACCCACTTATTGTCTGAAATTGGGTAGATAATGCCCGCATCTAACAACTTAAGCACCTCTTTTTGAACTACCTCTTTCATGTTAGGGTTTAGTCGATGTTGCATCTCCCTAGAAGGTTTGGAGTCTTCTTCTAAATGAATCTGATGCATACACACAATAGGGACTTATACCCTTAATTTCGCTTATAGTCCACCCTAAAGCTTCCTTATTGTCTTGAAGTACTTTTACTAGCCTACTTTCCCGATCACTATCCAAATCCAAGCTACAATCACATGTAAAGTCTCAGATAGTCCTAAAAACACATACTTTAGAGTGTCGGGTAGTGGTTTTAGGTCCAACTTAGGAGGCTCTTCTAAAGAAGGAATTAAGGTAGTCTCAGAAACTGGTAATGGTTCGAACCAAGATTTCCATCTATCATTATCTAACACAGGGGTAGAATCTAATAGAGCATTCACTTGTTCAATAGTGCTATCGTTATCAAAATCTAAACCAAAATGGGATAAACAACTTTCTAATGGGTCTTCAGATAAAATGTTTGGTAATGACTCCTGAACTAAGGCTTCTATCATGTTCACCTCTTCAACACATGTGTCATCTATCTCATAAGGTAGCTTACTGACATTAAAAATGTTCATCTCCATAGTCATATTACCAAAAGATAAATTCATCACACTATTTCGACAGTTAATGATCGCATTAGACGTAGCTAAAAATGGGCGACCTAAAATCACAGGTATCTGGTTCTCTGGGTCGGGGAAAGGTTGGGTATCTAGCACAACAAAATCAACTGGATAAATAAACTTGTCGACCTCAATGAAAACATCCTCGATAACACCTCGAGGAATTTTAAATGAACCTATCGACTAACCGCAATGTCATCTCGAGTAGGTTTCATTTCACCAAGTCCTAGATGTAAGTACACATGGTACGGCGGTAAGTTCACACCGCTCCTAAGTCAAGTAAAGCTTTTTCTACCTGGTGTTTACCTATTGTACAAGCAATGGTAAGGGAACCTTGGTCTTTGTACTTTGGAGATGTGGTGTTCTGAATGATGGAACTTACGTGACTAGCTAAAAAGGCTTTCTTATGGACGCTAAGTTTTCGCTTTCGCGTACACATATCCTTAAGGAACTTGGCATAAGTAGGAATTTGCCTAATTGCATCTAATAAAGGAAGGTTTATGGTAACTTGCTTAAAAACCTCTAATATGTCATTAAAGTTCGATTCCTTCTTTGTTGGTACTAATAGTTGGGAAACGGGGCTCTAGGCACGAATCGGACCTCTCGGGAACCGAATTGGCATCATCGAAATTTTATCGGTCCCCTCGCCTAGTGGTGGTCCTGAGGGTGAGATCCCGAGGGTGAACTACAATATGTTCACTATCGGGCATGGTTACCTGATTGTCTACTACTCTACCACTCCTAAGGGTTATAATAGCATTCAATTGATTCGATGGTTTTGCACCTAATTCATGAACTCCTCTAGGATTGGGATTAGTCTGACTAGGGAACCTTCCGTTATCTCTTTCACTTAAGGTCTTAGCTATTTGGCCCACTTGAAGTTCTAACTTAGCAAGGCTCTGAGCATTAGTTTGAAAGTTCTGCTTGGTTTCTTGTTGAAAACTAATTTGGTTATGTGCTAACATATCCTGAGTTTTTGCTAACATCTTAATAGATTCATCTAAGCTAGTCGTTTTATTTTCTGGGCCTGAAGAATTCTTAGTGTAACCAAAACCTGGGGGAGCATTAGAATTACTAAACTGACCTTGACTTTGGCCCTTAGACCACGAAAAGTTCGGATGGTTTCTCCAACCAGGATTATAGGTTTCTGAGTATGGGTCAAAATTTTGAAGGTTATCAAATCTAGTGTTATTATAGAGAGCATTGGCTTGCTCTTCATTATTCTGGCCTTCCCAAAAAGGCTCCAATCTACCACTAGTGTGACCCACTTCTAAAGCTTCTAACCTTTTCGCTATTGTAGCAATTTTGGCATCTGATTCAAAGCCTCCGTCTACCCTATTAACGCTTCCTCTGCCTAGAAGAATTGTTTTCTGGGGTTCCCTATTATTTTCCCATTGTTGGGTCTTTTCGGCGATTTCATGCAAATATGTCATCGCCTCATCAACTGTTTGGTTTTCAAACCCACCTGTTGACCGGTTGTCAGCCGAGCAAAAATAATTTCACTTTCTCACTCTACTAAATATAAATGAAGTACGTGGTAAGAAAGAGTTCGTATCCACAGAGAAGCAATTGTTGTTATGCGATTTTAGTTTCTTAGTAACCAAGGGGGGATTTTTTGTATTATCTAAGCAATAAAAATAGTTGAAAGCAATAAAATAATTTGAATAATCAATAAGGAGAAGATATTGGTCACGGGATAGTATCATTCACAAACATGTATTTTTATCAATGATTAAAATTGATAATTTAATCTCTCATTTACTAAAAGTCCTAGGATACCTTGATCGCAAGGATATCCCGCTAATTCCCTGATTTCATCACAACCACATTAAAAGATGCATATGTGAATGCTTCCTAGAAAGCAACCTAAAGTGTAAAAGCACAATTAAGTTTAACTCCCTCAAAGCACTAAGTTCTATGGAATAAGACTAATCAAGGCAATCAAACGTGTAAAAGCACTAATTCAATTTAACCAAGGTTATGATTCATATGCAATTATAAAGATGTATCACTACAAGTAATAACCACACTATGCTACTTAGAATCAGGGATAAACAACTATTTCGTATTGAAAACCCTAATCTAGCAATAGAGATGAATGTAAATCGGATTGATTAGGACTCAACCAAACAAACAATCAAATCATATGACAATATTAATAATGAATCATAAACAATAAAGTATTGAGACAAAACTAATTCATAGATTCAAATAACATGTTGAGAAATCAACTTTATCCCATAACCAATAATATGTGTTTAGCTACTCATAGTTATGGAGTTCATCATAAAAATATTAATTGAATAGAAGAAGATGAACAAAAGCAAACCCTAGAAGCGTAAACAAAAGCGGCTCTCTCCAAGTTCCAAGAATAATACGTGATCCCCCTCAAGTTGTAGAAGTCTTTTCTTTAAATAGCTCTCTTGTTTCCAAATTAGGTCTAATCTCAAAGGTCCAATAGATAGAAGTCCACCAAGCCCATATGTGAGAAAAACCCATGTAGAAAATATGCCCAAAAATATGTCGTCGGAAAACTGGTATTGTGGTCGGAACTTGGCCGGAAAAGTAGTCGGCAAGCATCTCAGGTGACCGGCAAAGTCAAACCGGTCACCAGGCAAATGGGTCAACTCGGTCAAGGTCAGACCGAGTCAAATCGGGTAGTCAACTGAGTTAGGTTCGAGTCGTAACGAGTCTGGTCCTATGGCTCAGCTGAGTGGGTTAGTTGCCAAGCCAAAGAAATTTGCACATGTCATGACCTCTGTTGTACCATGATAACGCATTATGGCTTCAGTGTTTCACCTCATGCCTTCCATTTCACCAACTCCCATTTTTCAGCCTCTTGTCTATCTGCACTTCACATACATCCTCAGAAACACTCCATCCTCTCATAACCTGCAATACCCATTCCATGCCGGCCTTCAACATTAGCAACAACACCTTATTTTACTGAACTTAGGCATAAAACCAAGCTCAAGTCGACCACCGTAACTCGGTTCACAAAATCAGAGCAAACCTGGGTAATACTCAGGTCAAGAACTTTCCGAAATCAATCCAGGATCGAGCCAAAACTACCAAACACCAAGCCATCTCTGTCGTGTTCTTTCAAGCTTCGAACACCTCTCAAAAAAACCCTGTAACTTGAACTCATCCCTTGTACAGCTGCAATGCACATCACTGCCAACTTCAACCACCTGCAACTCAGCTTCCTTGGCCTCACTTCTGCAGCTTCCATCCTTAACAACACTGCCTGCAAGTCAGGTTCAATAGTATCATCACCAGTTCGCAACATCATTTCCAACTAGCTCCAGTTCATCTTTGCATTTCACCTTAGTAGCAGCTGCACTCTGCCAGTTCTATCATCTCAAGCAAGAAACAACGAATTCCAGCCAATTCTCTCTAACTGCGCCACTAAACTCCATCACTATTTCCCCAGCAACAGTTCATTACCACTACCACTGACCACAACATAACCCATCCTTCTTCAGTTCATCTCATTTAAACTCCTTTGGTAGAGACACCGTTCCCTTCGCAACCTGCTATGAAGCATCTCCACTAGAACCAACACCAACATTGGCTACCACCACACAAGTAACAGCAACCTCCAGCATTTCTCCCTTGTACCACCAGCACTACAGCCTTCTGCCATCAGCCTTAGTGGCAGCAACTAAAACTATGCCACTTTCCTTGCTCAATTCTTTCACCTGCAGCACAATATCATTCCCTGCAGCTCATGACAAGTTTCTTGTTCACCACCAATGCTAGCACATTCCCTGTAGACCTAACATACATCTATACTTTAATTCAGACTGAACTAATGTCACCACATGCAACACCTCAGACTCCAACCAAAAAATCTCCAACTGCAGATTTTTCTCACAAATTTGCAGCATCATTAACACCACTATCTCTTAACCCATCTCTGCAAACACATCCACCAGGAAGAATACCACCAATTCCATCTGAACTGCAATCTCAATTCTAGCTTCAGCTCAGTCATAGCTTTAAAAACATACAAACTTCCATTCAAGTTCATTCTCGTGACCACACAAACTCCTCTTCCGAGTTGCTACACTAACATCTCCATCTCAATCTGCTCTATTGCACCAACTGCAATCAACACAAGCCATCATCACAAACATCAGTGCCATTCTCTGCACCAGCTTCCAGCACCAACACAACCACTCACTACCACCCGTAGCTTCTAATTCTTCTTTATAAGCAACCAACAACTAATTTGACATAGAACCACTCTTTAATTCATCAACTCCTAATTTCTCAGTTTCAAAAACATCTTTAACCCATCGATCTCGGTAACAATTTCTTCAAAAACCCTTGTCGATTCCATCTTTGTTCATCACGAAACCCATTTTCTGTTTCGTAATTTCACAGATTCAATACAAACCCAACTTGTAATTCTTAATAAATCAAACATCAAACCCATTTTAATCTTCTCATTTCGATCACCAGATTTTAGCAGGAACCCTAAATCGACTTCAGATCTCCTTCATTCTAAACAGCAAACATCAAAACACTCTTTAATTTGTCACTAATTCTGTAGCTTCTCAATCTTCTCCAATTAGCTATAAACATCAGTACCAGAAACCCTTGTTTCTTCCCTGAATTATCAGCTTTAACCTCTGTCAAAATCACCACAGATTCGAACCCTAGTGTTGATGGTGGATTTTCATTTAAGGTTAAAATTGTAAAAGCCAGAAAATTATGCGCTAACATCTTGTAAAAGATAAATCCGTTAATAAGTGTTGGATACTTCTTCACTTTACTAATTCACCTAGAATGGAGCATGTGACAACAATCCCATTCTGTGAATTAAATACACGAAATTCATCCAGGTTGGAGCATGTAGCAACAATCCCATATACCCCTGTGAATTTATAGCATTATTAATTAATGCGTAATTGAAACTTTGTATTTCTGTACTCATTTTCGGTGCGGATGACGACCGAGTGTTACTCTCACAGAGCAACACAAATCTCCAAGCATTATAATGAAAGCATGTACGAAATAAAATGACAGCCGCAACTCTCGGTGTGTTATACTAGCCCGATTGAGCATCCGGACTGTCCCAGATCATGTCCCTGGAAATGATCACGATCATCCAACTTCACCAGCATGATTGGATGGCCCAGATCAATTCCATAACCCCCAAGCAGGTATGGAATATTCACTGTCGAACCAACGCGGGCCCCGCATGGTCGGCCTCCCCAAAAGATTGGCATAGCTTTCCAAAACGTCCAAACCAGACGATATGAAAAATTAGGGTTTGCGGCACATTACATGTGTCGCAAAAAGTCTCAACCATCCATCTTCGCATGTATAGATGGAGGGTGTAAATGTAGATTCAAAGGGCCCAGAGCATGTCAACACAATCACCGTGGCCCGCCTACATACTCGACCGATCCGGTCAGACCAACCATGGTTGGTCATCTCGATTCGTACGCCCGAATAGAGCATGACGCACGGCCGTGAAACCCAAAATTAGGGTTTTTGAGCATCACGAGCGTCCATCTTCTCCGGCACGAATGGAGGGTCCAAGATTATATTAAGAAGGTCTGGTCATACCAACATGACCACCGTAGACCCATCTATACCCTCACCTGACCGACCAAGGCATACCATGCCTGGTTATCCCAAATCGTCCGCCCAAACTAGCGTGGTCACACTTTCCGATTGCAAACTAATCTCGACCACTCAACTTCGCCGGACGATTTGAGTGGCTTAGATCACGTGTTCATGGGGATCGGGTATAGGCGTGAACACCAGCCTACCACCTACACGCAGACCAATCGGCCAAGACCGACCATGATTGGTCATCTTGGAACGCGCGCCTGAAATGGGCATGATGCGCGGATTTTGCGGCACCAAATTTCTGTTGCAAATCGATCTCAACCGCTCCTCTTTGTCGGTCAAATTGAGTGTCCTAGATCGCACCTTCATGGGACAAAGGAATCTTGACGTGTACACCGGCATGTTGTCTACACGCATGCCCGGTCGGTCCTTTCCAAAACACCTCCCATGCTTGGTTTCGACCAAGCTGAAGAGTGATGCCTGCGCACCTCTTCAAAACCCTAATTCCATCAACAGTCGCAGATGAGGGTCTCAAAGATCATCTCGTCCGTCCAACTTCACCTGCTTGGTTATACAACCACGGGTCGAGTTAATTGGTTAGTGAGGCGTCATGGTGATCACCACCCGTCACTCTACCACACCATGATGCGGTACTGCATAGAATACACACGATACTTCACAAGTATCGACTTCCTAAATAACTTAGTTATTTAATCTAGCATTACATGCAACTTTCTCGTGGGTCCCACGATCCGCACACTCGAGACATCAATCATGTCACAAACGGGGAATACATATTGGGGTATTGGTCCGGGCGGTTTACAGCGTGCAGCGTGCAACGCGCCATCACAAGAAAGTGTCAGGAAGTCATGGATGGTTAGAGATGACTGGAGAAGTGGGCAAGACTGGTCGTATAACACCAACATACAACTCCACTACTCCATCACTCCACTTCCTTCACTTCCCACAAGAGACGTGAATAAGGCTCAAATGACTTGTATAAATAGGTTCTCCTCCCTATTTCCAACGACAAAAAAAAGAACAAGTCCAGACAACAAAGGCAAGTGTTGATACCATCGTATTCAAACACCGAACTCGATAGCTTACATCCTGCAAGCGGTTCAGCTTTCGATACAAGTCATACATAGCCAACACCTTCACAATCTCAACACCTTCTTCGCTTCCCTCCCTAAGATCAACCCCATCTCCTTCACTTTGTGACCGAAACAAGTCCTGGGAACGACCATTTCTTGGTTTAGGCCGGATTTGCAAGATTGATTTCTCGAATCTACAAGCACTCCGTGTAGTGCATTTGTTTAAGGTTTAAACTCATTTTTCATCCACATACCCCAAATTACCAAAACCGCAGAGATAGTTTTCACCCATAAACAATTTGCGACCAAAGGAGGTTAATCTCTCGGTTGTAAAGTCAATTTCTTCAATACCATTCAATCAATTTCGAGATGGTTGGTCTTAGGACCGCCTCGACAGTCTCAAATCCTGATGATTCCTCCAACGGAGATACCCCTCATTCTAACGGCGTATCTGACGACATGATCAGGAGATTCCCAACATTAAGCGAACTAGCACGGGTACAGGAGATTCACACGAAGAACATGGAGCTAATCAAAGAAGCGGTAAACGGCATACTTGATCTCCTCATCAAGATGACATCGAGGAGATGAGCGTTACAGAGATCTTTACACCTGGGACTAGTTCCCCTCGGATCAACAGTTTACTACGAACCGAGAGACCGGTGGATCGGAATCGGCATCTCTAGTGGAAAGCTTGTGTGAACTCTTGCACCTCTCGAAGAATCAAAGGCGGGAGACGTTTGCTGCAGCTTAATAAAATAGCCCCGGACGTACACCCGACTCCTTCTCGTCCGTAAGTCTTAATCATCGGAAATATCCTGTAAATAATGTTATATTTAGAAGATGACATGATGGCGAGAGGAAGGTCACAACCGGGCCCTACATGTTACCGCACGCATCAAGGGTTCGAGTTCGGGGAGGGCCCTCGTCGACACGGGAGCATCTTCGAATGTGATTACTCTCAAGACTCTCGGGACAGCCAAGGTTACCCAATGCAAGATTGTACGGCAGCCCACCACGATGACGGACTTCAAGGAAACAGACAAAGACATACGGGTATGTCAATCAATTTATCGGCAGGGACCCGTTCGATCAAAAGCAAGATTTGAAGTCATAGAAAAGGAGCCAGACTACCATATGATACTAGGGAGACCGTGGCTTCATGACAACAAGGTCATTCCTTCAACGTATTACCAGTGCCTGAAGACCATGCTAAATGAGGAAGGCATCCGTATTCCTGCATCATTGTCTCCGTACGCACCAATATGCGGAGTGGAGCTGTTCGAGCCAAAAGATACTCCGCAGCGAAGATCAGACAAAGTCATGTGCACCCCACTACCGACGTGGGCTTCAATCTAGGAAGAAGACCGACTTGCATCACTGGGGGCCAAGCACCACGACACGCCTTCTCTAACGAGGCGTCCATCTTTATCCGGTGAAGCTTCAAACCACGCTCACACCAAAAGGGAACGCACTTTAGCGAAACGTGATCGAAGGGGAAGACAATATCGCGATGTTAGCAATTAGCAGAGAGCGGCACCCAGTCTCTCCGCCCAATTGAATGATGCAAGAACGACGAAATACAAGAGGAGGTATTGGATGCCCCACGAAAACTACAAGATGGAACCAATTCCACGACTGACGAGCTCGAGAATGTTAACATCGGGAATGAAGAATCTCCTAGGCCGGTCTCTATCAGTTCGACTATGTCCACAAACGAACGTGCAAGTCTTGTTCAACTACTCAAGGAGTACCAAGATGTGTTCGCCTGGACATACGAGGAAATGCCTGGTCTAGATGAAAAATTGGTCACCCATCACCTACATGTCATACCTGGATCCAAGCCAATCAAGCAATCTCCGAGGAAATCTCGGACATGAAGTAGAATAACAAATCAAGAACGAAATTCGAAGTTACTAGATGTCAAGCCATCGAGACCTATTCATCATCCGACCTGGTTAGCTAATGTGGTCCCAGTAAAGAAGAAAAACTGACAGATTCGGTGTTGCGTGGATTTCAGAGACTTGAACAAGTGCTGCCTTAAGGACGACTTTCCTTTGCCTAACATCGACATGTTAGTAGACGCCACTAGCGGACACGGAATGTTTTCCTTCATGGATGGTTACAGTGGCTACAATCAGATAAGGATGTATGAGCACGATGCAAGTAAGACCGGCCTTAGAACCCCTCTTGGCAATTTTTACTATCTTTGTTATGCCATTCGGTTTAAAGAACGCCAACAACGTATCAACGTGCTATGACGGAAATCTTCCACGACATGATGCATAAACAAGTAGAAGACTATGTAGATGATATCGTGGTCAAGTCAAGGGCTCGAGCAGATCACACCAGCGTCTTACGGCAAGTGTTTGAAAGGTGTCGAGAATACAAATTAAAGATGAATCCTTTGAAATGCGCTTTCGGTGTCTCTTCAGGTAAATTTCTGGGATTCCAAGTAACTGCAGAAGGGATCAAGGTAGACCCGTCCAAGACTCAGGCTATCCTCATAATGGTTCCCCCACGAACTGTGAAGGAGCTCTAGAGTTTCATGGGCAAGGTGAACTATATTCGACGTTTTATACCTGGTCTAGCCCAACTTACCGCCTCATTCACCCCATTGTTGAAGAAAGGAGCCAGCTTCGTTTGGACCGCAACCCAACAAGAAGATTTTCGAAAGATTCAACGAATACCGTCATCTCCATCCATCATGAAGTATCCTGCACAAGAGAAGCCGCTATATCTCTACACTGCCTTCAGTGACATCGCCGTAGGGCTCTACTCGCTCAGGAAGACGACGAGGGAGTCGAACGTCCCATATATTATTTCAGCCGAATATTAAGAGATGCTGAACTCAGATATCCCAAAGTAGAGAAAGCATGTTTAGCTTTGATCCATTCCATTCAGAAGTTTAGACATTACCTACTATCCAACAAGGTAATACTCGTGTCTAAATCTGACCCCGCAAAGTTTTTACTTTCAAAACCGGTCTTGACGGGAAGGACAGTAAGTTCTTCTCCAAATGTCGAGAGTGGACATAACTTGTACGTCACCTAGAGCTATCAAGGGTCAAGCGTCAGAGATTTACTAGCGGCATTCCCGGAGAAGGCACTACAGGGCTACACGAGGATCTTCCCTGGAGAATTTCAGGATATCTGCGTTTTGGAAGAAGAAGTATGGCTCTTGTATTTTGATGGCTCTGCTACCCCTAGCAATAGTACCGGAGGAGCGGGTGTGGTATTAGTATCTCCAACGGGGAAGTATTCTCACACTCCTTCAAGCTGGACTTGAATGCACCAACAACTCAAGCAGAGTATGAAGCCTTCCTCATAGGGCTGTCAATAGCTAAGCAAGCAGGAGTCACGCGTTTGGAGATAAGAGGTGACTCCAAGTTACTGGTGAATCGGATGAATGGAGTATACGCACTGAAGGAAGTAATGCTAGCTCCATACCGATTAGAATCACAGAGGTTACTAAACTATTTTGACGATGCAACCATAACCCATGTTGGCCGCAGCAACAACAAACACGCCGATTGTCTAGCAACACTGGCTTCCAAATTGAAGTTCGAAGGTTTGGAAGAAACCCTGACAGTAAAGAGGAGAACCATAAAATCGACATGGCTATCACAATACAAAGACACGAAGACCGACGATTGGCGAACTCCGATCATTCAAGAGCTCAACAGCTTCACTCTCCCAAGGAAAGGTCAGTCTTAAAACCCCTAACTTCTTCATGCTTCATGGTATGTTGTATTATCGGAACCCGGATGGTTCCCTGTCAAGATGTCTTGGGATGACGAAGCATAACTACGGTGAATCGTGTTCACAATGAAATTTGTGGACAATCACCGGTGGTAACACTTTACCGACGACTTCAATGCTCGGGCTATTGCGCCCAAAGATGGAGACTCAATCTAGACTACTTCAGAAGTCCTGCTCAAATTGCCAAGCACCGCCACATCAATTGGAAATTTTTAACGTGAACCACACTGGATACTGGAGAGATCCATACATTAGTTATCTCCGTGACGGAACAACTCCTGCCAATCAAAAGGATACTATCAAGATAAAGCAAAATGCCAAGCGGTTCGTATTCCATGAAGGGATCCCGTATCGCAAGAGCTTCGGATGGGATCTACTACGATACTTGGATGGGGAAGAAATCCCAGTCATGCTGAAGGAGACACACGAAGGAGAACATCAAGGGAAGAGGAAACTGTTTCTCCAAATACACGAGAAATATTATTGGCCGACCATGGAGGATGACGCAGCCGCTTTTGTTCAAAGCTGTCACAAATGCCAAATTCATGGGAACCTTGTTCATGCGCCTTCCACCCCTTTGCACTCGATAAGCAGTCCATGGGCATTTTACAGCTGGGGACTGGACATTATCGGGAAAATCAATCCGCCATCATCGAAGCAGCACGAGTACATCATAACCGCGACGAATACTTCACCAAATGGGTAGAAGCCATTCCCTACGAGGAACTACAGGAGCAACAATTGCGGCTTTCATTAAAGAACACATCATTTGTCGTTTTGGCGTGCCCAAGCATATCATCACTGATAACGGCACTCCCTTCGCCAATAAGCAGGTACGAGAGTTACTTGAAGAGTATGGCATTAAACGGGTCTTCTTCACCATCTACTATCCTCAAGGGAACGGACAAGCTGAGAGTACCAACAAGACATTGATCCGGATCATCAGTCGAACAGTACACGACAATCCTAGGTAATGGCATGATCAGTTAACAATGGCGCTATGGGCATACCGGACATCACCCAGAATCTCCATTAGAGTTTCCCCATACTCACTTGTTTACGGAGCGGATGCAATTCTCCCAGCAGAGATCAAAATCCCATCAGCCAGGATTGCAGCGGAAACCGAGATCCACTGGAACGAGGCTAAAGCCTCTAACTCTAGAGTAGCGGAGTTAGACACTGGATTCGAGAATAAACAAAGCGAGAAGAACGCACTCAAGGTGTACATGAATCGGATTTCTAGGGCATACAACAAAAGCTGTGAAATCACGTATTTTCAAAGTGGGAGATTTGGTCTTGAAAACGGCCAAGCACATCCAACAAGACATGTCTCGCACCAAAGTTCTCACCAAAATGGGAAGGTCCTTACACGGTCACCAAGGCCTACAATCTGGTTACTACAAGATCATTAAGGTAGACGGAGGCAAAGTGGAAGCAGTCATCAATGGAAAGTGGCTCAAGGCATATCATGCCTGACCACTATTTGCTCTGTCAACAATACAGGCATTTATTTTCATTACATGTTTGAATCATCAATTATATTCAGAGATGCATCAATGAAAAAACCTGTTTCACCAATCAAAAAACCGATGCAATTTATTCCGCAAAAACGTTCAAAAAACTTTGACATAAACATCATTAACAATAAAGGAGCACAGCTGAATACGACTTAAAAGAGGCCATCTAGAAGATTATAGTTCCTTGAGAGCATCATCTCCAGTCTAGCTTGATATCTTTTTGTTATTTTCTTCAAGTCTGTGATGCCCGCTCTACCTCCTTTGATTCTCGGCCAGAGCCTTCTCCTCTTCCAAGATAGCTTTGCGGCGGGGGAACAACATTTACGAGGATACCCGCTCGATCGACCTTGATGATATCAAGACGCTGCCGCAACCAGCCCACGTTGAACTCCATGGATTCGCAGGTAGATACCATATTCTCCCACTTTTCGAGGCTTGATTCGGCAATGTTGCGGATAGAAATATTCTCCATCTCAGCAATCATGGGAAGAAGGCGAGTTTACGCGGTGACCAAAGTAGATGAACAGTCTTGGGACCACATTCTTGGTTGCGATATGGCCGTACTTTATCCATAACTTTGTGTACAAAGTCACAAACTCCTTCCGCACTAAGAATCCACCGACATCTCGGTAGTTTGGAGGATAAACATTTCATGCGAACATCGAATGAAAGACCTGCATCGGGGTATTCATAAGATGAGATACCCGGATCAAGCATCTTCGAGGTCCACAGGGGTAGGCGTGTTTGAGTTTGAAGGAAGAGGACTGGTTAAGTCGTCATCATCGATAACCGGCACAATAATAGGGTATCTCTGCAAGAATGAGGGGATTATTCACCTGATCATTATGAAAAACAAGCAATTGTTCAAAAAAGGAAAAAGAGACAACCAGGTATGATCTTCTTGACTCGGAGAACACGAAAGTAGGGGATTCATCATGAAGCTCGGATAGGTGTCGTGCACGTTTAACGGAAGATCCTGGATGGTATGAAGAAGACGATCCACTTTGTTGTTCGACATGATGAGGAAACGGAGTTTCGCGAGAAAGCCCTATTATAAAATCGTAAAAGTGGTTCAAAATCTCTACACCTGCATATATGCTGAGGAAACCTTAAAACGATTACGGCGCCCGATGGTAGGCTGGGAAGATGGTCTGATTTTTAGCCTACTTGTTATAAACCGCAAGTGCACGGTGTCTTCAAAGTAGAACAAGGCAAATACGGGTCGAACCACAGAGACTTGTGGTGCTTATGTTGATCTATGGCTTACTTAAGCGATTTCTAGGAGTGATGGAACTATTGTTTGGTGTCGTAGATACGATTGAGGTGTTGTTGTATGAATCTAAACTAAAGCAGTGACAATGTAGAAAGCACCAGGGTGATCAATCCACCCCTAATCTCATGCCCAGGCCATGTATGTTAAGCAATGTTCTTGTGCCTTCCTTTGAAGGTCTAAACTAGATATTCATTAACTAAGTTTGCTAACTCACCCCTAGTATGAGTGGTCTTCTTACAGTACCACTCATCACAGGCTAGTAAGCTCAATGGTTAACTACTAATCCTAAGCATATTATAACATTACAAGAAACAGACCAAAGACAAACATGCTTGACATAAAGATTAAGGGTTTCATCAAACACCCTGGAAAATTAAACTAAAACATAATTGAAACAATCAAACTACAAATTACACTAAAATGGTGCTCTGGCTAGCCCAGGCATAAGTTTTTTCACACACAGGCCAAACCTATTTATACATGCATAAACTCAAAACCCTAATTCTCTCAAAACAGAAATTGAAAGCAATAACCTCTCACCCACGTCGCTCAATCCTCCGAATCGGTGCTCTCCTCTGTCAATTCGTCTTGGCCGCTTCCTTGATTGATTGATGGAACAAAACCCTAACCCCTAGTTCCATTTATCTCTTACATAGCCTCTAGGGTTACGAGAGAGGCTAGGCGAGAGATAACTAAAACTAGAGGTGGTGTGGTTGGTGCTGTCAGGGTATGAAGGTAGTGGTGTGATAGGTGTTGTAAAACACCTAATTTTATATCTAGTATTTATGCTTTCTTTGCGAGTTTTCTTGTAAATTATGTATCTTATATTGGTTTTGAGTTATTAGGTACTCTGGAGTCGTGCGGAGGAAAAGATGGAGAAATCACCCAATTGGAGTAAAAAGGGCAAAATTGTCATTTCATGGAAATCACTACGGGGAGCGGAACCGAGCCAAGCCGAAGATAGGGGACAAACACTGCAGCTTAGTCTAGAGAAGCAAGGGCTGACATCTTTGGTGGCCTGCATCTAAGGAGTGGATGCCTAAAGACATTATTGGTTACCCCTTATCTGCCTTACCTGGGTGGTTGTATCCCCTCTCATTTCTTACACCAAACCTAAAACATCAGAGAGAATTCATTTCTTCTCATCTGGTTTGAGGCCATTTTTATCTGAAATCGAGAAATCCAGAGAGGTGATAGTGATGAAGAGATATGGAATTGAACAGAAAGATACAGTGGAGGTGTTGCTACCAAGATAAATCTGAGGTCGTGAAGGAGATGGGTTCAGGTCGAAAATCAGTAAAGATATTCAAGGGTTTGGTGGTATTGTAGATGGTGCTGCAATTTTGAAGTTAGGGTTTGTTCAAGAGGAGAAAAGGGAAGAAATCAGATCGAGAAGAGATTGGATCTGCTGGTGTTGCCGTTGAGTTCAAGAGGAAGAAATTGACTTGGGTTTGGTTCAGATCGATGGATGAAGTTGAAGATGGTGGTATGATGCTGTTGCTCAGCTGCTGGGTTTTGAGATGAAGACCTAAGCTTCGATTCGAAACAAGGAGTTTTCACGGAGGGTTAGGACAAGTTCATACAAGGGAAAAGTTTGCAGAATCTGTGGTCGAAATATGAGAATTTGGTGGAATTTAATGGGCGTAAATCAGATGAATAAAAGGGGATCTGAGCTGATTGAGTAATGGATTATGATGGCTGAATTGGATGAATCAGGAGCTCGAGATGGATAGCAAAAGTTAAGCTTCAAACTAGTGAAGAATTGAACTTGAATCTGGAGGTGCAGTTGCAGCAAAGAATGAAGTTAATGGGTACTGATGATAATGGTGTTGTTGGTTGGTCTGTCTTGTGCCTGAAATGCAGCCAGGAAGAAGTTGTTGTTGACTGACTTCATATGGGTATTCAATAGATTTTTGAAGTTGCTGTTGCAGGGGAGAGTTGGATGCAATGCTGTGGAACTACAAGCAATACGTCTGATGAGTATGAAGACAAATAGATTAATGGTTATGTTGCATCTGAGTTAAGGTGGTGAGACTGATGCTGTTGAAGCTGCAGTGAGGCACTGGTGGAGTCGCGGCTGCATAGTGAGTTAAGCTTTGGCAGTGTAGTTATCAGAATGGAGAAAAGTTGGCTTGAAGGTTGCAGTGGTAAAGGCATGGAGCTGCAGCTGGTGGTGTGTTGCCTGACATGAGATAGGAGGTGAACTAGCAGAATGGTGCATGTGCTGTTGATAGTGGTGTTAGCTGAGAAGATGGCTCAAAGGGTGATAAAACTGGGAACTGAGATGGAAATGCTGTGGTGGATTTGAGCTACAGGGAGATGGAATTGCAGGATGGTTGCTTGGCTGTAGATGATGGGGATGTTCGAGTTGTTATTGAGCAGCAAGGAAGACTCAGTGGAGATGGCATTGGTGGTCTTGTAACTGAGCCAAGGAGCAGATGTATGCTGAGCTTAAGCTCATATTGCAGGTGGGAATGAAGAAGCTGCTGCCTTGAGGAGGTTAAGCAAGTGTGATGGCCATGAACTGAAAATGGTGGTAGTGGTGATGGATTCAGGTTATAGAATAGTGGTGATGCTGTTGTGATGAGTGCGCTGTAAGGGGAAGTGTTGGCGAGGCTGTGAAGAGCAAACAATTGACACTGTGGCTGCAAGTGAAGACAAGACTCGGGAATGAATAGATGTAGTCTTGAAGCTCAGGGAAGGGAGCATATGTGCTGGTAAGTTGCAAGAGGCATAGCCATCATGGTTGTGAGCTGAAGGTGTTGAATGGAGTTGCGGTTTAGTTGTCTTTGCGGTTTTCAAATGGAAGGTGGTTCGCTCATCAGATTTGCGAGGATGCACAATGATAGCAAGATGGTGGCAAGGATTTGGTGATGCACAATGATTGTCTTTGCGCAAGATTCGGCTTTGTGCAATGGCCTGTCTGCCAATTTAACTCAACCGATTGATTGACTCATTGACCCGGTTTGACTCGGTGATCTGGACTGAGTTGACCGATTTGACCCGACCGATTTAACTCGTTGACCGGTGACCGGGCGGACTTTGCCGGTCACCTGAGACAGTTTCCGGCGACTTTTCCGGCCAATTTTCGGCCACAATCCCAGTTTTCCGGCGACGTACTTTTGGACATATTTTCTACATGGGTTTTTTCTCACACATGGGATTGGTGGACCACTTGGAGATGGGTTTTGAGAAGACCTAATATTGGAAGGAGTATCCTTTATGGAAATAGAGAAACATATAAAAGAGAGGACTTTTACCTAATTGAGGAGATCTTGGATATTATTCTTTTTGCCTCTACTTTGTTTTCTAGGTTTTAGAACCATGAAGTCTTTTCTCTTTCTTCTTGTTATGAACTCCATGAATATGAGCTAGAGTTTTATTATTGGTTATGGAATAAGTTGGATTTCCAAATATGGGTTTTAATTCAATAAATTAGTTTTCTCTCATATTATCGTTTATGATTCACCATTAATATTGTTACATGATTTGAATGCTTGTTTAGTCGAGTCGCGAATCGATTGAGTTTGCTTTCATCTTTATTGCTAGATTAGGGTTATTATACGCAAAAGTGATAATTAGGATTGCAAGTAGCATAAATATGATTATAGTTTGTAGTGATATATTCTTATGATCATATGTGAACCATAACCTTTGTTAAATCGGATTAGTGCTTTTACACGTTCGATTGCTTTGATTGGCCTGATTTCATAGAACCTAATGCATCTAGGGAATTAAACTTGATTAGTGCTTTTACACGTTAGGTTGTTCCTTTAGATAGAATTCATATTCGCATCTTTTAATGTGTTTGTTGATGACATGAGGAGATTTCATGGATATACTTGCGATCAAGGTATTCTAGGGTCTTTGATAAAAGTTGAGATTAAAATATCAATTCTAGTTATTGTGTTGAAAACATGTTTGTGAATGAAAACGAAATCCATGACCAATACCTTCTTATCCTTGATTTGATTTGTTTGCTTATTTCTTTATTTGATTTTATTTAGTTTATTATATAAAAATCATAAAACTACCGATGTTATTTATAGGGAACCAAAACAATTTGACAACCTAGACCTCTCTGTGGGATCGATCCTTTCTTTCCCTTGCTTCATTATATATTTTGAGTAGTAAGAAAGTGTAATTATATTTGTGTCGGCTGACAACCGGTCATGGTGATGGCTGCTGGTCGGGTGAAGAAGGAGGTGGAGGTATGGTCTCTGCAATGGTCGGGTGAAAGAGAGAAGAGAAGAAAGAGAAGAAGAAGAGAAAATGGGTATGGCTCGAATGGGTATAGGTATAGGGGATTTTGTTGTGAAGCGGGTGCAGCGACGGACGATGGAAAGGATGCAGCGAGCGTTGGATGTGGCGGGTGAGATCTGAACGGCTGAGGGAGAATTGGATTGTTTTGGTGTTGAGCGGAGGCATCGAGAGTTGATGAGGAGGCTGTAGCGACCATAGGATGTGGATGAGCGAGATCTCAACGGTTCGGAGGAACGGGTTCGGATCCGGTCGTGGCTAGCTCAAGCCCATGTCTTGTAAATGGGTTGCTACTTGTTGGGTTGCAATCGATGCGTGCGAAGCTTTGGCTTTTGCTCCATAGACTCTCGTCTCCAATTCTCTACTCTTTTGGCTCCTCAATTTCTCCGAGCTTTATTTTCTACCTAAAAACACAAAATTAATTAGTACAAATATTTATTCTTGAAAACAAAGAAAATACAGAATCTGGGATAATATCTGATTTCTGAGCACAAAAGATGAGTTAAATGCCAATAAAAAGGTGTATAAATATGCAATATTTGGCACTCATCAAATACCCCCAAACCTGAATTTTACTTGTCCTCAAGTGAAACAGAAATTAAGAAATCCTAACTATACCCCTGTCGCGAGTCTCTCGAATGCATTTAGCGTATGCACTAAGCCTTTAAACCCCTAGGTGTCCCTAGTGGACGAGTTGTAGTCTCGTGAGGGTTTACCAGAGGTGTACCCACAAAACCTTCTCCAACTTCGAGTGTAAAAGAGTCTCAAGCATCCAAGGAGCTATGAGGACATAGAGTTTCGCATGCTAGTAACAAGAAGTTAGAACTACCAAAGAACGCATTCTCATCCTTAAGTGCCGAGCGAGAAGTAACCATACCATATGAAAGAATTCGGATTCGATTGTGATCATAAGCCTCGACTTCGCCTCACTAATAGGGTTTTATGATAATTGCACTCAAAAAGATTGCTTTTTAGTCTCTCATGTGTGCATGCGGGAATAAAGAGAGAAATCCCGCACACGTTGTAGGTAAGAAGGATAACCTACCGAAATGATTTACGGAGACTCCACGAAGTGTGGACAAAAAGAATCTTTTACGATGATCTCTAAGAAAGGAAATCAACCATTAGCAAGGATGGGAGTACTCACTTACCTTCTCACCCGATCGGCAATTAATATCACTCTCTCAAAGCATTCATAGAAACGTCTTCAATCTTCGGTCTTCAAATGTTGATGATGAACTTCGAACTTTTTACAAACTTTTTTTTTTTTTTTTTTTTTTTTTTTTTTTTAGATTAACTTGGAATAACAATAAAACAATAAAACTCAATTTTCACAAACTTCATTAATTCTCATCCTTTTTCTTTTCTTTGTTGCACATAAACCTTGGACTATCTCAACTTTTCTTCAAATATTACGATGATGCTCCGCTTCTCGACGACGATGTGTTTCTATGAATCGTTGATTGAGAGGGAGAGAGTGATGCTAACTGCAAATCGGTATTTAGAAGGAGTTTTCATCTTTAAATGTCACCCTCATGATTGACAAAAATAGCACTCAAGAGATCAAAAGTAGTCTTTGAAAGTGGTACGAAGTTGGGTAGCTCACCATTCCTACCGGAATTGACTTACGGTGACACACACTCTAATGACTTTTCTAGAAAGTTGCAAAAATTGAAGGTTGGTGTCTCACTTGATGTAAAATGGGTAGTCTCCACTATAGGTGATCACAATTCTACTACCGAATATCTAAACAACACCTAATTCGCCCTCCGGTATGGTTAAATCCAACTTTAACGCTCTAATCAACTAAGAAACCCGATTGTGTTCTCCAGTGCTTCCAAGTTCTGTTATTTCGGTCAGACTCTCTATGTAAACATAGCTAAAAGCATGCTAGTGACTCTAAAATCTCTAAAAGTTGGAGGTTTTTATTTGCAAAAAGTTTTGAAATGTTTTTTTTTTTTTTTTTTTTTTTTGAAATAAAATATTAAAAACTCTATATGCAAATGCACCCCCAAACCTAAATCAAACATTGTCCTCAATGTGTCAACAGATAGGAAAAATTTAAACAGTTACATACCAAGAGAACTATGATGAGTAGAGAAAAGGGAAGAGATTACCGGATGTCGGCGGAACAAGGTTAGAGCTTCAATAGTCAAGGCTAGAATCCAACATTCTCAGCGGAGATCATATCGGATTAGCACAAAATATGCACAAGAAGACTCAACCGATGCAATAAAGAAAATTTAACAAGTCCTACTGGATTATATACAATGAAAATTCACCGTACACTAACAATCTAAAGAGTTGAGGATCAACCCAAAAGAAAATATGTACAAATATCAACAGCCTTACACAAATATAACATGAGAGTGCAAGTAAGGCTGCATATGGGAATGATTTTCCCCCAAACCTAAACTTGTCAACAGATGTGTTCTTGAGTACAAAATCTTGCAATTTTAAAGGTACATCATGCAAAAGGTCTAACTCAAAATGAGTTTTGCTAATAACGACCGAGACATACACATTCAACTGTGGTTCCTTAAAAGTGTTATACTTTGATGCAAAATAGTCCAAGAGGACTTGGGAAGCACAAAGCTCTAAGCCTAAATTAGGCATTTTCAGAAAATTTGGTTTTGCAATTTTGTTACAAACTACACCTAGGTTTGGTGGAGGAATTTCAATCTGTGCCTTAGGAGAGAGATTAGGTACATCTAAGTTGTTTTCATGTATAAGATCATTTGCACCATCACACACTTTCCTAAGGTCAGACACAGGTAAATCATGCTCACCAGCATAGAATAATTCATCAATCACCATGTCATAATCATCAGAGCATGCAACATATTGTGATATGGGCAGGGAATCAGACACAAAAATAATATCATGATCCAAAAGAACATTAGTGTCAACAGAAGATTCATCCTTTCTTAAGTCACAAACAAGTTATGTAGCATGCTCACTTTCACTAAAGAATTTCACAAACCCAAGCTCAGAGTTAATATCACATGTATGAATGTTAGAAGAAGTATCATTCATAGGGTTTGGAAGAGACGCCTAACGTCTCTGAACCCAAAGATTTCACTACATTTTCAAAATACACATGCTCTTCATATTCATCATCATCATCATCATAGCAAAAATTCATCTCTCCATTCAAAATTGTAGCATTTTTAGTGTACTCATCTACCTCTAGATTAGGTTCATATTCAATGTTAGTTGCATGAGTAGGACTAGAAACACTATTTTCGAACTTATCAGGAATAACAAACATCCTATCATAAACTTCTTTCCAATCTTCATTTTGTAACTCAATCAGGTTCCTTTGAAGAATCATAGTGAGTTGTTCTATTGAAGGAGAGTCTTCACTAGTGGGTATGCATTCCTCATATGGATATTCACTGTATGGTTGTGCATGAGGTTCACTAGAGAAGGGAAATTCAGACATGTTGCTATATGGATGGTCATGTATTGCATTCAGTTCAAGCCTAGCATTTTGCTCCATGAGCGTTTCCATTAGTGATTGTAAACAAGGAGTCGGGGGGAGTATAAAATTGTTCAACTCCCCACTGTGGTGACTGATACATGTGCTCATGATGGTTAGGGTATGAGTATTCAAGGTCAGGGCCCTGAGAAGGCTCATAATACTCCCTAAAATCATTATGGTCTGTGGGGGTTTCATATGGTGAAGCATGCCCGTAAGCAAGCTCTCTCATGGATTTGTTTTCATCCCGATTGCGGACAAAATCTCGACATGGTCTAGAAACTCAAATAGCCTAGCATGTATAACCAATGATGTTTCAAAACAGGGAAGCTAAGCCCAAGTGATGCAAATGCACAACCCAAAGATTATGCAAAAGCCCAGTGGTTGTGGGCTTTATTTTGGTTTAAGTGGGTTTTGGTTTGTTGGGCCGGTTTGGTTTTGTAGGGTTCAATTTAGTTTTTGTAAGGCCCAGGTTATGTAACTGCACAGCCCAGTGATTGTGCAAAGCCTAGGTTGAGCCCAGTTGTACAGCCCAGTGAAAAGGCACAGCCCAGTGGTTGTGGGTTTCAATTATGCACAGCCCAGCTTGATTGCAAAGGAGCAGAGCCCAGTGATTTTGGCAGGTTTAACAGCCCAGGTCTATGTGCACAGCCTAGAGGCTGGTTGGGTGAAAAACGCACATCCCAGGTTGGTTTTAGTTTAAATGCAGCCTAGTGTATGTAGGCTTCAGCACAATGCAACGTGTGCTATCAACACAGCACATCCTATGCAGATTTGTGCACACAGTTTATGCAAGTCTAAATGGTTGCATGGGTTATCTTGAATGGAAAAGTCTATGCACAGGGTAACAGAGGCAATATTTATGTGAATCAGCACAGCACAGGAAAAACTTATGAGCACAACACAAGTCTAAGTGTAATTCACAGCATAGCACAGTAAATGAGAAACTTATGCACGAGTAGCCACAAACTGGGGTTGTCACAAAGACAAAGACAAGAAAAAGAAAAGCAGCAATTTGTTCAGGTTGGCAGGTGAACACAACACAGAGCAGCACAAACTCACAGAAATGATACCTGGTTCTAAGTACAAAGAGAGACAAAGCACTGGCAGGTAATGTGCAGCTGAAGTGCAACACATCACAAGTTATCACACACAAATTGTAGAACTGATGGTAACACAGTTAATGCCAACAAGGTCAGTTGACCTCAGGTTTCATAGATTAAGCACAGGTCACACAAGTGCAGGCTTCATAGATTAGGCAATCATGGTTCACAGTTTAAAGATACAAGACAAGATCAAGCATTCATTTCGAGAGATTCAAGGTTGAACACCACTGAAAATCAGCCAAGGCAAATTAGCCACAGGGTCAGATGGGTTATGCTCTTTGGTTTGCAGCTAGCTTGTTGTCCAAGTTCAACCTCACAGCTACAGGGGCTTGAGCTGGTGCATAGGGCAATGCAAGGTAAGGCTTAACAGCACAAAACACACAACAGGGTATCGCATAGGTGCACAAACAAAGATGCTCAAGGTGTGTGTACTACCTAGAATAGGTTTTATCATGCATTCAAGGTAACGCTTATCAGATTTTCAATCAACTCAGGGGTGATTACCTAGCAAGGTAGCTAATCATGCAGGGCACCAGGGCAGCTAGTTTGTCAGCAACATGCACATAGATAATTTCTCATGTTAAGCTCAAATTTCACAGCAAGTATTCATTCAATTAGCAGCAGTTCAGGAATCAATGGCTTACTGGTGCACAAACAAAGATGTTTAGCACAATTTCACTGCTGCACAGATCAGCAGGCTAGCAATGTGTAGAGCAATGAGGCACAAAGCTGTAGCATATTCATCTATGAAGGAGCCACTCACCTGAATCCTATAAATTGCATGGGCTGCTCAAGTCATGCGCCTTTCTCTTGTCTCCTTGGGCTTGCTCAGCAGAGGATATGGGTACTTGTTGCTCAGAGGGAAAGTTCAGTTCTCATAAAAGTGCAGGTGAAGCAAAGGAGTTGAATATTAACACTGGCACATGCACTGAGAGTATCTTGGCTACAAAAGGACAGTGAGTGTTACAAGTGACAGGAATGAGAGTTATTTTGGACTGTCACAGGGGAAAAGCAATAGTTGTTATGCTTATTGGACTGTCAGGGAATGAGAGTTACAAGTGACACTAAAATGCAAGATGTTATAATTTGTGAAAGCTACAAAAGGACAGTGAGATGATTATAGTGACATTACATGTTATGAGATGATTATGGAATGATTACACTAAGTTATTTTTCATGGCAGAGATGCAGAGCTTAACAACAAGAAATGAAAGAATATAGTTATGCAAGTATGTAGTTAACTAAAATGCAATGACATATGCAGGAATGTAAAAAGTTGCAGGAAAATCTAAATTTCAGTTGAGTTATACTTACTACAAGGTTAAGAGCAACAGTTCAAAGTAAATATGTCCAGGATGAAATGGAAATCAGTGAAGACAAGCAATTAATCAAAATAGCACACGCCAAGTCCCCGGCAACGGCGCCAAAAACTTGGTAGGATGGGAAGATGGTCTGATTTTTAGCCTACTTGTTATAAACCGCAAGTGCACGGTGTCTTCAAAGTATAACAAGGCAAATACGGGTCGAACCACAGAGACTTGTGGTGCTTATGTTGATCTATGGATTACTTAGGCGTTTTCTAGGAGTGATGAGAACTATTGTTTGGTGTCGTAGATACGACCGAGGGTGTTGTTGTATGAATCTAAACTAAAGCGGTGACAATGTAGAAAGCACCGGGGTGATCAATCCACCCCTAATCTCATGCCTGTGCCATGTATGTTAAGCAATGTTCTTGTGCCTTCCTTTGAAGGTCTAAACTAGATATTCATTAACTAAGTTTGCTAACTCACCCCTAGTATGAGTGGTCTTCTTACAAAGTACCACTCATCACGGAATAGTAAGCTCAATGGTTAACTACTAATCCTAAGCATATTATAACATTACAAGAAACAGACCAAAGACAAACATGATTGACATAAAGATTAAGGGTTTCATCAAACACCCTGGAAATTTAAACTAAAACATAATTGAAACAATCAAACTACAAATTACACTAAAATGGTGCTCTGGATAGCCCAGGCATAAGTTTTTTCACACACATGCCAAACCTATTTATACATGCATAAACTCAAAACCCTAATTCTCTCAAAACAGAAATTGAAAGCAATAACCTCTCACCCACGTCGCTCAATCCTCCGAATCGGTGCTCTCTCCATCAATTCGTCTTCTTCAGCTTCCTTGATTGATTGATGGAACAAAACCCTAACCCTAGTTCCATTTATCTCTTACATAGCCTCTAGGGTTACGAGAGAGGCTAGGCGAGAGATAACTAAAACTAGAGGTGGTGTGATTAGTCTTTGATCGGGGGTATGAAGGTAGTGGTGATGGCTGCTGGTCGGGTGAAGAAGGAGGTGGAGGTATGGTCTCTGCAATGGTCGGGTGAAAGAGAGAAGAGAAGAAAGAGAAGAAGAAGAGAAAATGGGTATGGCTCGAATGGGTATAGGTATAGGGGATTTTGTTGTGAAGCGGGTGCAGCGATGGACGATGGAAAGGATGCAGCGAGCGTTGGATGTGGCGGGTGAGATACGAACGGGCTGAGGGAGAATTGGATTGTTTTGGTGTTGAGCGAAGGCATCGAGAGTTGATGAGGAGGTTGTAGCGACCATAGGATGTGGATGAGCGAGATCTCAACGGTTCAGAGGGAACGGGTTCGGATCCGGGTCGTGGCTAGCTCAAGCCCATGTCTTGTAAATGGGTTGCTACTTGTTGGGTTGCAACTGATGCGCGCGCGGGCTTTGGCTTTTTGCTCCATAGACTCTCGTCTCCAATTCTCTGCTCTTTTGGCTCCTCAATTTCTCCGAGCTTTATTTTCTACCTAAAAACACAAAATTAATTAGTACAAATATTTATTCTTGAAAACAAAGAAAATACAGAATCTGGGATAATATCTGATTTCTGAGCACAAAAGATGAGTTAAATGCCAATAAAAAGGTGTATAAATATGCAATATTTGGCACTCATCACCCGATATATGGGGATTCGACACGGACCAAGTCAGGCTTTCTTTTGAACTCTAATCAAGAATCAGAAGAGCATCTGGATACGAGCGATTCAACCAGTAGTGTGTAAGCACCCACGCCCGAAATCCCAGTAGAAGAAGAATCTTATCCCTAACTCAAACACCTAAAGGAAGGAGCCGGTCCATCAAGGCCTGTGGTCACGCACGTATGGAGGATTGCCCACAATTGGTCAGAATCCCTCCAGGTAGACTTCCTTTATCTTGTATTCTTATGTTTGTATATGACACCATCTCATGCCTACCCCACAATAGTGTAACCATTATGTGCTAGGCAGGGGACTTAATGTTGATGGTGGATTTTCATTTAAGGTTAAAATTGTAAAAGCCATAAAATTATGCGCTAACATCTTGTAAAAGATAAAGCCATTAATAAGTGTTGGATACTTCTTCACTTTACTAATTCACCTAGAATGGAGCATGTGACAACAATCACATTCTGTGAATTAAATACACGAAATTCATCCAGCTTGGAGCATGTAGCAACAATCCCATATACCCTGTCACTACACCAAATTCTGGGATTAGAAACGAGAACCAAACCGTTACTAAAGCGGGTTGTAATTGCCCTACTTTGTTGCAAAAGTGGGTGTTACATTTTTTTTGTAACGGCTTTGTAGCCGTTACTGCAATTTGTTATAACGGCCCTGCATATGAGTGTAAGTCGATTCACAATTTGCCAAATAATTTCTCGGGCCGTTACAATTTTTTTTTGCAACAACGCCAGGTCGTAGCGTTGAAGAGCCGTTACAAACTTTTTGTAACAAAAAAATTCCGGCCGAGTCAACATTGAACGGGTCAAAATTAGTCAATGTTGACCAATTTTGACCAGTCAACATTTACCGTGATTCATTTTTTTCCCCGTAAACACGCTTTGAATGCAAAAATAACTAATAAAAAAATATTTCATTCAATTCAACCAAATCCAATCACACATTCAACAACAATAATAGTCATATTCTTTCAACAATAACAACTTAAGAGAATACCTAAGTTTCGAGGGAATACAATGTACGCTTAGACAATTAAGAGAACTTAAGAGCATATAAGATAAAACTAACATATGCAAAACTCACATAAATGTCTTTGCTGCTCTAGCTTGCATACTATTTCTGTCTCAAAATCTTCTGCGGGTTGGTTTATCGATATGACTTTTACGAAGGTTGCAAGGATGATAAGAGGTTGCAAGGCCCGATAAGAGATCTATCACATAAGCCACAAGTACTCCCTGAAATAAACCGGACATAATTTCAGTGTAAGAATTACTCGCCATCGATATGCGACTAAAGACATGTTTTTACTACTCCCTAAAAATAGGTTTAAAGATGCAAGCCATTATATATTATTATCGCTAATTTTAGGAAGATAAGAATTAAAGCTATTGATATGCGACTAAAGACATGTTTTTCATATCCGTTGAGTAAATATTTTTCTAGATAATGGAATCAAAGTCAAGGCAGAAAATTTTACCTTGACATCACATTCCATCTTGCTAGCTTCACTAAGATGCTCGGCCTTCAATTTTTCAATCCGAGTCTCTGCATTCTTCACTTCTACCTCTCTCTCGCGCAACTCACTTCTTTAATGGCAACAACCTTTACCACTTCTCCTTGAGCCGATTCAGCTAATTCTTCCCATTCGCAGCCAATTCGTGTCGACTTCCTTGGGTTTTCAAAGATCCTAATCTCTACCTTAACCCTAATCCCTTCCTTCTTCCCTTGTCCTTGCCTTTGAGTCGAGATAATCTTGGTTTCAGCGTCAATCTTTGCTGCATTTTGTACAATATGTTCTTCTCTCAGTTTGGCACCGATTTCTCAGTCGGAGTTCAACTCAACCTCTATATCAACTCGGCTTCTTTATGGCAGCAGCCTTGACAGACTCTCTACTTGATACAATTCAGCTAATTGTGCCCATCCAGCCTTCTTGGTAGCCAATTCAGCATCAGCTTAAGCAATATCCAGCCTTCTTGGTAGCCAATTCAGCATCAGCTTAAGAAATATCAGCATCCATTGGGTTTTCAACGATCTTAATCTCGGCCTTAACCTTAATCTCTTCCTTCTTGGTTTCAAGCGTCAATCATCGTATTTGTGTTGTATCGTATGTCCTTCTCTCATTTGGCACCAACTGCACCTTTCATCTTTGCTTCTGCGACATCGACTTTAGCTTGAATTGCAGCTTCCATCCGAATCTTTTGACAATAACCCAGGCGTTCCATGCAACCTAAACTGGATTATGCTTTGTATCCATCGAGAATCCATTGTCTTGTCGTATTTCCAGAATAATCTGATTAACCTCAAATGGAGTTTGCGACTTCTCATTGTTCTAAGAAGAACAGAATATGTTCATGCGGCAATCATCTTTCTCAAGCTCAATTGCATACACAAATTTGTAGAGAAAGATACCAAATAATTGAGTTACAAGACACATAATATCCAATATCTGCATTACTTACCAAGAAGCTGGATAGTGTTACATCAAGAAGCAACATATATAAGATGGAACACTATCCAGTTCATAAATGTCTCCTTATGTTTTAGTTTAAATTTAATAGAGCATACCTCTTTTTACTTCTTGAAATGTTTTCCTTTAAAAGGACTTCCATCAAATGCTCTATTTTGAGTCATAACACTCTTGCGGTTGAAATTTTAATTGCTTGCGTTACTTTAGGTAAACTGCAATCACGTTCATCGATTTCTCCTTTTGATGCACCTCCCAGAAGTAGTCAACAACTCAACCCGAAAAAGAAAATGATTAACTCTAAACGTCCATGAACTTCGCATAACATATTAGATTTATAATAAAATTAATTCTTTGTGCTCTTTCCTTCTTAATTTATGATTATCATGTCGGCTTTGCTTATCCACTAATTGTATTGCTTATTTATGCAAAAGTCGAAGCAGCGAGCGCTAATGTAAGATCTATTATGACGTGCGTACCTAAACGACATTACTATGAAATGTGTACCATATCAGCAAAGAACTATACTGAATTTAAATACTCTTTTGTTATATCTTCGGTTTATTTTCCCTTTCTATTAGATCAAACATAATACTGCGTACTTAAGTACAAGCTCTGTGAAGACATCCTTTTGGATAATTTTAGACATCCTGTCCCTTCATATTATAACATATGTGTTTCCTAGCCAATGAGATGTTATTAGATCATTGTTACGAATGAAAACGAGAAAGGGTCCAATCAAGATATACTTAAAGAAACAGGAAACCAAATTAAATAGCCATAATAACAAAGTACCGGAAAAACACAAGCGAAACCATCCGCTTTTTCTCTCAAATAAACAGATTCATCCTTGCCTCGACCGGCAATGCGGATAAAGGGTACATGTTGGTTCCCATTCCTAGACGATTGCGCTTTCTTTTCTTTCCCAATGGCCGAGAATAATAATCAAAGAGAACGGATTTAGTCATAACATTGCTCACCTTCTACATGTGAAGTTCAAAAAAAATCGTGAGAAAGGATGGCAACAAAAAAATGATTGGGTAAAGCCAAAAACAGATGCCTACATGTGATCACTTGACACCAACACCAAGGTCTAGAGCTCAGAATCTGTCTCAAAGACCTTTATCGCGTCTAGGTGGGTCAAAGAGTGGCAAGAGAACAATAAGTCGCCATCGAGCCCCGATGCATGTTAGAAACAAGTAAGGGGGTAGGGAATAAAGGAGTAGATTTGTAGTTTAAGTTACTGGTATGCTACTTCGAGTGACCTTTAAGCCTCGTTCTGCAAATCTGTCAATCCCTGCATGGACTCTGAGGTCTATGTCCAATTTTTTGTGCGCAAGATTTAGAATCTGACCATCAAAAACATTTTTGGTAGAGTAACAATAAGAAGCCATTAAGAACATGCAAACAACCGAAGTACAAAAGTTCAAACAGTGATGCCTGCTCCAATACACCTCTAGTGACATGATGCATTTTACCTTTAATAAAACACATTTCGTGCATCATGTGACTATTAACTACAAATTATGATAATAACTCACCTCAATGGTTGCTTCAATGCTTCTTAATGATGGATTAATACGAATGATACTCCCAACAAACACCCCTCTGTTCCTAACAAATTTGTTTAGGTACTAACACTTGCAAGCCTCAACTAAAGCACTTTTCAGAAAAAATGTGTGGGTTGCATAAACCAATGTTCTTCCGATTGAGCAACCTCACATATCTGCAAACAAACACATCCATCAAGATACACAAAAGTTAAGTAATCCAAGTAAAAAATATGAGTTAAAGACTTGATACAAGGGAAGATCAAAACTTAGATAGATACAAGGAAATTTGATAATAATTCACCTCAATGGTTGTTGAATGCTTCTTAATGATGGATTAAGACAGAATTACACTCAGCAAACACCCATCTGATCCTAATAGCTAAAAGGTACTAAAGTCAGCAAACCTCAACTCCAAGCACCGCTTAAGCGAAAAAATGGGTGGGTTGCATAAGCCAATGTTTGATTTGAGCAACCGCACATATCCGAACACAAACACATCCATCAAAATACACAAAATTTAAATGATCCAAAGCAAAGAAGAAGAATTGAAATGCATCAACCTCGGACCAAGACTATATCCAAAAATTCGAGGGTAGTAATCCACGAACCTAAATTTGCAAAGTCTGAAGCTGATTCGACTGAAAGACTTTCGTCACTGCCATAGGATGATAGGAGTAACCCTAACTTCAACATCAGAGTAACTATCTTCAGCAAGCTCTCTAGCGAAGAATACTCCTCAGCATCAAACTGTAAATCAAAATCGAAACAATTTATTTCAGCCTAAAAAAATCACCAAAAAATCAAGAAATAATGTAAATTAATGATACGAAATAGGGATTATAGTAGGATTTAAAATCTGTTTCTCACGAATAAACCAAATACATCATTCAACAACAACTACAAATCGAAACCAAATCAAGAACAAAACCCTAATTTAGATGGAACCTAAAATCTAATTTAATGATTATGAAACCCAACCGATGATGACTTACAGATAGAAACTTAAATCAAAACCCTAAACTCGATGAGAGACGATTCAAGATTAGTTCTTCAAATATCGAATGATTAATCTGCGATTGAGAGGAAGAAAAGGGAGGCGCGGTAGAAAATAGAAAAGAAATGAAAGTGAAAATGAAAAGTCGGAGAGCAAGAGAAAATATTATCTAGGTTAGGGGAGGGGATGATATATCCCGTAGTTCAACGATTCTTGGGTTGAAAAAGAATAGCAAGCATATGAATGGCACATGCACAACCGCAAGTGTTACGACCCAAGTGTGACCAAGCGTGTGAGTGGCACGCCTATAAAAAATTTCAGTAATCTGGCTTGGCCTTTATTACGATTTTTTAAAATTTAGTAAACGGCTTGACCACGATTTTTTGTAATGCCATTTTAACGGCAAATTTGTAACAGCCCTAAAGCCGTTATGAATTCTGTTACTAATCCGGGAATTTGGTGTAGTGTGTGAATTTACGCATTATTAATTAATGCGTAACCAAAGCCTTGTATTTCTGTACTCATTATCGGCGGCGGCATGATGACCGAGTGTTACTCTCAGCAGAGCAACACGGATCTCCAAGCATTATAATGAAAGCATGTACGAAATACCCGTACAGGCTTCAACTCTCGGTGTGTTATACTAGCCCGATTGAGCAACTCTCGGTGTGTTATACTAGACCGATTGAGCAACTCTCGGTGTGTTATACTAGCCCAATTGAGCATCCGGACTCTCCATATCACCTGGAAATGATCACGATCATCCAACTTCACCAGCATGATTGGATGGCATAGCTTGTGAAGGCACAAGCTATGCCACCCAAGCAGGTATGGAATATTCGTTGTCGAACCAACGCGGGCCCCGCATGGTCGGCCTCCCCAAAAGATTGGCATAGCTTGCCAAAACGTCCAAACCAGAGCAATATGGACGGAAAACCCTAAATTAGGGTTTTGCGGCACATTACATGTGTCGCAAAAAGTCTCAACCATCCATCTTCGTGAGTATAGATGGAAGGTGTAAATGTAGATTCAAAGGGCCCCAGAGCATGTCAACACAATCACCGTGGCCCGCCTACATACATGACCGATCAGTCAGACCAACCATGGTTGGTCATCTCGATTCGTACGCCCGAATAGAGCATGACGCACGGCCGTGAATCCCAAAATTAGGGTTTTTGAGCATCACGAGCGTCCATCTTCTAGAAAAAGCACGAATGGAGGGTCCAAGATTATATTAAGAAGGTCCGGTCATACCAACATGACCACCGTGGACCCATCTATACCCTCACCTGACCGACCAAGGCATACCATGCCTGGTTATCCCAAATCGTCCGCCCAAACTAGCGTGGTCACACTTTCCGATTGCAAACTAATCTCGACCACTCAACAGCCGGACGATTTGAGTGGCTTAGATCACGTTTTCATGGGACAGTCAGGTATAGGCATGAACACCAGCCTACCACCTACACGCCAGACCGATCGGCCAAGACCGACCAAGATTGGTCATCTTGGAACGCGCGCCCAAAGTGGGCATGATGCGCGGCTTTTGCGGCACCAGATTTCTGTTGCAAATCGATCTCAACCGCTCCTCTTTGTCGGTCAAATTGAGTGTCCTAGATCGCACCTTCATGGGACAGTGAAGTACGGACGTGTACATCGGCATGTTGTCTACACGCATGCCCGGTCGGTCCTTTCCAAAACACCTCCCATGCTTGGTTTCGACCAAGTTGAAGAGTGATGCCTGCGCACCTCTTCAAAACCCTAATTCCATCAACAGTCGCAGATGAGGGTCTCAAAGATCATCTCGTCCGTCCAACTTCACTCGCTTGGTTATACAACCACAGTCGGGAGTTAATTGGTTAGTGAGGCGTCATGGTGATCACCACCCGTCACTCTACCACACCATGATGCGCACTGCATAGAATACACACGATACTTCACAAGTATCGACTTCCTAAATAACTTAGTTATTTAATCTAGCATTACATGCAACTTTCATGGGTCCCACGATCCGCACACTCGAGACATCAATCATGTCACAAATGGGGAATACATATTGGGGTATTGGTTTGCGGTTTACACGGCGTGCAACGCGCCATCACAAGAACGTGTCGAGGAAGTCATGGATGGTTAGAGATGATAGGAGAAGTGGGCAAGACTGTTCGTATAACACCAACATACAACTCCACTACTCCACTTCCTCCACTTCCCACGAGAGACGTGAATAAGGCTCAAATGACTTGTATAAATAGGTTCTCCTCCCTATTTCCAACGACAAAAAAAAGAACAAGTCCAGACAACAGAGGCAAGTGTTGATACCATCGTATTCAAACACCGAAACCGATAGCTTACATCCCGCAAGCCGGTTCAGCTTCTCGATACAAGTCATACATAGCCAACACCTTCACAATCTCAACACCTTCTTCGCTTCCCTCCCTAAGATCAACCCCATCTCCTTCACTTTGTGACCGAAACAAGTATGGAACGACCATTTCTTGGTTTTAGGCCGGATTTGCCTGATTGATTTCTCGAATCTACAAGCACTCCCGTGTAGTGCATTTGTTTAAGGTTTAAACTCATTTCTCATCCACATACCCCAAATTACCAAAACCGGCAGAGATAGTTTTCACCCATAAACACCTAGACTGTTACTTCTCCATCAATGAAAATCATCAGATTCAGTTCTTCATCATCTTCCATCTCAGTTATAGCCACAACTCATTACAAATTCTTCCACCACAGTAGCCATCTCTCGATCTCTCTGATAAAATGGTGCCGCCATGATTTCTCTATTTCAGGCAGAAAGTAAAATGAGGGCTTCTCTGAATTTTAGGTGTTTGTGTAGGAATCATAGATGGTTATAGCCACCCAGATAAGGAAGATAAGGGGTAACCAAGATGATTCTAGGCACCACTCATTAGATAAGGGCCATCATGGTTGTTTGGCCCCCTTTGCTTCTCTAGACTAAGTTGTAGTGGCGGTCTTCTATCGTCGGCTTGGCTCAATAAATGTTGCACATGAGATGACGCTTTTGCCTTTTACACTCCAAATGGACGATTTCTCCTTCTTTTGCTCATAATGACTCCAACGTACCTAAACACTCAAAAGCAAACATAAGATACATAATTTACAAGAAAACTCACAAAGAAAGCATAAACAATAGATAGATATCACGGTGTTTTACAACACATATCACCTGTACACATATATTCTACTGTGGTCGTAGTGGAATAATCTAAACCCTCATAAAGGATCTGAACTAACCTAACCTTTTCTAAACCATGATGAGGACATTGGGCTAATAAATCATTGAACCTTTCCAAATACCTATACAAAGATTCTCCCTCTTGTTGAGAAAACGTGCAAATTTGCGTCCTAATAGACGATGTTTTGTGCCTAGGGAAAAACTTGTTCAAAAAGGCAGATGTAAGTTGTTCATATGTTTCAATTGAACCAGAAGCCAAACTATATAGCCACGATCTAGCTTTATCTTTCAAGGAAAAAGGGAATAACCTAAGTTTCAAAGCATCATCATCAAGGTTTCTAATCTTTAGGGTACTAAAAATTTCCTCAAAGTCCCTAACAAGAAAATAGGGGTTTTCATTTTCTTTACCTAAGAAGATTGGGAGCAGCTGTAAGGTCCCAGGTTTAAGTTCATAATTTGCTTATGTTTCAGCTAACCTGATACACGAGGGACGAGTAGTCCTAGTCGGGTTCAACAAGGCTTTCAAAGTTGTCATTTCTGGCACTATCGGAATATTAGGGATTGTCTTCTCAAAAACGGACTCTTCAAAAATCAAACTTTCTAAATTGAGGTAATCGAGACGCTTAGAACTACTAGGATTCTATTTAACAAATCTACCTAGGGCGTCTCTTTTACGTTCAGGCATGCAAAAGAATAAGGAAGGGGATTCTATGCAATCACAAAACAAGGCTGACTCAACCAAATCAAACCTATTGATTTCTAGCAAACAAAAAGCATGATGGCTCCACTTAGATTGTTTCTAAACCAGCTTTTAATCTTCCGAAAGGCAACTAGGTACAATTTTAGCAAACCTCGTAGGACGATCCGAATAAAGTAAGTCGAAGAGAAGTAGGAGAAGCTCTGGGGAGCTTTGATACCCCCACCTCTGTGGCAACGCATCCCTGGGTTACAAGGAGGCTCTAATCGACTTCCAGTAATCTTCCTGAACTTTGAGTTAGGCTAACAAAATACCCAATACGATCCTTTTGAACGACTTTCCTATAAGCTCGTTACCTTATAGGTCTTGTTCTAATCAAACTCTTAAGGCTTAGGTTCGCGTAGGTTACGTGTTCCTAAGGCGGGCAAGAAGAGAACGGTGATGGAATCCGAACCCTTATCTTGTATGGACAGGCCTTGCCCTTTACTAGAAAAATAAATGTCCGTATTCAGTCCTCAACATATATGCATACGAAGGAAGACAGTAACTCGCTGATAGGAGATTCGCGAGTGTTTAGAGTCTACCTCCCGTTCCAGACGGGGGATGAATCGGTTGTAGTCGACTCGGGCCACTGACTCTTATGTCAGTTTACGAACCCAAGGTGCAGAGACAATATCGTAATTGTCCTCCTTCTCTGCAAACAGTTTATATTTAAAGTACCCTTATGTAGGGTAAAATAAAAATAATGTCCCAAAGTCCAAAAGTCCAAAGTGTCCAAAAATAGAGGAAAAATTACAAAAATAATAAACCCTAATACATTTTTTTTTCAAATAAACAAACCCTAAAATAAAATGACTAAAATAAAATTGTCTTCTTTTCCGTTCTTTTCGCTTTAATCTTTAGCTCCAAGTCTTTATGAAATCACCAAACAAGGTGTTATTTGTTAGAAACAACATATGTTGATAGTGAGCTATCTTTTCTAAAGAGAAACTGATTTGAGATTTTAAATCATTTCTTTTGTTGATAAAATCCTTCACCATAGCCCTAAAGTTATTATCATCATGACAAACAGACAAAAGACAGTTAGAGGAAGAACCTTTTTCATCATTTGTAGATCTCTGAAAAAGAGAGCTGGGACTCATTTTATCACTAATAAACTTTTTCTTCCTTGAGGATTGGATCCCTTCACAAAGAGCCGAACTTCATACAAGTGAATTTATTTTTTCACATTGATATCCCATGCTTCGATTTATAACTAATGTTTGGAGAATCTTTGGAAAAAATAAGAGTCCTTGTTGTTTTATTTATTGAGCTATAATTGGTGAAGAATAAATAATTGAACCTATTGATATGAATGCGGTGGAATCTTAGGCCCATAACTCTCTCTTTTATTATTTTCCTTGAACCTTTTAATTTAATCTCAACAAGTGAACGACAACCTATTTACTACAACAACAAATTAAAAACTTTATAAATACCTTTTTGTGGTACCTCTAGTTATAAAAGGCGCCATGTTAAAACCGTGTTGATTGTATCTTTCAAAGACAAACGAGTGAAGAACATTTTTTTATCACAAATGAATATAAATAGACCATTGGACAACCAAACCCTAGAAGAACTTTTGAAAAAGTCTTTTGCGGTTCATGATCCATTATCTAAAAAAGTAAATATTCACAAAGACAAGAAATTATCAATTATACAAAACATGAGAAACCTTGATGCAATCCTCACATTCTCAAGTTAATAATGAGGATGCAGATGTCACTAGTATTACATAGTGACGAAGTGAGCAAAGTGCTCACGCCTTTTATCACATGGTGATTTATCAAGGTTTGTTGTATAAATAGACTTCTTGCCTTGTTTGACTCGGGTTTTTTAGAATTCTTCTTATCTTCGGGAATGCCTTTTTGATTATCCAAAGACAGGTTCATTCTTTGCATGTCATTTTGAAGTTTGGCAATTCTTTTGTTGTTCCTTTTGAATCTCCAACACTTACTTTGAACATGATTTGCATTTCCACAAAACGAACAAATCAGTAAAGATTTTTTGTTCTGTTGATTTGCCTCCTGTTTATCACAACATTCAACATCCATTATTCCAAAATCGGATGGAAAAAAGGAGTTGTTTGTGCTTACAGTTTTGCATTTGAACCCTAAACCCTTTGTGTTTCCAAAAGGCTTCTGAACGAATAACATTGCTGAGATTTTGTAAGAACTTCCAGATAACCTTTGCAGGTCACACTTAAGAGTATTAATCTCTCTTTCCTTTAGAGACAAGGTTCTGGCGAATTCATAATTAAGACAATCTATCTCAAGATCTTTCACCTAAAGCAATGATAAAAGTTTCTTCAACGAAGCCTTTAGTTGAAGATTTTCTTGGTTAATTTCTTCACTTTTATCCAAGAATTCAATAATCTCGGTGTCATACTCAAGCTCTGAATCAGAATTTGAGTAGGTAGAAGTTTCTACTGCGAGAGCTGAAAATTCATTGCACACATCGGAAGTATGCAAGGTGTTGACAACCAGGGATGATTGTTCTTGTATTGAATCATCTGAAGTATTAACCAGAGTGAGACGTTTCACATCTTTTTCTTCTTTTTACAATATCCTTGATCTTTTGTGTAATCAGTGATTTATTACAATCATAATTGGAACAACAACCCAAGATAAGTTAGAAGATTCACTTGTGTTGGTCACAACATTGAACGCAGATGTTCTGACAGAGTTCTGATCAAGATCAAGTATTTTTAACTTTCCAACTAGAGTATTTCTGGAAAGTGTATTAAGGTTATTTCCTTCAGCAAAAGCATGTTTCTTAGATCGTATTTGGCTGGCAATTATCTGAAAGTTTTCATCACAATGTCCTTTTCAGGACTAGTCTTACCCAATGCAAAAGACGGATTAATAATTTCAGACACTTTGTAATTAAAGTCATCAAATGAATCTTCATCAGCCATACGAAGGTTTTCCCAATCATAATTTAGGTTTTGAATCCTAGGTTCTTTCTCGGAGGAGTTTCCCTTCGAATACCGTTTCTAAGATATCCCACGCATCTTTAGACCGAGTGCACGAAGTCACATGGTATTGAAGATATGGGGTAATGGCATGGATGATTGCATTCAACCCGTCAGAATTCTACTTTGCAACAAGAATCTCAACGGCATCATAATCATCGATATCCTTTGGAACTGTTACATCGCCTTCTGTAATAACCAGAGGATAGCCATTAACAACATAAACCCATGATTGAAAATCACACGCTTGAGAAAGGAACGCATAGCAATTTTCCACCATAGGTAATTCGTGCCATCGAAGACTGGCGGTACGTTTATGGAGATAGCACTTTTGTCCATAGAGTCAGATTGATACAAACAAAGACTTATGAGGTCTTAAACGTGTTTGCCTGCTCTGATACCAATTGAAAAAAGCGGGGATCTAACAACCTCACCCAATATTTCTTTTAGCAATCTATATGGACAAACTCCAATATAATTCCAAGAGAATCAACTAGACAGTCAAAATCAATCAATGGAAATATATCCAAAAGTTGTATCTCTATTTCACAATGTAATCCGTAAATCAAACAGATAGAAATCCGCGAGCCTGATTATTATGTGAAACAACTTGAACGGTACCAAAGACCAATGTTCAAGTGTCAATCAATTTATATCAGCAACCAAAGGTTGGATTATCTAATTGATTGAACTACGCACAACCTGTGATATTTCAATTATATAGAAAATATAATGCGGAAAAGAAATAACACAGACACCAGAAAGTTTGTAAACGAGGAAATCGCATATGCAGAAAAACCCTGGGACCTAGTCCAGATTGAACACCACACTGTATTAAGCCGCTACAGACACTATCCTACTCCAAGTTAGCTTCGGACGAGAATGTAGTTGAGCCATAACCAATCTCAAACTGATCAAGGTAAAGTTGCGTTCCTGACGCCTCTAGAACCACGCCGGATTCTGCGCACTTGATTCCCTTAGCTGATCTCACCCACAACTAAGAGTTGCTACGACCCAAAGTCGAAGACTTGATAAAAAAATCTGTATCACACAGAAAAGTCTATTGAATCCCACAGATATACCTACGAGTTTTGTTCCGTCTTTTGATAAATAAAGGTGAACAGGAACCAATTGATAAATAAGACTTATATTCCCGAAGAACAGCCTAGTAATATCAATCACCTCACAATAATCTTAATCGATTAACGAAACAAGATATTGTGGAATCACAAACGATGAGACGAAGGTGTTTGTGACTACTTCTCAATCTTGTCCATCGGAGAATAAATCTCGAGCAAATCTTAAAGAAGATTGTACTCAATAAAAATATAAAACAACATGATCAGAACACGCAACTACAGAGAAAATAGTTGGGTCTGGCTTCACAATCCCAATAAAGTCTTTAAGTCGTTAACCTACTGGGTTTTAGAAAAACCTATGGTTAAAGGAGAATCGACTCTAGTCACGACTAGTATCACACAGGAGGTGTGGGGATTAGGTTTCCAGTTTCTATATTTCTCCTTTATATAGTCTCCAAATCAGGGTTTTCAATCAATGCTACCTTGGTAACAAAGCATTCAATATTCACCGTTAGATGAAAACCTGATTAGATTCAAGCTAATATCTTTCAACCGTTAGATCGAACTTAGCTTGTCATACACAAATGAAACGTACCAATATTTAGATAAAAGTAACCGTACCTCAACGTGTACACTTAGTTGGTTCAACAATAGCTAACCGAGGTTAGCCATATGAACACTTTCATATCATCCTTATTCATCTTTATCACAACTAGTTCAAATGACTCAAATGAAACTAGTTAGAGAGTTGTTCAATTGTTTATATTTTCATAGAAGTATACAAGACACAATTGAAGCAAAATCGATTTTGATTCACTCGAATCATTTCATGAACATTATAGCCACGGTTTGCAAAAGATTGCATTCTTTAATTTATAAATGTATTAGTTCATGAACAAACCGATTTTATAACATACAAACCTACTCAAGTACGCAAACGGGTACGCATACTTAAGTAGCCGGACTGAGTTTGGTTTCGCCAGTATGCAAACGTGTACGCATACTTACAACCTCAGTTGAATTTCGGAACTTGGACTTACGCCAGTACGCGTACGTGTACGTGTACGCATACTTAGTTCCCGGACTTCCATTAACCAACCAGTATGCGTACGTGTACGCATATTATGGTTCCCGGACTTGGACCTTATACACAAATGTGAATACACTATGTTTATATCCAATCATGGTTATATTTTCTAAACTCTCATTTCAATCATTGAAACATTCTTTGAAGACGACAATAGATGTCTCACACAACTATTAGCTCCAAAGCAATTTTCAAGTGATCGAATGATCAATACGAAACATTCCGAGTCTACACCAAATGATTGCATCACACAAATCATGTAAGATGTTACACGGCGATTTTCACATGATCATCTTTTGACTTTCGTCAAGAATAAAAGATGAACTTGGTTAAAGCGAAAGCTTACCAACACATATTTCGAGAAATAGATAAGCGAGATAAACTCGGCTCGAAATATCAAATGTGTATAATTGAAGTCTATATAGCACTACGACTTTTGTCTCAAATAGGAGATAGAGTAGATATACTTTTGAGTGATAGATGAGTTCAAGTCTCCACATACCTTTTGTTGATGAAGTTCCACAAGTTCCCTTGAGTAGTTCTTCGTCTTCATTCGATGAACGTCGTGAAGTCTAAATCTCAACTACACTTTCTATCATAATACGAGATTTAGCTATAAGTAGACTAGAAATCAAGACTTATAGTTTTGGCAACTAAACTTGACAAACAAGCTTGAGATAGCAACGCTTGCGAGTTCGACCGAGCAGTGCTCTAACAATCTCCCCCTTTGTCAATTTTATTAACAAAACTATCAATACATATGGATTACAAAATAAATAAACTTTGTAGCTTCTCATCCAAATGCTTGATCTCCTTGGTTCTTCAACATTACTCAAAATCTTCCTCACTTCCAAGTACTCAAGTAATCCTAAATGTGTTCAACTCAGTATCATAGTTGTTGAAGATTCGTAGCTATAACAATAAGAAAACAGTAGTTCTCAATCATTGTTATACAGTGTCATAGTATTATTACACATCATCAAAGTCTAATTGTATCACAACTTTGACAACAATACTATATATTGTGATATGTATCACTCCCCCTTAGTCAATACTTCATCTCACAATGAAAACCACTACCCCTTACATAATGATTCGTAAACCATATGTATTTGTAGTGTGAACTACAGATTAATTCTCCCCCCTTTTTGTCAATATAAATTGACAAAGGTACGAAAACTAGTGGGATCCTAATGAAATTTCCATAGAGATACTTCATGACCAAAAGAGAACATATCAACTTTGTTTAGATGATTTCACATAGTCGAAACTTAGTGAATTCATCAAGGAGTTAATAAATATACAAGATAACCCCTACAATATTCCACAGCCGCACTCCCCACAAAGATTTGGCAATTAAGCACAAGTTCAATTAAGAACTCTCCCCCATAAAATGTCATTCCCAAAGGAACAATAAGAGCGACCTTACTTTTACGAGAAAAGAAGGATTTCTTTGGACATTAACAAATTACATGAAACATGAATTTGTATCTAGAAAACTCAATTAAATTAACCACAAGAGAACCTATGATTAATTTAATCGGAAATGGTCAACATAAGAAAACTTACGGAGCCACATAGTACTTTCACATAAAGTGGATCAGGGAAAGATCAATACTGCAGAATATTCAAAAAGTCATTCTATTTTTCATCAATATTTGCATAATGATGTCATATACTTAATCTTTGTCATCAAAAGTTCATTCTATTTTCCTCAATATTTGCATAAAGACATATAATAGATTTAACTTTTGACGTATATGGGACAATCATAGTTCACGGATGCAAACACACATATCCCATAAAGTTTTTGCAATAATAAAGATTAATACTGCAAAATCATCTTCCAAATAAACTTTAGAATTTAAATAAATAAATCTAAAAACATTGCAAGATGAAAATCGTTGGCAATAGCTATGTGTACTCACAATAATTGCTATTCCAAACCCTAGTTATCCTTCTTAAAACACAAGAATAAATTCTCTTCAGAAGTTTCCTAGGCATCATAGAGGAAACCACAAATGCAGAAAAACCCCGGGACCTAGTCCAGAATTGAATACTCTCATAATTAAGACGCTATACAAAATCAAACCAACTTCGTATAGTTGAGACCAAGCAACAAAACCTATAGTTCACCTAGTTTCTTCAGTATCCGTGCGCTTCCGACATTTGATAAGTGCACGCACTGGAACGATTCCTTTGGATCTAATTCCAAATAGTAAAGGAAAAACAAATCTGTTCGGTAACAACTCTATTCAATCTTAGTGATATGAGTTAGACAAATCTGTTTAATCCAATAAACTCCTTTGTCGGGTTTAGATCTATCTATCCAACAACTACCAAAGTAGCAGAGTTTAGATAATGCAATCAAAAATAGGATCTATCAAGATACTATATAATAATGCCAATCTACGCAACTAATCAATCAAATCTATCAAAGATAAACCGATTATAATTGGATCCTAGCCGATCAAGTTTTGTGCACACCAAAGATTATGAACCCAATAAGAAATTTTCTTTGTCTTCAAATCTTCTTTAATCTTCAATAAACACCTGCACATCACAACTTGAATCTCTTGTGATCAATCACGCACAGAACGGAGTCTGTTAACAATGGATTATCACAAACGTCTTTAGATCTACAAACAGTTCTAAAGATCTCGTCGACACTTCGATCTGGTTTGAGTGAATCTTATATCATAAGAGAAGATTCTCAAGAATAAACAAACTAGGTGCAATCAAAGTTCAACAATTGTTAGTCAATCAAATCAAATCGAAAACTAATAACACTGCGATTATCTAGTTTCCCACCAACGGTACTTGTAGAGCTTCTTGATCCCACAGAAGTCTTTACACGAGCGGTCGTAAGAGATTTCGCCTAATTAGGGTACTTTCCTCTCCGAATAGACGGCTCCACCAATAACAACACATCAAGGTAGTTTTGCTGGCTCTTAGGATAGTTTGCACGAAATGCAAACTTGGGTATTTATAGACCAAGGAAGTTTGGACACCAAGGAATTTACAAAACCGAAATATTCTTAAGATATGCAATATATTTCTAAATCGGTTTTCATAATTCCTAGAAATGCTCTGTCCAAAATTAACCGAAATCTCACTAGAAAATTTCCAATTAGTAAATGCACATTACCAATTTTTATTTTCCAGAGATATGCATTTTAAATGCTGGTAATTAAAAGCATATAAAATTAACAACCTTAATCAAAAGATTCTCAACTTATTTCGGTCCGAGATCTCCTTTAGTTATTAAGGAATATCATTGAACAATAAAAGATAAGAGTTACTGTACATGTTCAAAGTATGTCGACATCTTATTCATATTTACAATCTTGGAACCGATTATACCACACTTCCAAACAAGTTAGAACTGGTTCATCTGATTTCCAAGAACTATGTGATTGATCAAATATCAATACACTAATCATGGGTTTACGGTTCTACCAAACACAAGGATCAGTTCTACCTTAATATGGTTACTGGGACTGGTTACATCAGTTACCAGGATCGGTTACGTCAATTACCAGGACCAGTTACCATATTCTCATGGTATTACTTGTGATCGGTTACACTAGTCACTAGGATCGGTTACACCAATTACCAGGACCGGTTCGCCAATTACAAGGATCGATTACAACTCTTTTGTGATCGGTCATACCAATTACCAGGATCGGTTACACCAATTACAAATATCGATCATGCCATCTAAGGTGATTACTTAGGATCGGTTACACTAATAAAAGTCTTACCAATACATAAGTCAGGCATTGTGACTAGTTTTACCAAGATACATAACAAGTTATGATCTGTTCTACTAACTCACACATATTGGTAATCCAAAGATATGCAATGAATAACAATACCAATAAGCCTAGCGATTTCCCTTTCGATTCATAAAATAAGTTCATGAATGTACTTCCTTTAAACAAATATAAACATTGTTTCCTAGGATGAAATCTTCACCTTTACCCATACACATAATCACAATAGCATTCATATGATTATGTCGATGTCTTTTATACGAAGTTCAAAAGATAAGCGTTTTACTTCGTATTCTAATTCCTTAATACTATGTCTACAAGAGTATTATCATTCACAGCTTCGCAGTTATGTTTTCAATATAACACGACTTGAAAGATACGTTAGGAATGAAACAGTTCAAGTCACAATATTACTAACCTCAAGAGGAAGGATGATGTCGTCGATGTAACTTGTTACTTCTTCACATTCTTCAAGTCTTCGAGTAATACTTGTATGTCTCACAATCCTAATCTTTCTAGCCTAACATATACGGAGTTGTCTCTAGTATATAATCAAGCTACTCTTTAATTGAGTTTTGATTCACTAAAATATGACAACCAAACTTAACATACCAACGCTTGGTGGGTTCAACCGAGCTATGCTATAACAAAATACTAATTGTTACAATCACTCATTCACGACGACCACTACGAAAAACTCTTTAATTATTGCGTTTAGGATTTTTAGCTTGTCCTTCATCGTCACTTAGGGTGTCATCTCCACTGCTTTGTTGTTCAACCATCCGACTTGAACCTTCCCCTTCTCGGCGACTCCTCTTCACCTACATGGCCTGGCTTGGATCAACAATGTTGGGTGATAAAACCTTAGTCCATTGGTTGTAGAGGTCTGTTTGTTCTCGAGTGTTCATCGACTCTCCACTCCGGATTTTTGCCATCATTTTCTTCAACAGTTTCGTACCTACCTTCACCTTTTTCCAATCAAAAGCATAAATAACTATTATTTTTCAATATTTTATAACAATTTGAAAAGAAAAAATAAGAGAAAATATCTTACCGCGGCATTCCATAAGTTCAAGGCCTCATCACCACAGGTAGGCATATGCTTATGAACTCTCTGAGCCTGTTTCTCCATTTCCTTCGCTTTCTCAACACGGGCTTGTTGGACTCTGTTTATTACAAGAGGATGAGAAAAAAATTCATACCATTCCATATATCCCTCGTCAGCGGCATTTGGATCTTCATACGAATCTACACACTCTTCAGGTGGAAGAATATAATTCTCAAAGTTGTTTCAGTGGTCCACTGATGGAGCAGGTTCATATTTTGGGGTAAAATATTTGACGGTGTTCTTAGTTCCCCGCTTCTTCACCTTGAAGTTTTCCACTTGTGGGATAGTTTGGACACAACAAAGTTGTCTCAATACTATTCGAGGATTATACATTGTACAACCGCCAGGATAAAACAACGGTTCATTATAACCCGCGATAGGTGAGAAATCATCAACCTCGACTTCTTCCTCTTCATCTGATGGAATAGTGTATGGATGGAAAACCACATCTTCAAGCGTTACATTATCCAATCTCTCCCTCAACTTCAACAGCTGTTTTTCTTTACCCTTCATCTGTGAGTTCAAAAATTTGTATTTACCAGCTGTAGGCTTCCCATAAAGCCAAGGAGTCTTAGCATGAGCCAATTTCAGTTCAGGGAAGTGGTCGTACACCCAAACCTATGAAAATGAGCCACAAATGATACATTTGCAGCATGATTAGTAACAATACATATTCATTCGGCTACAAAAATAAAAATTCACTTATCAATAACAAAGTTCGGTTTGTTCGCAAATATATCTTGCAAACCAAACTACAGAGTTTGGTTGCTTAATTATTTCATGTCTCAACCGAACTATACTCTGTATACTAACTATTTTGAAACACACAAAGGATAATTTAATGGGGTACCTAAATAAGGGTGTATAAGCCTCCAAGTTGACAAGTCTTAAACCTCGAAGCTTTTCTGAGCTCCTCTTGAATGAATGCAAGAACCGCTGTGCCCCAAGAGTAGTTGTTCGCCTCGTCAAGGTTCTCCAAAAGCTGCAGGTAATGGGCATTTACCAAGTTTCCAGAAGTGACGGGAAATAAAATGGTTCCTAGTTGATATAACAAATATGCAGTCACATGGTGCTTAATCTTCTTCGGTGTCATCACCAACTTTCCATCCTTAACCAAATTTTTTGTCCCTCCAAACTCCTTTTTCAAAAATTTGATCTTGAACTTTTTCAACTTCTTCTTGAACAAGCGGTCTTCCTCAACTCATTATACACATCACCTTTCTTAGGCTCTTTAACATCTCGTCGAAACTCACAATGTGCCTTGTCCTTGCCCTATCCTAGACACTTTTCGACCAACTTTTCAAGAACTTCATAATTCATCAAGGGATCGTAGCCTTCTCGAACACTTTTTCCCATAATTGGTAGGCCTGTGATTCTATTGCAATCATCCGGAGTTATTGTCATGTCGCCAAATGGTAGATGAAAGGTATCCGTCTCTGGATAAAGCCTCTCGGCAAATGCAGAAACAATGACAACATCAAATTTTTGGTGTGCATGTTGTATCACGTTCCATAGTAAATACCGCCAACCGGACCTCATCACACTCGTCCGCTATATCCCATATCTTGTTCTTCTGACGTTTCAAAACACGAACCGCATTATTATGATCTTACAAAAACAACATCATATCTTATATACTAATATATATAGAAAAATATATGTCAAAATATAATAAAATGACTGAAAAATCTTGATGGTTAAGATTCAATACCTTTGTCGCAAATATCTTGGCAGCCCATGAGTTTTTGTAGCCAAATAATACCTCCCCTTGGTCTTTTGGAGTATCATAATAAGTTGGGTTCTTTGGCGGCAAACATCAAATCCTTATGAGAAATGTATGCATATCTAGCACAAGGCTTTTTAGGCGTCTTTCTAGGTTTATCTTGAACTATTTCTCTTTGTTCCTCTTCCTCGTCCTCCGAGACCTCCTCTGATTCGTCATCTTCATTTTCTCCATCCTTATCTCCATCTTCCTCATCTTCTTCACTGTCATCATTGTCATTTTCTTCATCCTTATCTTCTTCTTCTTCTTCAGCTGGTTCCTCTTCTCTACCTTGATTATGTTCTCGATTACCCATCTCTTCCACAATCTCGTGATCAACTTGTTGGATTACATTGTCAAAATTATCTCAATTGACATCTCTTGGATGACAACACCCGGTAATGACCCACCTCCAAACTTAGCATTTTTGGTTCCACGCTTATTGGCACCACAGTGTACTCTGCCTCGAGGCGTGGGAGTTCTCATATCTTCCAGTAAAGGTTGGTTGGATTTTTTTACCTTTGCCACTAATCAAGAAAACAAAAGATATTAGCTTAACCGATAAATGATTGACTAAATCAGACACGACATAAGGGTTCTCAGCGTAAGGTTTGGTTAGTAGCAAAAGTTCACGAAAAATAGGCCAACTCTAATTTTGTGTTCAAGAGAATAGTTCGGTTAGTCAAGTTTTTTTGTGAACAAACCGAACTCCACATATATGCAATTAGGGAAGAGTTCGGTTAGTCAGGTCTTTTTGCGAACAAATCGAACTCCACATATATGCAATTAGGGAAGAGTTCGGTTACGAAAATCCAAAAACAAAGAAATATGCGAACAAACCGAAGTCCATATGTATGCATTAATGGTAAAGTTCGGTTAGAAGGATTTTTTTTTTAAAAAATGCAAAGCAACCGAACTTCACATATATCCACTGAGGGTAAAGTTCGGTTAAAGCCAAACTCAACATAGTGGGCAAAATAGCAAAGTTCGGTTACAAAGTTTCAACAGTTTTTTTTTTTTTTTTTTTGTAATATTGGTAAAGTTCGGTTATAAAATAGTCTTAGCATTAATGTTAAATTCTGTGGAACCGAACTGTTCTTCGTGTTTTTCCTTTCAGGAAGTTCGGTTAAAAAACTAGGTTTTTTTTTAAACTCCTCCTAACCGAAAAACGCACTGTAACTTCCATTTGAACCCTATTTTGATGATTTCTATTCAATTTAACGAATCAAAATCAAATTAAAAATAATGGGTTTGTGGGAAAATACCTGCGTATTTTCATAGTGGCAGTTTCATGGTTCTTCTTGCGTCTTTGGTACCCGATTATGACTTCACCAACCGGTTCCACTTCTTTATCGATCTGAACTTCACTTGAGAGATTTGCTATATGTGCCAATCTAGGACCTTCACCTGGAAGTCTTGGGGTTTTCTTTCGACGAACCATTCTTATACTTGATTGATTAATCGATGATGAAACTTTTATGAATCGACGATTAATCGATGAAGACGATGTTGAAAGGAAGAAGAATGAGAGAAGCAAAAAAAAAAAAAAAAATCTCCCCAAAACCTATTATGCGGCTAGGTAGAGGAGGGGTCTGATTTTGGTTTTTTGTTAATAGATTAGGATTAGGTTAAATTTATATTTTGGTAGTTATTAGTTTATTTTTAATTTTAATTAGGGTTAAGGGCAAATTAGTAATGTCACTACTTTAGGACGTCCCTTATAATTATAGGGTAGATGGCCTTATAAAACAATGGTCCCAAAAAAGGCTGGTCCCCAAAAAATCGTTCAAATTTTACCTTTTGGGCGAATGCCTAGCAGTAATAGTCAAAACAGTTGGCATGCGCGAAAATTCCATTAAAGAAATCATATACCAGCATTCTAAACCTCGTTTAATTGGGGCCCCAAGAAACAATTAGGGGCCTTACCAAATTTATACCCAACCCCAAATATCATAGGGGGAGTCTAAATAGTAGTAAAAATAATATTTTACCCTTTATACTTAAAAACCTATTAACCCTAAACATAAGGCCCCCAATTCATTTTCACTAAACCAAAATCAGATAACTCCTCCCCTCCCTCCCCCTCTCTCACTCGAGTCTCTCCATCTCCTCCATTAATGACCAATTTTTTTTTCTTCGACGATCTATCGTCGTAATCGTCGATTCGAAAAACTTTAATCGACGATTAACTTCTTCTACAAACATGGCTCGAACGAATGAGTACAAAGGAAAGTTTGCTAACCCTAAAATCTTAGAGAAAACCAAATTGAAGATTAATCTGAAAACAAAGCAGAAATCAAGTCGGGAAGAATTAGAAGAAGAAATGGCGCCGATTAGAAAGTAAGTGAACTAAAACCCACTTCTGTTTTGATTTTTTCTTGTGTTTTGATTGTGAAATTGAGTTTTGGAACTGAAGAATTTCAGTTACAGTGAATGAGTCATTATCTAGTAATTCTGAAAAATCGTTAGGGTGTATGATGTAGAAGATAACGACTCTTATTCTGCTATTACAATTTTTTAACCTATGTTTGAGTCGTTCCCACTGTAATAGAATCAATTGACGACCCTATTTGAACGACCTTGTTTTGATTAGTAACGACTCTTGATGAAATACGAACAACCTTTCTATCCCAAAAATTGGAAGAGTCGTCAATTGAAGTATCCCAGAGTCGTCATTCAACTCTTTTGCCCTAGATAAGAGTCGTCACTTAAACATGATAACATATGACGATCCTTTGTTGAACGACCCTTATTTATTCAGTAACGATTCTAAGTGGAAAACAAACAGACTCTCCGTCCAAAAAAGTGAAACTTTCGTTACCTTATGTCACAAAGAGTCGTCATTTTGAAGCTAAGGGTCGTCGGCTTTTTCCATAGAGTCGTCATATATTCTTTGAGAGTCGTTTGTTTGTAAAAAAAAATAAGATGACGACCCTTGTCCTGATAGCATGAAATTCTTGACTTATTTGTTTCTTTGTTGTGTATGTACTATTGTAGTCAAAAGAAAGACAAGAAACACATGCCAACTCCTCCTTCCAAACCTCCCCGGCACGGCATATACTTGGCAGCCGGTCAATTTTATGGAAAACGTCCGAGTGAGGTAGCCTTTTCTATCCGTGAACCTATAAATCAAGGTAATGAGTCGTCGGATTCGTCAGCTTCTTCCACCCATGTTGTATCTGCTTCCGGAAGCGATGAAGAAGAAGGTATGGAACAAGAAGAGATTCCTGTAGGAGGTAAATATCATGATGATGATTGTGGTGGTAATGATGGCAATGGTGGTTCTGGTCGAGGTGATGGTGGTGGTGGTGGTGGTAATGGTGGTTCTTGTAACGGACGGGAAAATTTTCCCTCTAACGGGTTGGGTTTCAACCCGATTAGCAGAGCAAACCCCCGTACGTCACTCAGAAATTAAAATAGAAGTATAAAGGAAATGCTAAAATATGAAATACATTCATTTTCGAACATTAGCAACCATCATTTGTAAATGGAAATCACCACTTTTCTGAGATATAGTAAAAAGGGTTTAAAATGTTTGTCAACTAGCACGAACTTATCAGAAAAATCAAGTAAGGAGCATGGCTATATAACTTATATCAAGTACACGTCATGCTAACAAATTCCAATGAAATGAATTTGAGGGAGAAGATCAAATAAGTTGAATACATTGTTAGAAATGTGAACACTTTGATTGAATTGAAAAGTTAACACGGACAATAATTACAGTCTAACTTAGATTAACCAAGTTAACAAGGTGGAGTACAATAATTTTAAAAAAGACTCAGAAATGACATTGCAAGCTTAGCAATGGACCCAGTTCTAAGTCTATTTAAGGAAAATTCAAATGCAATGTATAAGCAGAAAGCATCGAAAGTACACATTATACTTAACAAATTAATACACGTTTCCTTCGACTGTCAACGGTAGTGGAAACCAACGGAAACACCCATGGAAAAATATTAAAGGCATGACTTAGAAATGAAAATGCAAAAAGAAATTTCCACGGATGCTAATATATATATATTTGAAACCCAAGCAGCAAACTAACAGCAAAATGCATTTTCAAGTGGTCTTATAAACACGACAAAATTGGACCCTTCATTTCCGACATAAGGAAGTTTCGCACACAAAATATATAGACGCTTTGCATAAGATCCCATTAATATGTACACATCAAAATATAGTACAAAATCATGGGTCAAGCAAGAAATCTAAAACCACCCAGATAACCCCGTGATATACACATTATAGACAAGCAAAAATACCAACTTTTGCTCAAACTCCTAGCCGCAAGCTCTTCCCAAGCTTACTGCCACAACCTCGCCTTGTACTTTGTGGAAAACAAAACCAAAATGGGGTGAGCCACATCCCAGTAGGGGTTACGAAAATAATGCGCCAATGTAAAAATAAACAACATAAAAGTCAAGCTAAAGAAATGAGCATGTCCAAATTCAGAAATGTATAAAGCTTGACAAAATAGCGTTCATTCGAAACAATTGGAATGAAACATTTTTCAACTGATAGTGAAGAAATTCACATATGCTACTTGTGAGGACTAGTCTCTAATGTTAGGATAGTCAGGATATCCCACCGAGTAAATGTTAAGTCCCGGACGGTCTTCTTGCAAATTATTGGTAGCCACATTTGTGGGATGCCCCTATGGGCCTAACAAACTCACCTGTAGCCTTCCAAAATTCTTCGAAACATGCTCAACAAATCCATTATGATAAACACAGGTAAACTCCAAGGTGAACTCGTAACTGTGAAATCAAATCTCATCAACCCAAGATGTAAGCAATACCGTTATAACAGTCCGGAAGTCGGAATCGAAATTCATGCATCTAGCTAGTAAGAAAGAATCTCAAATTAACTACAAAATAATATACTGTCCAACAGCACCAGTAAACAAGTGATAGAAAACGGTGAAATAAAATCCCGTACAAAGTTAAATTAACCGATGAGAAATGAAGCCAAGTATAGAAATGAGAACTTTTCATTTGGTAAACGCAGCTTATCGACCTTATCAAAATCAAATATACAATTTTGGGTTCATTTTGCAAAGTAAATGAACTAGACAGTGAGAACAAGGAATGTGTAAAGACATTTATCCATAAATTGAAAGAAAGTATTTCTAGCCCACATGCATGGAATATTGTTGTCATTTTAAACATAAGATTTATGAGAGACCATGAAGGAAAACGAAAACAACAACGAGGGGGATATATAAGTTAAAACTTGATATTAAAGATTAAACTTGAGAAAAATTGTCACCAAAGTGGTATCGGGTTAAAGGAGTTTAAAATGCTATTGTACTAAACCGAAAACAATGGTTTTTCAAATACAACTAATACCAAATCACAATTATCAAAAACCAGGGTCATGCGTGGTATGAAAAGAAAAGAGCATATTCATTTAGTCATTTTTACAAACAGATTCAAAACTTATTTCAAGACTTGATTTGGGATAGGAAATCAAACTTGGAATAGCTGCAAAACATGGTTAGCTTCATAAAAGACATTTTTAATAATCACAAATTGTGCACAGTTTAACATTGAAAAATTATAACGCAATTTCAAACCAAATACCTTGTCATGCAAAAATGCAGAAAATTAAAGGAAGCTTGCAAACAAAATTTCTTAGATATACTGTTAACAAAACAACTCAAACAATCAATTCCACAACTTCAAAGATGGTTGAATGAATTATAAAATGTTCCAAAATCAGGACATCGAAATAAATAAGGCACCGATAACCAAAATGAAATAAAACCCCCTACCTTAATCGCGGCTAGCATTCCAAGAACGGATCAGCAAAATCCAAGGAAAGTCTGAAATTATTTTTCTTTCTTGCGAATGTTTTGATAATCAGTAGAAGAAATTGGATGGGAAGGGAAGAAATGCCGGAAACAACAAGGAAGAGAGTTCGTCTCCTTGTTAAATTTGGTTCAGAATGAAAAAGGACCAAAATGCCCTTAGCTATTCTCATGTAAGACTCGTGGCAAACATGCTCAAAGTTTCTAGACTTTTCCTTGGATGATACTAACCAAGCACCCTAATATTACTAAGGGATATTCTATTTATTTAAAAAAAAAAAAACTCACATTGGATTAAAGCACTCACCACGGCTATACACACCCTGCATTAGGATTGCACGCGCACTCTATAAAGTTCTAGCTTTCCACTAAAATGAGTTGAGTTCAGTTTCGAACCCGAGTAGAGATTTTTAGTGGTGTTACAGTTCTGGTCGAGGTGATGGTGGTGGTGGTGGTGGTGGTGATGATGATGATGAGGAGGAGGATGAAGGTAATGATGGTAATGGTGGTGGTGGTGGTGGTGGTGGTGTGACTATGATGAGGAGGAGGATGATGAAGGTAATGATGGTAATGGTGGTGGTGTTCATGTGGTTTCCTCGCAGCCGCAGGCGGCACCGGCATTACAGGCAGATCCTAAAGCCCCAATTGCACCCAGCGCGAGACACATTCCCGCCCAATATTTGCAGCTGGAACGTCTTCCTAGTGGGAGAGCGAGAGGAGAACCGAGAGATGGCTGCAAAGTTCTATATGGATATCCCGAAACGTGGGCTCGTACCATCTACGAATCAATCGTAACAATCTCTACTTTGCTTTTAATTTGATTTATTGATGTGAAGTTTCAATTTTAATTATATTTACCTGTTCAGTTTTCTTCTAGGGTCGTTAAGGTATATGTAACTAACATGACGACTCTAGATGCAGTTATTGCAAAATTTGAAAAACAACAGTACGTTTGACTCCTAAGAGCAGTTATTTAAAAAAAAAAAAGTAATGGATTGTTTTAAAAAGTAGTCGTTGGGTATTTTTATTTTTTTCTTATAAAAGGAGACCTGTCCCTTTCAAAGTTATTCACCCATCACTTTCAATCTTCCCAAATCAGTCACCCATCACTTTCAAACACCAAAAATGGCTCAAACTCCATTCAATAATCATGAAGATGTTGCTATTTTTAGAGCACACATCACTGTGATGAAGCACGACTTTGAATGAGAGTACTAGGTCTCCAAAAACCACGACGAAACCGGAGATCCGTACCTTAACATGGATCAAACATCCAATGATTGGTGGGAACATGTATTTATGATTTTCAAAGCACTAAATGGAAATCGTTATGGAAGGACGCTCCTGAACATTAGGGAAAGATACGATTTACTATTCAATGAATGCGTAGCGCTGAAAGACGAATTGAAAGCTCAGGCCGACGCTATTCCCAACGAATCTGATATGGAGAGAGTAAGTTTGTCAATCAGAAGGCCTCTCATATGGTTATTTTAATTAAACAACGCTAACTTATAAATAAATTATTTTTCAAGTACTCTTTGGGTCGCAACCAATATGAATTTAAATACGGTAAGGAGTTTCTGCACGAGGATTGCTATCGTCTCTTGGTAGAAAGTACCTGGCCATTTTATGTAGGGGCATATTCTGAGTAGTCATGAGCGTTCTCTATTTAGAATGTTTGCTAGTTTATCTCTTAAGAAAGGGCATTTATGTCCGTTAGTCTAGGGTTTTATCTCTTTAGGTTTTTCTTTGCTAGTATAAATAGGTTATTAGCCCCTCTTTTAGAAGGCAGACTTTATTATTGATTTAAGAAAATAATCGTTAGATTATCAATGAGTAATTTGGCTTCTAGACCTAGACTCAATTTATCAACGTCTTGTTGATTTTCTATTGTTCTATTCTACAACTTTTTGTCTATTGTTAGTTTATGCCTATATGTTGCTAGCCTAACTTCATCAATTGGCGCTAGAACGAAAAACCCACAAACCCTAGCTAGCTATAATGGCAGGAAGAGTTAGAGGTGGAAGAGGTACTCAAACTTGTCAAGCAGAACTTAACAAGATTAGAGTTATAGTTGACAACATGTTGCTACAGTTAGAAAGGATGGAGCAAAAATCCAAGTTGGAGAACTTGCTCCAAATGTTGGAAAGGCTAGAGCGACAGAGACGTGCGGAAGCCCTTATGGAGATACCGGAAGGCCGATGCAAACCTTTAGATTCACCGGAAGGAGTTTCTAAAGTATATCAACATGAAGACGCAGTAGTCGATGAAAATCTTTTTTATAGATTTGTTATTCGTGAGGAAACACCATTATCTTTGTGTGAGAGTGAAGACGAACTTGTTGTTCGTGAGGAAACACCATTCTCATCGTGTGAGAGTGAAGAAGATAGAGTTATTGTGGATTGGGACTTGCCACCAGTTTACGACACTTACCCGGAAACTGAAGATGAAGTACTGCTTCCATCAACTTGTGCTGATACCTTTATCGGGAAAAGTACAAGAATCGTAAGTATTTCATTAAACCTATGTCATTCTGATTATAGTAGTCAAGCTTTATATGAAGTAGACAGTCTTAAGTTGAGATCAGATTGTTACAAGGAAGACTTTAGTGATAAAGAAATTTGTTGAGAAAATTATACTAGTAAAATTCGTGGGAGAGTTTTCTCTAACAAATGGAGGAGTATTATGATGGAAGATTTACCAAACATAGTTAGTATTTCATTATTGTGTTATGATAATTCTATACATGAAACTCTAGATTCACGTATGGCAGAGAATATCAAGTTTTCTGAGAATAAAATTTGTGCAGAAAATTATTCAGGTACAATTCGAGGGAGAATTCTCTCGAACACCAAAAAGAAAATAATGGCAGAAGATTTATTAGGAAATCTTGGAACAGACATGTGCTACTCAAGCACAATCTACCTCAAAAGCGGTGCTCATGCTGAATATGTCGTCGATCCAATACCACTCACTTTGATACTGCAAATTGAGGAGGAAGGAGAAGCTTTTGTTGATGACATAAGACGTATCCATCACAAGGTATGTGCAACCATCAACAAGAAGCAAACAGTGGGTACCAAGAAAGTTGTGCTACAGCTTGAATCTGGACCACCAATTTCGGACGGCATAGGAATCTTTAAGGATGTTTAGAAGCAAACAGAGGAGATGATTACCTATGAAGAAAGTTGTGGAAAGCATCTATGTGTCATTTCAGTTCATCAATTATGTATTAAGAAATTGGGTGGTGAAGTCATTAGAGAAACACTAAAGAAGGTAAAGCTACTCGCTGCTATAAGTAACACAGACATTCTCATAGAAGCCTATATGAAGAAGCTTGCTCATAGACTTCTATCACACAAGAACAAAATTGATGACCATGTAAAGAACATATTGGAAGAACGAAAGATGGAGAGGATGGTCATTTGTTCGACATTGGTAAAGGAGGACCAGACAAGCTTGGGTTTGTATGACATGGTGAAAAATTTGTGGGGCAGTATCAAAGTAAGGTACAACCTTATGCGGTCAGAGAAAGAGCATATCTCAACAACCTTGTTGTGTGCAAAACAATGGTTTAGGTTAGTATATATTATCCAAACGAGTGTAGTCACCTTTTATCTGAAACTTCTCACTGCAGCCCTATCTATAGTTGTTGTTCAAGAAGAGTCGAATCTGAAAGAGCAACTAGTGATTACCAATCCAAGTCATTTATCAGTTTTATATGAAACAATCAACAAGAATAGTGGGCAGTACGTAGATACACCTTATACTATTCATAGGTGTAGGGAATTTAAAGAAGGAGTTCAAATTATGGCTTTTGTTTTTGATCGTGGCAAATCAAAACAGAAAGCATATGACGATAAGCTGATTAGTGTGGTTGTTCTGATTGCAACTGTTGGCATGAGTACTCTGCAGTTCATAAATACAACAAATACTAAACAGTTGGGTCAGAAGTTACTAGGAAAACAAAGGAGAATTTGGTTGCTTGCTTGTCGTGGTTCGACAATTAGCTCTGACTGGAGATTAGTATGTGCTGAATATCGAAGTGGGGTGATGGAATTAATTCTTGATACTAGTATACCTAAGTCGGGAATCAGAAATGAAGATTTGGGTTTCGTGTTTGATCGAGGAAAAGCAGCACGGATATCCTATGACACGGACAACCTTTCTTGCTTAATGCGTTTCAGAATTTCTAAAGCTATGAGTTTTGTTTTCGATCGTGGGGAGATAGAAGTGACAACAAAGATATATGCAGAATTCATATAGCATCTCATCGGAGTTGAGATTTCTTTCAACCTGGGGGGGTTGATGCAGGGGCATATTCTGATTAGTCATGAGCGTTCTCTATTTAGAATATTGCTAGTTTATCTCTTAAGAAAGGGCGTTTATGTCCGTTAGTCTAGGGTTTTCTCTCTTTAGGTTTTTCTTTGCTAGTATAAATAGGTTATTAGCCCCTCTTTTAGAAGGCAGACTTTATTATTGATTTAAGAAAATAATCGTTATATTATCAATGGGTAATTAGGCTTCTAGCCCTAGACTCAATTTATCAACGTCTTGTTGATTTTCTATTGTTCTATTCTTCAACTTTTTGTCTAGTGTTAGTTTATGCCTATATGTTGCTAGCCTAACTTCATCACCATTCACCAAATATCATTAAGTGTTCAAGTGTGATGTAGTGAACTATTTTATGTCTTTTCCTTTTATTTTATTCCGTAGTACATGTACGTTTTTTTCGATTCAATAAAATCAGTTCATAAATATGTATTCAGTCAATATTCTAAATAAGGGTCGTCGGGTTTATAAATAAACAAATGACGACTCTCAGTTTTTTTTGAAAATTTTAGGTTGCGTCGTCAGTTTTTGAGAACCACCTATTAACGACCCTAAAAGTTAGTAAGATATTTTGTTATCGGAGTCGTCAGGACATAAACATGAAGGATGACGACTTCATTTGTGTTGAAGGGTCGTTAATTTGTAAATATGCCACATAACGACTCTACAGCAGTTAATGCAGAATTTGAATTCAACCAATGTGGTTGAGTCGACAACGGAAAAAAATTTCAAAAACTTGGTCGTTGGGTCATTTATTTCTATGAATAGAGACCCATATCTCACCTCTTCCACACCCAAACCACATTTCTCAACTATCACATTCATTCTCATCAATATCTAATCCAAAAAGTGAAGAGAAAACACCATGCCTACACCCTACACTTACGATGAGGATTGCGCCATTGCGAAATCTTGGTTGACACTAAAATAACACTTTGAAGATCTAGGAAATGACATTGATCAAACATCCGATGCTTGGTGGAACTGTGTATTCATCATTTTTGTGGCGTTAGACGAAAATTGTAACTCAAGGACTTTGAAACTCTTCAAAGAAAGGTTCAAGGAGATATTTGAAGAATGCCAAGCTTTCAAAAAAGAATTGAAAGCCTTGAGGAAAACCGAACCCGATATGTTGGGTGTTAGAAGAGTAAGTATTCAAACACATCCATATCTACGCAATCCAAAGTTTTGAATGAAACTAACTTACTAACTTATTTATGTTTTGCATTTTAAGTTGGGGATGACGTATGCTCGATATGAGGCTATCCGTGGGAAAAAGTTTGAGCTCGAAGATTGCTACTGTATATTGGAAGGCACTACCTTTAATTACAACCTTTTTGGTTAAGTGTTTAAGTGCACCGTTATTATCTATTGTTTTTCATTTCCTTCAATGCAACGTTATGCAAGATGTATGCCTTTTACGATTCTATGAAATAAAAAATTATGATAATCCAGGGCAAGGATCGTTAATATATATAACTACCGTACCAAACGACTCTAACTAAAATTCGTAATGGTAGGCTAAGGTCGTCAATTAATATGACTACATATATGACGACCCTAAGTGTTTTATTTACAAAAAGTTTTGGTTTTAGAGTCGTTTGGGTGTAAACAAAACTAACGACTCTAAGTGACCTACTTAAAAGAGTCGTCAATGTTAGTGTCAATATATTGACGACCTTAGAGAGTCGTTTGGGTATACACCCCCGATTATAACGACCCTTACACTGAGTTGTTCCATAGTGTGGATGATTCGACCACTTGGAGCAACAAACAGACAAATCGAAGGGTATAAGATGTTTACTTGATTGTTTTGAGCTTCGGGTTCCTCATTTTGAGGGTTGGTTCCTTCGTCTTGAGCAATAGGATCTTCATTTGCACCATTATTCAAGGCTTCCTCTACTAACATGTCTTCATCATACATCCTATCCAAATGGGAATGCAAGATTATCTCACCATCAACACAATCATATTTGTTATTTAAAGCTTCACCAACATCATTTCCTCCACTTGAATCACTCATTTCTAAAAACCCTAAGTTTTCCCCCAAAAACTCCTCTTCTTCTTCTCAACACACAAAAACACAACTTTTTTCCCCCCAAATTTTAACTTCAACACACTAATTAACTTAACTAATTATTAACACTAATCATTTGGGGATAGTTTAGACATTAAAAATTTTTTGGTTAAGAGGTAACCAAAATTAGGTTTTGATGACCTATTTTGTCCTGTAGTGGGAGGCCCCCAATTGCAAGGTATTGAAAGCGTGAAGCGTTTTTCATTTTTAGGAAGTGATGTGTATGTTGAAGCGAGAAGCGTCGCTTCATGGTTGATGTTTGAAACGGATGTTTTCTTGTAAATAAATTAGTCGTAACTAGTAATTATCAATTTATTAGGAAGATAATAACTATATAAATTTTATATAAGTCTAATTTTTATCAAAAACAAAGCATGTGTACACTAGTTCAACCTACTCTAGATGAGTGGGAGCTGGGGTGTTCAATTTCTCCTTAAAACATTCATATTTCTCTTCTTCATGAAAGATGCGCTTCAAATGACCGCTTCGGAGCGAAATGCTGAAATTTGAAGCGAAGCGTACGCTTTTAAATACCATGCCCAATTGTTTCTTGGGCCCCCCAATTAAGCGAGGATTCTAAACCCTGTATATAGAGACTGATGATATAGCTCCACAAATCAAATTTTCATAATATAGGCTATTCTTGGGCCTTATTCTTCGACTAAATTAGTAAACTAAAACATCTGAAAGCGGTAGCATCATAAAATGCCCCATATTCCATATTAAGTTAATAAATGAAAAGTTAAAGAACGTAATCTCCAAACCAGATTATGACAGAAGAACTGTAACCATAGTTTACAGTTCTGGTTCCATAATTTAGAACAGTTACTTGATAAAGAGCCAGAACCTGCCATATTATAACTTACATCTAGTGCAGAGTATTTTCATATAGAACCCAAAATCACAGAATCAAATGAACAATAGGAACAATAGAACAAGAAACGACACTAAGAAAAATGAGTTTTGGGGTATCTTTATCTGTTTCTTCTTTTTTCATATAAATGCGGTGTAACTATGTTAGTAACTTAGTATACATACTACAACTAACTACTGAGATTGGCGTAAACAAGTTAAATTTCTGTGAAATGCAACACATCAAGAAGATTATGACTCACTAGGAAGAACATTGAAGAAATGATAAACCTCATCTTCGTCGATGACTCCGACTTCTGTTGAGCAAACTACGCAACACACAGGCTTAAATGTCTCCTTATTTGAGGCACCCACTTCATCAACTCCACCTCGATCTCTTCCACGTTTCTTACTTGTCTTTGGTTTTTGATTACTTGGCCGCAGAACTTGATTGATCTTAATCTTGCAGTTGACAACGAATATGGCTCTGTATTGTGTAAGGTACTTTTCATGCCTACAGAAACCAGATCATGTTAAAGGGGTACACAAATATTACCTTAAGAATTTTTGATAGATATGCATAAGAAAATTGATTGTAACTGATTCTTGAGATAGTTGAGATGATTTATAATGATGAGTAAGCTTCCAATTTTCGTCTAGGCTTTAGGATTCAGGTCGCACATAGTCTTACCCAAATTAGGATTGTGTGCTTCCAGTTCCACTAGGTAAACCTTTTGAAAAAGGAATCCACAATCACTAGATGTGATAAAGGGTATCAAGTTCAGAAACATTTCCTGAGACACAGACATATAATGAAAGTGTAAAAGAAACCTCTAGTTATTTTCTTAATCTTCTCTTTCAAGCCCTCTTTAAGTTCGACGCTGAAAGTGACTTTCGGTAGCTAACAACCCCAGCGAGGGGGTAGACCCTTATAATCTTATTATTTTAAACTAAAAGTATAAGGAAAACATCTAGGATCGCTAGAGTTTCACAAGAGACTCCTAATGACAATTCATACATACCTTGGCTTTTCACAATAACTAATTAATGGTTCATTATTTTGCTGTCTTTTGCTGCTTTCCTGGGGTTGATTTCAGGAACCTAAGCAACTCAAACAGTTCACAACTACCCCATGATTGATACCTTCCCTAAATAAAAACACTCCCAACCCCACTGATAGACTCGGCCTGAACCTCATTTGATATACTTGCAGAACCAAGTTCTTATTTAAGAAAGTAATACATGATGATAAGAAATTTGACCTTCCAATTAAACTAGACCTATAAGGACGACCGTATTTTTGCAACAACATTTTAGTACTTTACTTAAAGTTGGTCAATTGAACAATGCACAAGCCTCTGCTAATGTGTATGTAGGACTGCAGTCATGATAAACACCCCATTGCACATAAGCAATTATGCATTAAAACTTTATTATCAACTCATTTGAAGGAAACTAGGAGGATATTTAAGCTTTATAACATGGTAAAAACTTCAAAAAACATTTCCAAGTACTTCCTTCCAAACACTTTTGGGTATTTTCAAGTGGATATGCTACTACATAGCAGGCTAGCAGCTTATCATAAATAAGAGAAAAACTGTAGATACTTGAAGTCAGACACACAGAATGGAAGAAATCGAAGGTGCCTACCATAACAATTATGCATTAGACGGTACATCAAAAGTCATATAATCATTCTAAATCTCAGATACAGGATAATCTGTAATACGAATCAAATGTGCATACCTTTGACATTCTAAGCAGAGAGTCGTAAAACAAGCTGGACAAGTAAGAACAGCATCAGAGTCCCGACCTTTTCTTTCCTTTTGAACCCATAACTCATCTTTAATATCAAGTTTTGGATCATAAAACTCTGGCTTGACAGAGTAGTCTATTTCATCATCATCGGAAACTGAATAACACAAATCAACAACCTGATCAGAAGGGAATCCAATAGTTCATCAAACTCCCAAATATCTTATTAACTATGTAGTCCTTTTACAGTGCTTACACTCATGGGCAAGCTAAATTATGACAAAACCCTAAAAGTTGCCACAATGTTTCACTAGGATGATAAAAATCTTGAAAGAATTTGGGCATAAAGGGGTAAAATCATATAATGGGCATATCAGAATTTGTAGGAATTATCAAAAAAACTTGAAAGAACCCTAATTAAATGTTCTGCTATTCAATTCATATACTGGTAAAAGAAAAGAAAAAAAAATACCTGTCTTCTGTGAAGCAGTTGGAGACGCCGTCTCTTCTTCTTCTACTTCTTTTTCCATCTCTACTTCCATATTCTCTGAAGCAGCAGGAGCTGCCATCTCTTCTTCTTTTTCCCTCTCTACTTCCATCTTCTGAGAAGCAGTTCGAGTCTCCATTGCCTTCTCTTGCCTCCACCGCTCTATTTCAGGGTTCAGGGGCTAGGTTTTGGGGGCCTTTTGAGGTTGCCCCTATAGAAATTATTGTATGGAATCAGGAAACCACACTTGTGACCTAATTCGGTGCCCCTAAAAAAAGTCTGGGGACCTGATCTGTAGCTGCAGAGATAAAACTTTGGAGAACAAGAGGGTCCAAAATTGTATTTGGCACAAAAATAAAAATAAAGACCTTCATAGACCATACGAAACTCAGAATATCTGTGGAACTTTTAAGTTTTTGAACATTAATGAAGCTAATCATAGAAAAGTACAATTTTTTTGTGCTTTGGTAAATCATCACAAGATTACTGATTGATATCATGGGAAACATTTGTAAATTTACAGGATTCTCAGTCATATTTCAATGATTATTTCTGCCAATGACTGCTTCATCTGGAATGTATTTACCCCAGAACCAATGTTTCTTCCACACACCATTCATTTCCTCAATGGGCACATTCTTTGTCTCGGGCAAGAAGAAATAGATGAAGAGTGTCATTAGAACCACGAAACCAGCGAAGAAAAAGAAGAGACCAAATTTCAGGTAACAAAGCGCAGTTAGGAAAACTTGAGCAATGATGAATGTGAAGAACATGTTTACTCACATTTATGGCTTGTCCTGCTGATCTAATTTCTAGAGGGAAGATTTCACTTGGTACTAACCAACCCAAAGGTCCCCATGACCAAGCAAATGCGGCAACATATAGACAGATCAAGATTAAAACAAGATCAGCATAGCCCTTTGACATTGATCCGACACCAGCGACTCCGAATTTTAGACCAAGGATGACTCCAACAAAAACCTGTTCATATGTTGGAAAAAAATATATTAGTTGAATCTTAATGAATTAGTACAGATTACTAGATTAGGGATAGTGGGCAGGATTTTACCTGGCAAACAAGCATTTGAAGGCCACCTTCAAGGAATAAGAATCTTCTACCCCACTTATCAACAGTGGAAATAGAGACAAAGGTGGCAAACATGTTAACAAGGCCAGTTATAACAGCGGACATAAGAGCAGCATCATCACCAAATCCCAAAGTCTTAAACAGAACGGGAGCGTAGAACATGATGACATTGATACCAGTGAGCTGCTGAAAGAATGGAATAGCAATGGCCATGATGAGCTGTGGTCTATACTTAGGTTCCAATATGTTTCTCCATGGGTGCTCGATTTTCTTTGATGCTTCACTTGCGTCGATTAAGTCTTGAAATTCTTCTTCAACTTTTTCGCTACCACGGATTTTCTTTAACATTACCTTTGCCTTTTCTTGGTGTCCTCTTTCAATGAGAGAATTTGGGGTGTCGGGAAGGAAAAGTGCGCCAATTGTCATTAGGACGGCTGGTACAGCTGCAAGAGCTAGTGATACTCTCCACCCATATCCACCTTTAATCTTAGCCGTGCCGTAGTTCACAAGATTTGCTATCAGAATTCCAATTGTAATGGCCAACTGAAACCCCATGTTAAGTGCTCCTCTTAATCTAGGTGGCGCCATTTCAGATAGATATACAGGGACAGACTGTAGAAACGTTGGCATGCATGAATTAGGTAACTCTTTAGAATAGTATGCATTTCTAATGACAATTCAAGGGCAAACAGATATACAATGGAGTACTATTTTCAGGATAACTCACTTGATTGGCATATCCAATCCCAACACCAAGAAGTATACGGCCGATGATAAGCATTTCAACGTTTTTGGCAGCACCATTGAGTGCAGAACCAACTAAAAATACAACTCCTCCTACGAGCATAGAAACTTTTCTACCGAAGACTCTTGTCGTTGCAGAGGCAAAGAAAGATGCAACTAAAGCTGCAATGTAGAGTGAAGAAGTGAAACTCGTCAACAGCTGACTATTAAATTTGCAGTATTGATTTTGATGTCCGGTTGCATCGTTCATCCTATGGTACACTGATGGGAAAAACCCAATCAAAAACTCATCCATGGATGTCACACCTCCTGCAAAAGTAAACCAAATAACAAATCAAAAAAAAGATATAAACCACAAGAAGGTTGAGAAGTCATACATGGCAATGTCATAAGTATAAAGAACTTGCAATGTACCTGAAATTCCAAGGTCATAACCGAAGATTAGACCACCACTGGCAGCAACCAGACAAGACATCAATACAAACATCGTAACTTTTCCGCCATAATCTTTCGAGTCATCAGTTGAAGTAAAACCTCCTCCCGCCATTGCTGCAAAATGAACTAAAGAAGTCTTTGGTGGTTTCTTATAAAAAAAAAAAAAAACCTCCAAACTTCTTTCTATGGAAAGATGTTTCAATTCTCTTTGAAGTCTTTGGCTTTTATAGACACTATCTTTTGTTTTACTAATTATCTGTAATTGCAAAAGTAATCTAAATTTAGTCTTTAGTTGAGTTGTGTAATGAGGCGCATAACTATATTATTGCTGAAAATAGTTATTGCCTATATTTATCAATGCTTATCCATTCTTTTTTAGATTGCTCTTGGATCACTAATTTTCTTTATATGTCAATGTATGTACCTAAAATGTTTAGTTACAACTATGGATTATTTACTAATTACAATTAAATTTATCCTTTTATCCTACAGATGTATCTTTCTGTCAGAAGGAAAATAGCTTGCAACTTAACAAGTAGGCAGTTGAAATCCAACATCATCTCCAACATCATCTTCTGATATACTTGTATTTGGTAAGATAAAAAGTCTCATAGTGAAGCAAATCTGGAGAGTAGCAGCCTTTAGCTTGATGGTTGAAGTTTGGTTTTCTAGACACTGAACAATATTTGATGTCATTACTCCTTCCGTTTCTAAAGTTCAACATATAGTACAATTGACTCATGACTGCAGTTTTAGAATGAAGGGCACTATAGGGAATGTTGCTTATGATCTATTGATTCATTAATTGAATGTTTTTTCAATCGATTAGCAGGAATTGAACCCGTAACCTATAGGTTGGGAGTCCAACCCCTGACCAATTGGGCTAATGCCAGTTGGTTAAGATGTTTCTTTGGATGACAATATTCTTGTCCATGTAAGCTAAGGCATTTTACTATACACATATAAATGCAACTTACTTTATTCCGTTGGAACTCTGAAAATGCAGCTTAGACCACAAATTAGGGATGGCCATTTTCCCCACCCAAACCTATTTCCGTGGGTACCTTCCCGTTTGGGTAGGATTTTACCCGTATAAATGGGGATGGGGGCGGGCACGGCTAATCCCCGAAAACTAAGCTACGTGGATGGGGCGGGGACGGGATTCAAGGTCCCCGCCCCATACCACGTAGCTTTCATATTATAGGGTTTATATTTTTATGCAAGAATTTGTATCGAATTTAGTTGAGCTTTCTTTCATTAGTTATATTCTTGATCATTCTTGTATATTCATCACTTTCGCTTCTTTTATTCACTTTAAGATGAATTTATGAATTTTAAATTTTAGAATGCATTATTCTTATGTTATTATTTTTGTTTTAATCATATTTATGTTTTGATTATAAACAAATTTATGTATTAACTTAGTGTTACAGGTAACCCATGGAAAACCCGCCCCATATGGGTATTTCCCATACCCGCCCCGCCCCAGTTCATGTGGGTAACAGGGTGGGTATGGATATTTTTTTTAAGAACGGGACAGTGACTGAGATTGGCATACCATCGCGCTCCATGACCATCCTACCACAAATTCACTGCATAGTTACCATTACCAGAAATAACTCGTCATTCAAATGGTAATAAAGTAAAAAGAATACTGAGGGAAGGCAAAAGCCCACACAGGAAATAAAAGAAGAACCCTGTTTTGGGGCATACGTAAAACTTTCGGGGCATACTGAATAAGGACAAAAAGGGTTGTAAATAGCAAAGTCAGAAGCCCCTTAACCAAATATTTTTGGTAATGGCAAATCTTCCCTTTTAGGATTAGTGTTAATACTAATGATTAGTTATAATAATCCTAATTAATGATTAGTGATTAGTGCTTAAGATAATTCAGTTATATATGTTTGAGTAGATGAAAAAAATTGAGGGGAAAAAAAGTTAGGTTTTTTTTTTTGAGGGAGAAGGGGAAAGTGAGAAAAAAACTTGTATTTTGAGTCAATGGACGAGGGTTAATCTTCACCAAAAAAAACCTAGGAAAATACACATCAACCAAAAAAAAAGTTTTTGTTTTTTCACTAAGGTTCAGCGAGTCTGGATGAACAGTTCGGCTAGCTGAAAGTGTTATGAATATGAGCCGAACCTACTTTGAAGACCTTAGTTCGGCTTGTTTTAAATTGTTATAATAAGCCGAACCATACACTAGAATAGTTGTGTTCAGAAATTTGAATAGGTTCGGCACATATGGTGAATATCGTACCAGCCGAACCTCGTAAATGTGCTAGGTTCGGCACGTATTTAGATTATCGTACTAGCCGAACCTCACCATTAGTTTTGCATCGTATTATCTTACCTTGTGTTATTTTTTATAGATCGTGCTTGATGGACCTGTACCGATGGAAAATCAACCAGATCATGTGCCTTCAGCTCCCAATTTTTTGTTACCTCCTCCTCGAGGAACGGGTGTTTTAGAAGTAGAAGTGTAACCTCCATCCTCCTCCTCTTTTTAGCTTCATTATTCCTAAAACAAGTTTAAAACTTTATTAACATACTTAAAGTTGGTGAATTAATTCAAGTCTATGATTGTAATAGAAACCCAATCACACGGTTTGTCACACAGGTAGATGTTCGGCTTGTTATGCAATATTCAAATTAAGCCGAACCCATTAACTCTAGGGTTCGGCTAACCCGATAAACCAAATACGAGCCGAACCTACATCTAATCCATGTTCACTGCAAACTAGACGAACAGGGTTCGGCTCAAATTTAAAACTATCGAACTAGCCAAACCCTGTTTGTAGCTCCTACGAAAGACTAGGTTCGGCGTATATTGATTATTGTATTACAAGCCGAACTGTTCATCTACACGTTCATGCTGCAATTTTGAGGAACAGTTCGGCACAAAATGCAACTAAAATATGCGCCGAACCATGCCTTGAAACCGTCTAAAACTGCAATTCTTTTTGGAATTTACCCTATTCAATCAATTAAAAACAGAAAATAAGAGATTGGGTTTGTAGAACTTACTTTCTTATCCTCATTTGAGGAGTTGGTGCTTCGATTGGTTGATTTTGTGGTTCAATTTCAATGGGTTCTTCTTCTTCTTCTTCTTCATCTTCAATGGGTTCTTCTTGTTCAATTGAGGGATTTGAAGACGATTTTGAACGCCTCCTAGTTGCCTTTTCGTTTGTTCGAACCATTATATAGTCTAGTTTAATCGTCGATCAAATTTTGGCGAATCGACCATTAATCACGGCGATGAAAGAAAAATCTCATGAGAGAGATGAAGGTTCGGCTAGAGGAGAAGATGAAGAGATGATATATTAGGGGTGAGGGCAGATTAGTAATTAAAACGGTTAGAGGGTATATAGGTAATTGAACTACCCAAAAGTTACCCCTTATAAGGACACCCTAGATGATATTATTGATTTGTATGCCCCGAAAGTTTTACGTATGCCATAAAACAGGGTTCTAAAAGAAACACGACAAGATGCACAACAGCCTAGGAAAAAACAAAACAAAACAAAACTGAGAGACCCAACGGACTCTCCCAAAACAAACTGACCAGCAGCATCACAAAACCAACAGCCTGCCACAAAAACAAAACCAACCAAATAAGACCTTTTAGTTTTAGCTAGGATTCTATGACCTCTCCCCACGCTTTCCTTACGGGTCCCATTCATACGTTCACATTTCAGACTTCAAGTTCTCGCTAAGTTCTTTTAATTGAAAAAGCTGACTAGCCTCTCGAAAAAGCCTTCAAATTCTTGCTGTCTTGGTCATATCCTCACCACCATCTTCTACCAACACTTTTTTCTCAAACATAGTTGGAACAGAGTATTTATATGAGACTCTACTCCAAACTTCCTCAATAAAATTCCTAAGTGTATCTGTATTTCCATTTTAGTGTACAACTAAATGAAATGTCCGATTTAGATATTTTTCTGAATGAGCCATCGATATTTGGAACTTCTGTATTGCAGCTTCTATATTCCATTGGACATTCTTAGAAAAAGGGTTTACCATTACAGACTTACAGTCAAAACGTATCACTGACTGTTAAGGTTTTCGGAAATTGAATCGAGTAAAGAGTAGTAGTCTTCATTGCATAGTTTGAACTACCACGAGTTTACAAAATACTCAAAACGAAACAAAAGTTTACTCGGAATGACAAATCAAAAGAAAGATATATTTATGACGAGCCATCGATATTTGAAAGTTGAAACTTCCAAATAAAGACTTCCGTATTGCGTTGAACATCAGAAAATCAGCCTAGCCCGCTACAGGTGACTTTCAACGTTGAAAACAATTGTCATGATCATAGCAAGCACCATAAACATTAATGAAGCTGCCAAGCTTATATTGAGGGTCCGTCCTTGAGAATGAGAAGGAGGTCGCACATAGAACATGAACATCCGTACTAAACCAATTAAGGCACTCAAGAAACATCCAACAAATGAAATGTTAATGCCCAAGAGTATATATTTGACGGGTTCTTCGTTTTTATTATTTAAAACAACTTGTATTGTACCCATCCCCCCGGCACCTCCAATCGCCAACCCAGATAACAAAATTTGATGAAAATATCGATGAGGGTTAGGAGTAATAGCAGCGGCTGGGGAAGCACTACCAACTGAAATACTAGTATGATCAAGACCGCCACCTCCGGTAGAAGCATCTGCTTCACTCGCACTATTACTATTGGCAATAACCTCACCACAACCGGGTGCATCACCAATAGAATGGATAGCAAGAACACTATCAGAGGCACAAGTACACTGCAACAAAAAGAAAGTTCTGATTGAAAGATGCATATATGAGTCTGAACTTACCAACGTATGCCACCAAAGTTTTCTTTTAGAAGAGCTCCCGTTTTTCAGGAGTTTTCAAAGTTTTCTGAAACATTTTCTTTCCTTTTTTTTTTGGTTCCATCACCGTGCGTGAATTCTTGATTCACGATTGTGGATTAAGGATCAATACCTCCTGATCTTCATGTCTCTCCTCCCCTTTTCTCTCTGCAAAAAAAAAGAAAAAGGGAACATTATTTAAATACCCCTAGAATATAAGGCGCCCCACAAATACCCTTGTCCATTTTATTAATACCCCTAAGTGGTATTTTTTAAGTGGATAATGAAAATGAACTAGTACTTTTTTTGGATAATGAAAATGAACTAGTATGTTCTTGACGCGTGAAAACGTCAACCCAACCTCCTACGGAGGTTGAATTGATTTAATATAATTTTAGATGTGCCAAAAACTATACCCTAAAAACTTAAAATATACCCTTTAGGGGTATTTGTGAAAAAGAACGCGCAATTGGGGATAGAAAAAGTAATTGGGGGATATAGATTACTTCTCCCAACCCATGGTGTCTGATAAGGGGTCATTTTTGGGTATGAAAATACTAAAATACCCTTTGGTTAATTAAAAAAAATTATGAAAATACCATAATACCCTCTCTACTAAAACAATAAAATCAAAAAACCAAAACATATATCCCCCATTTCATTAATTCGATGCGAAAGCCTTGTTAGGGCTTTAGTTTTTGGGAAAAAAAAAATCAGTGTTCTTCATCGTTCTTCGTCGATTAATCGTCGATTCAAAAATTTCTTCGTCGATTAACCAACCCGAATCATTAACATGCCTCCACGAAAGAAACCAAATGCCCAATCGAACTCAACATCATCGATTGCTCAACAAAAACGGCGGAAAGACTTGCTAAGATTGCTCAAGAGCAAGAACACGAAGAAGCAACGTTATCGGCGATCAACTACACAAATATATGGCTTCGTGAGAAGGTAAGTCATTTAAAACTACTTTTTAGGTGTTTAAATCGATCTATGGCAATGGGTTCGAGTTAGAATCGCGAACCCTAACTCAAACAAGATTGAGTTTCGAGAAATCCAGGGCATTGAAATTTATATGAATACTGAGTCTTAGGTTTATGAGTTCCGGCATTGAATCTAGGATGAATACGGTGCCGGTTTACAACCCCGAATAACCGAGAGACTGAATTTTCACTACCGGCATTCAATCTAGGATGAATACTGGTGCCACGAGTTTTGTAGTACCAAAGCCTTTGTTTAATGATAATTCGTGTGTGCTGGTGTAGTGGACTAAAAACATCTGAAGAGTTTATGAATTTGCCACCAGTCTGGCATTGTTTTTGGATTCATTCCATGCCGGTGTTAAGTACTAGGCATTCGTTTCTAATATTTCGAGCATGCAGGTAGTACTCTTAAAACATGCGGGAGAGTGTATGAATTTGTCACTAGTACCGGCATAGATTTTTGGTTTCTTTACATCCTAGGTTATTTGTAGGCGTTGTTTTTAAATAATTAGATAATGCCGGTAGTGGACTTAAAACATACGGGAACATTGTCAACAATGCGGCGTAGATTTTAGGTTTCATTTGTATGCTTAGGAAGTTGGTACCGGCACTATCGATCGATCAATGTGTACTTAGGAACATTGTACCCAAGCGTGGTCTAGTTTAAAGTATTCAATCTGGGGTACTAAACCGAAGGTGAGTTGTCTTATATTCATTGCTTTCCGTGTGCTTACGATATAGGTCAAAAGCAAAGGAAGCCAACAAAAGAAAAATTAAAGATGTTGTCACTAAGAGAAGAAGGAGGGACGGTCTTGATACTCCTCAGTCTCTGCCTCCTCGAGGGAAAGATGAAGGTCGTAAGATTCGTTTGGGGGCTGGTACAAGAGGGATAATTTGGGAGAGTGGTGTTGACCGTAGTCGACTTGCAATCCGTGAGCACAATGAGCAAGATGAGCAAGATGAAGAGGAAAGTCAATTAGCAAGCCAAAGCGAAGTTGGTGGCCCAAGTCAACAACCAACACAAGACAATGGCAAGAAGGGGAAGGGCAACGTCAAAGTGAAAGTTAAGGGTTCTCACCTTCCTCACATTGATGACATGATTCCCTGACCTTGATCGTGGTAGAATTTGGGCGAAGCTCGGAACCGAAAATACTATTTGGATACAAGGACTCGTGGGCTCGTCACTATCTATCAAACCTACGTAAGCATTTTCTATCTTGTACATATGTATTGTTGTGTATTTATGTAAAATCTCTTAATTGTATTGTCTCTCCTAATTGTAGGATCATAAGAAGGCTGTGCGTGTTTTAGAAACCAAGCCGCGGATGGTTGGGACTTGTCAGGAATGCGAAGAGGTCAAAGAATAGTAAAGGATTGGTCTATATGCTTTGGTTGAAAATTATGTGAAGCTTTGATTACATTCTTGTCAATTGCTTCGTCGAAAGGTATCATGGTGAAACCGATACCATGCACTTCCCTTTTGGGGAGATGACCTTCATCCCCGAAGATGCTCGAACATTCTAGGCTTGAATATTATCGGCAAATCAATTGCGAAGGAGTTGAGTCTCTAGACCTAGAATGGTCGAAGTTGCACGTCGACTAACAAGCTATTTGGTTGGGACTACAAAACTTACGTAGGAGAGCTTTTTATGAATCCACGTGCGGTAAGACAAAGACAATCAAGTTGACGCTGCTTAAGAAGAATTTTGAAAAGACAAAGAAAAGAAGTTTGGAGGATGGATGGGACCCTAAACAAATTCGTTATCTGCCAAGCACTGTTGTACATCTTGGGAACTAGGGTATTCCACGACACCAATGGCAACGGGGTTAGTGCGAACTACCTTGATACTTGGATCCGTTGGAAGATGTCTATGGATATTCTTGGGGCACCGCGAGTAATGGCACATTTGATGATGGAGATGAGAAGGGCCTCTAAGGCTAAAACCAACCAATTTGTCGGGAATTTCACTCTCTTTGCAGGTAAATTTGTTCTTAAACTTATGTTATTGTGTATATTGTTCATATGTACTCTTATCGTGAACTTAGAAACAAAACTTATTGCTTCACATTGGAATAGGTGTGGGCTTATGTACACTTCCCAACCTTGTTCAAGGCCTACCCCCCTCCTTGAAGATCATAGATCTTCCAGAACCCGATACGCCTCTAGCTAAGAGATACGAGTTCAACGGTACTCCAAAGCCCGGTAACATGGGGTGATCGATATGAGATTGGCTTTGGACGCAATGAGTACCAAAGATGTTGTGTTCGACCCTTACAAGGAGGCTAGAGGAAACCGGCAGGTTTTGAGGTTTGTAACGTTGCATTTTACCATGGGCCGTTGTTCCACCCAAAAGGATACGTTATGTCTAATCCTACGCGTGTGATGCGTCAACTTGGATATAAGCAATTAGCATTTTTCCAGGACGGCCTCTTTTCAATGTTTTGATCTCGACCTTTCTCGGTGTTATTCAACTCCAAATCGGTTGCATGTAAGTATGTTCAAACCGGACCCAATGATTGGAGGGATAGGGAACCACGTCGTTTGGTAGATTTTAGTCAGTGGGAAAAGTTGGAGATTGCTGAAAACGGTGATGAAGTTGATGCGATTACATGGAAGAGTACCTGGAATGGTCACATCCTTATGTCGTCCGCCCGGATGACGTCCAAGTTCCTCCCCAGAAAAACCCTCCGAGTTCAACTCCCGCATTGTAGGCACCCCCTACGATGACCCAACTAAATAACACCGTTGGATTGCTTGTAAGTATTGTTAATTGCTTATTTGTGTCGTTTAATATACACATAATCATATATGTATACTAATTATGTGTTTGTTATATTAAACTAGCGGCAATGCTTGGGAAAGGTCATCTGAATTCTGTGGAAGTTTTTTCATCATATCCGGCATTGTTTCAAACAAGATTCTACGCCGCACACACTGTTAGGAGTAGACAATATAAAACACAACTATGCCAAACACTTGCATCAAAATATGATTTAATGTTTACAATTCACACTTCAAAAAAAAAAAAAAAAATTTTGCGTACTAGTGAACAACATACATCAAAATTATTCATCGTCACTTCCACACGTATGAAGTTGCATCTTCTCCTACGGGAGAGGTTTTTTTGATAAGGCCAACGCATCCCAAAATTGGTGATTCTCCTCATACAATGCCATTCATCCCTTCCGAGATATTGGGATCTAGAGCCTTGTTTTTAATCATCCCACAAACAGGTGGCAATGGACAATTTTCTCTGAGTTTTAGAATAACGAAATGATTACCGTTCACGAACGCCAAAACAACTCTTCTCTTCTTAAGGGATCCTTCGCATTTTTTCCACTTTGGGGTAAATGTACATTCTACGGTGGGGGTAAAATAATGAACAACACATCTAAATGTATCCGCCACCAGATGCCCACAAAGCGGCATTCTCATCCAATATTGAAGGAAGAAAGTTCATCATTGTTCGGGCCCCAATACTTGAGCATGCATATCATCAAACCCCTCGCCTTCACCAAGCAATTGCTCATAAAAGCTCCTCTTGTTCACAAGTTGTTCGGCCATCCTCGTTCTAGCATATTTGCATGGTGTCATACCTCCTACTAACCGCCGTGTCAAAGATTCCTAATTGTTCGGTCACATGACATGATAGCCACAATTTCCATCTCCGTCGACATCATCCGTATATAAAATATACTCGCGAATAACCTCGGGAAGTTGGTCTATGTAAGACGTATCTTGGTATGATAACTTCTAATTGTCCTACCTGTTCGGGATCCTTATACATCTTCATATTACCCTTTTGTAACAATAATATATCCAAACCATCCTCTGCAATCTCTACACTTGCAATGTCTTCGATATGTGATGGGAGTCCGTGTACTTCCTTAGCCTACCCCTTCTCCTTCGAACTAAAACTACGTCAACTTTGCTATCACTTTGGTTTGTCACCTCCTAGATCGACTATGGGTATGGCTTCGGAATGGTCACCTTGTTGTTCTTTGTCACTAGATGATGTTACTTTTGGCGGCCTACCCCTTTTCCTTGGAACCTCCGCTAGATCGTCTATGGGTATGGCTTGAATGGTCACCTTGTTGTTCTTTGTCACTAGATGATGTTACCTTTGGCGGCCTACCCCTTTTTCTTGGAACCTCCGCTAGATCGGCTATGGGTATGGCTTGAATGGTCACCTTGTTGTTCTTTGTCACTAGATGATGTTACCTTTGGCGGCCTACCCCTTTTCCTTGGAACCTCCGCTAGATCGACTATGGGTATGGATTCGGAATGCTCACCTTGTTGTTCTTTGTCACCTTTGGATGATGTTACCTTTGGCGGCCTACCCCTTTTCCTTGGAACCTCCGATGAGTTGGATTTTGGTGTGGATACAGATTCTTGGGTTAGTTGTTGACTTAGCGGTTCCTTGGCGGCCTACCTCTTTTGTTTGGAAACCTGCGCTTCCACGAACCTTTGTTCCGAAATCTCACATGCGGTTAGATCTCGTTTCTTACTTGCCGCGAGTTCTTCTTCACGTTGAGTCATTTCTTTCAATTCTACCCTTTGTTTTTTCCTTTTTGTTTTAGTTTGTGGTCTTCTGTTGGATCTCCCTTTCTTGGCTCTTCGCTTTGTGCGATCCATGGACAAGCAATTAGCCTTAGTTGGCTCAACAAGACTTGTCGGCTTAGAGGTGCCACGAGTAAGCTTCGAAGAATTCCTTTGCCGTTCGTATCCCAAGGAGATTGCCCGGGATCTCCCGACGGGGGAGGGTCGAAAGATAGTTGCTTCCAAAACGGATCAATAACCTCCAAAGGTATCGAGTTTTTCATACTTCACAAGCATATGACGACATGGAAGCCCCAATGAAGACATGTCGGGACAAATACACACCTCCCCCGGTTTTCGTAATTTTTCTCATATTCCATTTGTCTCATCATATGTTTTATTGCCCAATGAGAGACGTTGAATTCTATTCCTTGAGAAAGTTACCATAACGAAGAAATGGAGTCATCCTTTCCATTGAGCTTTTCTCAAAAGCCTCCTTGATCCTATTGATATCTTGCTTAAAGTATTGCTCCATTGCCTCGGTGACCGTAACCACATTGCCTTGACCGGATTGGATGAGATCTTTAAATCTCCCATGAGCGGCCTCGGCTGCACTAGTTGCTTCCGTCTTGAAGTGTCTATACCTGTTTGTCCATGCACGTACAAATTTTCCTTAAACTTATCCAACCATTGAGTCCGACAATACCGGGACGGCGGTCGGATAAACTTCGTTCCAATCGGCAATAAACTTCTCCAATCTCTTTTCGTACATAACCTCGGTAAGAGACCAATAAACTTTCTCCCAATCTCTTAGAAATTCCAACCAATTTTTATGATTTTCCGCATGTTCTTTGTCCACTCGCTCCTTTATCTTGCCTCTCTCATCTTCTTCTTCTTGGGATAGTTTGTTCTTTCGAACATCTTCCTCTAGTTGTACCATCATTCTCTTCTTAATATCCGCCTTTGCGGGTTCAAACAAGGCATGGAAAGTTTTTATCACATTATTACGTATATGATATGTACATAGGAAATTTTGTGCGTCCGGGAAGACGTCGGATATTGCTCTCATTAATGCGGCATCGTTATCAGTTACGATGACCCTCGGAAGTTGATTTTCCCGGAAGAACAACTTCAATTGTCGTAATGCCCAATGATAATTATGGTCCCTCTCGTTTCCATTAAACACCAAGTCAATGTGAATGTTACCTTGTCCGAGGTTTGCCCCACGATGTTGAATAACGACATATTGTATTTGTTTGTCTTGTAGGTGCAATCCATCAAAAGAACACCACAACATGTATTTGCCAAGTTTGTGAAAGCAACGGATGCGAAATGAATATTTGAAGGGGCTTGTTGTCGGGCCCTCTTTTAATGATACGCGTGTAGTTGTGATCCCGGGCTATCTTCTCAAATTCTTGCATAACGGACCTCCCTTCCCATTCCACCCTCCTAATAGTTGCTTGTGCACTATAAATTGTACGTAGAGAAGACACGTTAGTCTCTTCCTTTTCCTTGAAGCCTATGAGAATTTGTCTCGGTTTGATAAGTGCTTTGGTCAATCTCTTTACATCCTCGAACTCGTCAGGTTTTAGCTTCGCAACTAAGGAGTGACCAACAAAATCTTTCGGATCCCGATGGTTATGACAGCCACATAAAACCTCACAGTCCCATTTGTTCATGTCATTTGAACGGAATACAAGCTTAAAAGGGCAATCATTCTTCCTCGTACGAGTCTTGTATACCCTATTAGTCTTCTTTGGATATACATAATCCTTTTTCTCTTGTGGCTATTCTTCTCCTTGTATTTCCCACTTCTCTCATAAGCCATCTCAAAACGCCTCTTCGAACCTTCGGTGTTCCTCACCAACACACACATGTTCTTAAGAGCCGTCTCTTTAGCCCAAGCGATTGCTTCCTTTCGATCAGTTATTCCTACATAAAAACAATTTCGCATTCATTAGAAGGTTCACTACTAGCAATCCATTAGTAATGTTCAAGATACTAGGTGAAAAGTATTATTTGGTCACATCTTAGGAGGGATTTTATAGCATTCCGACGTATCCCGATAAAGCGGCTTTGCATTTGTTGGATCAATATATGGCACCACCTAAGGATCCAATGAAAATTAGTTCCAAACAACATTAAAACACTATGCCGGAAACCTGTACCGGCATGCTCGACAATTGTTCCGGCATAGTATAAGTTTACCAAAACGGAAGACCAAATTTGAAACCTATTCCGGCATATGTGTTTCGTAAGACTACAACGGAAGCAATGATGCGGCATTATCGTAACATATTGTTCCAAGCCGGTAAAAATTCCGGCATTGAAAAGTAATCGATATTGAATCTTGGAATTTAGCTTTGGAAAACATTTATTCCTGCATGTTTTTTTTTTTAGGTACCGGCATTGAAAGGTTGTAACTTAACAACGCGGTTACATTGCCGGCATTATCGATAGTGATAGTACCACGCCGGTACTAAATTCGGCGTTAATGTTTATTAAGTTTCAATGCCGGTTTTGGTTTGGGATGGAATTGTTTCCTGTATGTTTTTCATTCAATACCGGCATGGTAGACGATAAATGAAACCATGCCGGTTGAATATTCCGTAGTATATTCCTTGTTAGGTAAAAAGGTTAACTCTGTACCGGCATAGTTTTTTGGTCGAATTCTATGCCGGTTGATAATTCAAATTGGGGGATATAAGTGTACCGGCATGGTCGTAGTATGAATACAATGCCGGTACGTGGACTACCGGCATGGTATTCATAAAACTACCATACCGGCACCGAGGTTTTTCAGTTGAAAAAATGGCGGGTTTAAAGAAAAAATTGGATTTTTCGACATCTTAACAGCTTTACCTGTGTGTTGGGGATGCTAGTATGTTGTGCAAGTTTACTTTCTTGTGTTGGTTCTTCATGAAACTCTCCATACTCGTCAAAATCATCATTCAAGGGTGTTGGCTCAACAATGAGTTGCAATTGAGAGTTGTTGTCGTTAGCTGAAGATTCAAGATATGCTCCTTGTTGTAGTTGAGCTAAAGATTCGCAGCGTGACAATCCTCTCTTCACAATCATCCTCCATTTTCCACAAAAAATTTCTCTCTCAAAATATTTTTCCCTCCTTCTACTCTCACCTCACTCACCTAAAAACAAATAAAACACACACTAATCATTTAACAAAATCTTAAGATTTTACTAATTATTATTAACCACTAAACCTGATTAGTGAGGGGTAGATTAGGATTTAAAAAAATACTTAGATAAGGGGTGACCCAATTGATATACGGATCCAGTTTTTGTCCTTTTCTTGTATCCCCCAATTACTTTTTATATCCCCCAATTTGCGTTCTTTGTGAAATCCTTAAGGGTATTTGTGAAGACCCTTGAAAATGAGGGGTATTTTTTCAACTTCCACAAAAAAAAAAACTCTTGTAACGTTTCCTCCTAAATCTTCAAACTCTTTTTCAGTATCTCAAATCTACCAGATTTGGTCCGATTTTTCGGATCTTCTCGGTTGGATTTGAATACAATTACTTGTAATTATATGTAAATTACTTCTAAATAAAACAATCGTTTTATCAAACGATTTTAGGTTTTTAGTATGTATTTATTTTATCCTGGTTTTTATATGCCATTTAGATTACTTCTTGTATATTTACTGAGAAGAATTCCATAGCCTTTTGGCGATTCATTCGATTACATCAATCATTTCAAATATTTCATCCGGGGCAATCTACTTTAAGCATGACATGATTCTCGCATCTATGTGAAGAACAAGGGCTACCGAAATTGATTGTGGTAACAATATTTTGCGCAAATTACTCCCTATTGGGACACTTAAATCTTATTGAAGAAGAAGACAATTCAAAATGGCAGATTACTAAATTACAAGCCAATCACAAGCCATTCATCCGGCATCATCGGATTTATCTTTGAAAACCATGTATTTTTGATATTTTATCATTTTATTTTTCCATGTTTTTCATGATTGATTTATTTGAAGATGATGTATGAATTCTTACTATTTTAATGAAATCAAAAAGTAATCTTGTTCCTTAAAAAAAAAAAAAAAAAAATCTAAATTGAGTCTTGGTGACAAACCTGAATCGTCTAATGTTAAAAAGCACTAGCAAAGACGCGCGTGTAACACGAGTGCCGTTTCATTTCAAAACTAGAAGTGATGGTATAATGCGAACCAAATCACTTACTTACCAACATTAAAACTATTAAAAAAAAAGTGAACGTACAACTAACTGCAACTGTGCCAGGCCATACATCAAACTGTTTCATGCATTTGTACTCTGACTAGAACACCGCTGCCACGGTTGGAGGCAGCGACGGAACCAGGAATTTATGTTTGGGTGGGCTAAAAAAATTTTTCTCGAACTCTGAACTTAATTTATCTCAACTGCGAGAATGACAACTGTAGTAATATACTTAAAGCGAGTATGGGTATGCCACACGATCTCTTTTCCTTGGAGCACAAAGCTTGGAATCAAATTTTTTCAGCTTGTAACTAATATAAGAGACGAATAATTTGCGTATCGAAAATAATAATCCTGATTTATTTAGCGGCCGAAGGCCGCCCAATTTTTTTCTAGTTTCAAAAGTTATTATAGGGATGCAAAAATATTTGGAGTTTGTACATATACGCATAATAAGTCATGACATATTGTATTTTTGTCTCATGAATACACTGCATTTTTAGATTATACATAGATATACATAAAATTGTAGTCACTTCATAGAAGAAAAATTAATTTTTGGACAAACACTTGCTTTTTTTCTTTTTTTAAAGGTGGACAAACGCTTGCTTAGTTAAGGACAAGACACCCCCATTTGACACAGTTTTATTTTATCAAACTGACACGTAATAGGTGAGCCCATTCAATACCTGATTTTAAGAAACATAGTGAATAATTGTTTTTCCCTATAGCCTTTGAACGGTTGAGATGCTATTCAAAAATTAATCCATATGGGACCGGGTTCCAAAATCTTCTGATTTCTTCCACGCAGAATCATATCTTAACAATTAATGGGCTAATTAAAATTTACACCTGGGCTAAATTTTACAAATGTTAAAAATTACACTAACAAAACATCTTTTTAGAAATTTTGGGGTGGGTTGCAGCCTGGGTAAGCCACCCCCTAATACCGTCCCTGGTGGGAGGGCCGACCGAAGAAAAACGAAACACGCACCTGATTGCATAGCGCGTTGTATATCTTTTTTTTTGTCAGATATTATTTTTGAGGCATATACATCGTTTTAGTGGTTGCATAACCAAATTAGTGGATGCATGAACCAAAATACGACTGTATAAACTGTTATGCATCCTTTGTGGTGGGTCCATAATTCGTAATGCATCTTTTCTTTTCTTTTTGGAATGATATTTTTAAGCATATACTACTTCCATTATAGAAAAAGAAATACTTTCACAATTTTATTTTTGCCTAAAAATAGGCCAAATTGAAAAAGTGAAATTATCACTTTTCCTGAAACAAAATGAAAGTATCACTTTTTCTGAAATAGAATGTGAAAGTATCACTTTTTCTGAAACAGAATGTGAAAGTATCACTTTGTGGTGGTTTGCATAATGGCTATGCATCCAATTATCGAGAATTGTGCCTAAAGTGAAAGTATCATTTTTCTTAAAAACGGAGTGAGTTTATCGTTTTATTAGTTGCAACGGGAAATTAATTGATACATAAACCAATATATGGCTACATAAAGTATTATGTATCCTTTGTGGTGGTTTGCATAATAGATATATACATTTAATCTTTTCTAAAATTGTGCCTAAAATGACAAACACCTCCGAATTTTTCGTAAAAACTCTAAATTTTATATTGTTGTTTGTACTCATTGCGTAACCTTTCCAACGAGATAAAATTTGTAAAATTCCAAGGCACGGATTTTTAGATATGTTATATTAAAGTTTTGTTGCCAATTATACCCCTAAAGAAATAGGATACATAAGAGCAGTTCCCATGGGATGAACAAACTCAGGGTTTGTTCATTTTGCTCCCACTATGGCATTAACAAACATGAAAAATGGATGTTCAAATCATCAAATCTGTTGCTTTGAACATTGAGTCGGAACATCGAGCGCGTCTGTGTTAAAGACGGGCGGCATTGCTACCTACGCTGGCGTCCGAAGAAATAACGCCCGCGTTATTATTTCCAGCGCGCGTTTTCACTAATAACGCCGGAGTCCGTATCAATAACGCCAGCGTCAGTCCCAATGGCGCCAACGGCTCAATCTGAACGGCTGGAAAACCCTTTGATCCAACGGCTACATTTTTTGAAATCTATAAATACTCCTCATTTCAACTCTAAATTCACACATTCTTTCCTTTTAAATCATCTACAAAAATGCCTCCCAAATTTCGTTCTGTTAGATTCACTAAAGAAGAGGATTTAGCTATTTGCAGAGCCTACGTTTTTCAAACAAAAGATGTTGCCGCTGATGTTGCTACCGGTAGGAATGTATTACAATCGACGTTCTGGTAGAAATTTTTTGAAATGTTCGCTGCTGAAACGATGTACATCATAGGCGTGATTGTCAGGGATTAGCGCATCGTTTTAGTGTAATTAGTTGTGATGTATCGGAGTTCATCGCTCAACTAATGGAGAATCACAAAAATAAGCTCAACGGTGAAGCCGAACATGAAGTGGAACCCAGAACTCTAGCGATGTGGCCAGCATCTCACCGCGGTCGTCAGTTCGAATTCCATGCTTGTTTCAACATTCTTAGGGTGCTCATCAAATACGATCCCTACATCACCCTAGGAATTCCACCACCCGCCGAGAACTGACGCCGCATATGTAGTTGTTGTTTTAATCTGATGTATTTCTTTTATTCTCATGTATGGTGTGGTTGTTCAATGCAGTATGTTTTTATTTATGAAATTGATGGTGCTATGTTTAATCGGGGGAAAAATTAAATTACTTGATATTGATGGTTTTAGATAATCGTAATAACACAAAATAAACAACAAATTAAATAACATAATACCATAGTGAATCGATTTGTCCTACAACTTCAATCATCCCACTCCACCAAAAACACCTGGGACATTCCCAGAAATGCCTTCCATATGTGTCTTCTTTAGAAGAAGTCCGCAAATGCATAAAAGTCCTACAACCGGGCTTTGAGCATGAACTGATTCTCTGTGGACAATGTTTGTATTCGTGATCTCCATATCCACAATGCTTGCAGTGTAATAACTCCTTCTTCAATTTGGCTTTAAGTTTGAAGCTTTTGCATAGTGTTTCAATCTTTTCTTCTTCTTTTTTAATCTTCATAGCATCATCTAGCATATGTGGTTCCTACGGACAATTGGGATCTTGACATTGCAAATACGAGCTTTTTCGGTTGTGATTCAATCACCATTCGATGCGTGAACAACCTTCATGCAGACACTTTGAATACATCCAAGGACATTGCATAAGACGTGGTTATCCATGAAACATAATGGGAAAACCTCTTTTGCTTCGACACATAATATTTGCTTCGCTCTGCCTTTAGAAAACATGGTGGATGATGAGAAAGAAATCGGTTGGTTTGGTTTAGAATAAAACCTAATGTATTTATAATAGAAAATATGCGTTGGTATTTCAAACGGGCGCTCAAAGGAAAGTCGCGGGCGATTTTACTGCAAACGCCAACTGCTAAATTTCCATTTCCAACGGCAAAATTTTCTTTCTCGACCTATAAATTTCATTCCCCCCATCTCCAAAATCACATCTTTTTTTTTTTCGTACATCTCTCCTCCTTTGCAGAAATGTATGTTAGAAATCGTGGTCCCAAGTTTACTCAAGAAGAGGATATAACTCTATGCAAAGCATATTTCTTTCATAGGGCAATCACTGGTGTTATTATTTCTCATGTGAGTTCTTTTTGGGAGAACGTTTCTTCAATGTTCGTCTCATTGACGGAAACCCAGAAACCGAGATGCTCGTCGATTGCGTGCTCGTTTTCATTCTATTAGGCTTGTAGTCCAGCCATTTCTTGCCTGGGTAATAGAAATTGATCGAGAAAAGTTTAGCGGTGTAATCGAAGATGAAGTGATCCAAACAGCTCTTGATAATTGGGAGGAAGCTCACGGTAAGCCTTTTCGTTCAGAAGCGTGTTTGAGAATTCTAAAAAGATGGTCCATCTCAAGCACATCGTTCTTCGCACTCGAATGCCGCTGCGAATTTACAATGGAAGAAGATGTTGCTCTTGTTCGATGTTGGTTACATCGTATGGTGAGACCAATAAACAATGACAATTTGCAGGAAAGAGTATTGGTACATTTTGTAGCATCACGGAATGAAGCCATAAGCTTGATGAAGAGCATAGAACTAAGAATTGTATTCATCACTAATGAAGTCAAACATTATACGGAAGTATTGTGGATGGTTCATCGTAGCAATTCTGATATCCAACGAAGAACTGGAAATCATCGCTCATACCAAATTTACCGAAGAAAGCGGGAGAGAGTTTAGGCCTTTTTAATGCTACGAACTTTACAGAGAGAATGTCGTTGGATTTGATGTAGTTGGATTTTTTTTGTTGTGGTTTATTAAAATGTAGTTTGATGTTATTTTCAAGTTTAAATTGTAATAAATTTCACTTAATCTGAAGTGGAAATATATTTTGAAATATAAACATTTTCATTCTTTGATATTACTGCCAATTCTTTTACAGATATAAACTTAGACAATAATAAAAACTTCAATAAAAATCAAGTACAAGTTTTGGCCTCCTGTTTATCTTCATTTGACATATTTTCCATTCAACGCGCTCTTTGTCAGTTTCACCTTTGTTTTTGAATTTTTTGTTGTTAACTTTCAAAACTGGATCTCTTCTTTGCCTTTTAGCGGAACCTTTTCTTGGAGCAACTTCTAAAACTTGCACTTCTCTTTTACAATTTTCAATCTTTTTCAAACTCCCACATATTTTAGAAACAGCAGCTTCAAGTTTTGCATCACAGAAAAGTGTGATCGCCTTTTCATCCATTTTATAAGAGAAAATTCAAGTGAATTTTGGTGTGAGTGAATTGTTTGAAGATGGTGGTAATTTATAGAGCTAAAAAGCGAAATTCGAATTTTAAAAAACTACCTATTGGCGTCAGACGCAATGACGCCGGCAATATATCTTGTGACGCCGAGTTGGTTTCTCTAACGCATGCGTTTTTCCTTCTAACGCTCAATGCCTTACCATAGTGGAAAACCTAGTTTGGTCATCCACTGGCTCTACAAACGAATGGGTTTGTTTATTCCCTTAGGAAATGCTCTAAGGAGTTATAGTAATTGGACTAAAAGGAAGGGATGTTTTGGTATTATCAAGTGCACACTACCAAAATCTTTTTTATCAAATTGCAAATTTATGTGAGGTTTCATTTAACAAAAAAGTGATCATAAAAGGGACTCACTCCCTTCGGACCCTCCGGTTGGTCGGTCGAATCAAATGGAAACATCCAAACTCATCTAGTCATAGAAGCTACAACACGAAAAAACTAATTACAACCCAAGTTTTAATAAATAAAAAAATACAATTGATGAATCATGATGTTTCCAAGATATTTGAATACTGCTTTACCAATGTGCATACAAAAGAAACCTGAAATAATTTCGCTACAGTTGATATCTAGACAATGCAACAATGGGGAACTGGACGCACTTTGTTATTTACACCCTAAAGAATCAAAATGCCTAAACTGGAAGAGCCCATTTCTTAACATCGGTTGCCCATAGATCTCAGTTGTTGCCTTCCACCGGCTACATCAATGATGTCAGGAAGGTACCTGGACCATCAAAACAATCAAATGTCAGAACAATTTATTTAATATTTTCACTATAATTGAAGGGTCTTCTTTTATATACCCCGGAAAACACTATCGATACCCCCAAGTAGTTGAACAACAGTTAAAAACTAGTTATTAGAAAATTTTATAAAAATTTGATTTTTTTATATAAACCTTCCCCTTCCGCTAATAAAAACCGTGACTATATTTAAAAATTATAAACCCTAAATTTAGGTCTTGTCTGCCCATGATATGAACTCTCTCACCTGATTAATTTGTCTCTAGCTAATCCCCTTTGTATATCTCACCCATACGATAGACGTTAGTAATACACACCACTAATTGAACAAATTCTATTTTGAAATTCACCATCTTATACGTCACTATTGTAATAAACTTGAACCTCGGTTCCATAATTCACTTTTTTTTTTCAACTTAGGTCTAGACCCAATTGAGCATTCAGAGTTCGTTGAGGTTTTTAATAGAGATGTACAAGAAGGTGAATTATTTGGGTGTTCGTATTAAGAAAAGAGTTTTATTATGATAGTGGTGGTGTAGAGAGGATTCAAGTAGATGAATGAGAAGTGTTAATCGTTGTTATCCATTTTGGGTTTGATATTGAATTCTCATGTTGTGGTATTGTTGGTAATGACGATGATGATGGTGGTGGTGTTGATTATTGTTGGAAATAATATGCGGTTTCGGTTTTTCGGAAATCCTGCTCATGCGACAAACACAATAATAATAAGAAGAGAGTTAGAAAGAATTATCGGATCGGTTGATCGAGGCGAGGTAATCCTCTTTCCTTAAAGACAATTCATCCCCGCATACGGTACTCACGGTTCTACGAATGTCGCCTTCTAAGATATAATGATCATGCCTTATAGTAAGTAGCACTACAATACTATTAGGCCGGCGAATGTTGACGATTATTGTGCTCTTAAATGACTCTGACTCTTGACTTGAAAATCTGATTTTTGTTCTCTTCTAACTTTTTTAAAACCAAAACTAAGAGATGGTTTATATAGAGTCAATGGTGACTCTACAAGGTGTATTTTCATCCATAGGTGACTCATCATGTCTAATAGTGACTCTCCATAACACTTGTGCACTAAGTGTCTTATGGTGAAAAGGCATGACATTTAAACACACCTCTTGAAATTAAAACTTCCAAAACCAATTTTTTCACTCACATAATAATTTTTCACTTAAAATTCCAACAATCCCCCACATGAGTGAAAATACTGACTCATCAAAAACTTACAAACTTTTAAGAGCACAAGCAGAAAATATAATGCATCGATAAATGGTAGCTTGTGGCTTTGAACCAAACCTAGTGAAAATCTACCGAATTTACTAGCCAATCAGTGGACGCGATGTCGTTGAACTGTAAGCCGTTGATGTAAATCGATACAATAAATCTCACACATTACATCTCCTTATAATCACCAAATTTTCGGTTGTGTTCATTTCGTCCATGAACCTTCTTCGTATTCTATGAGTGCTCTAGATTAACCTAGCCTTTAAAGTTATCATAGAAGCGGCCCCACTTCTCACTCATATATGTGATCTCCTATTTGAAAGTATCCTACCATACTTTTCTTAGTTAGACTAAGTTATAGGAATCATTAAGAGAAAATCTCAACCTCTTACATGACATGCAACACTGACTCTTATCATAGGAATGGGAAAGAGAAAATCTCTTTCAGTGTTATCTGGCTAGTTCGTCACAACTTAGTTTACCCTTTTGAACCTAGATCATGGGATCTCCAATCGCTCAGGTTGGGTTACCGCTGCAACTTACTCGTTAGTAAGGCTATAATCACGTTCCCCTCGATGATGCAATTTTAAGCTCTCTCTAGAATTCGTATACGTTGTCGACTTGATACAATTCTCAAACACTATTTCTTTTAGATGTGCGCACATTTGAGAGCAATTTCTTTATGATTACGTTGACCTCATATTTATAGGAACGCACCATAACACCTTATAGGAACCCCCACATTTTGATGAATTTATCATCTCACTACACCATTTTAAGGATTTTGCAACCCATATTTGCAACGGAACTAGGTCTGTTGCAAAATTGTTGTTGCTAATCCCCGTTGCTAATTTTTCGCAACGGCTATGATCTGTTACGAATTTTGCAACCGCGCAGGTAAGGTTGTGAATTGCAACTGCGCTTTGTTCAAGCGTGTGAAGCGCGTGTGTGGTCGGAACACTAAAGCTTATTTTTACGCCCAAATCCAAGTCTGGTCAACTCTTTTTTTTTTCCACCCCTTCATCTAATCCGCCTTATCTTTCCTTCCTTGGATTTTTCTCATCCACATTTTTTTTCATTTTCTTTCTTCTTCGAGTTGCAGCTCCAAGAACCCTAGTTCAACAACAACTTCAAACCCTTATAACCAGATCGATAACATGACCACCATCAATCACTTCACTTCTCAAGACCACATCTCAGATTCAAAAGCAAACCCTAGTCTCTTCTTCAACCGACTTCTTCTTAATCAAGAGCTTCAGATCCGCTTTCACAAAATCGATTGAACCACATCAACCCTAGGTCGATCTGCAGGTAATAATAGTTTTGTTCTGTGTATATGTTGGTTTTAGGTTTATGTTTTCTAATGGATCTCATTTGTATTTTTATTGTAGTTGGAAGCATCAATTTGAGATTTTAGGTCATTTGTGAGATTTGGAAGCATCGATATGATAATCATGTAATAAGGTCATCTTTTTGTTCTAGTTTTATGATTTGGGTTCCATTTTAGGTTGGTTGTCTATGAGATTTGGGTTTTTATTGTTTTCGATTTTGAATGGTTCTCACCCGAGGATGGAACTAAGAGATCACGACAAGCTTGGTTCACTTCATGATGTAGTGGTGGTGGTGGTGATCTGCAATTCTTTATTGATTTTGTTAATCATAGTTTGGTTTATTTTAGTTGTAATTCTTTATGATTCAATTGTGGGTCACATAAATTTTATGTTTAAGGTGTTAGATTCAATTTTCCATTATTGATTTAGTTCCAAAATCAGGGATGCAAAATCAATTAAAATTGATGCTTGATTATGAATTTAAATGGAAGATTGTATCCTTTTAAAATTCCTTCAGCTGGTTTCAAACAACAACGTTAGTCTTGATATAGGTGGTGGAATTGATATGCCTGGTGTTGGGGTTGATATTAGTACTGGTGGTGGTGGTGTTAGTATTGATATGTCAGTGGGGGTGACTACGGAGTTGTGGGGGAATATTTTAGAAATAGACACATTGGGTATTTTCAGTTAGCCAATTCTAATCAGTTTCTTGTTGAATCACAAGTTTGTTGTTGTAGGCTCTGGATAAATGCCAACTCGGAGAAGAAGTAGGGAGAAAGATGTAAAACTTGATGCTTCAGGTATTTCCTTTGCGACATTTAAAGTTCACAATTCAAAGTAGTTGTTAAGCTGCAACTTCCAACACCTTTAATGAAATAGTTCATTACAATCTTTTTGCCTTAAATGTGATTTTTTCGTAATCTGAAAGAGCTAGTTACTCATTATTCTCGGGTGTATTCTCTTCTTTTTGGAATCTACCACATTATCAAACTCATAGTGCACTTGTGGTGATGCTCTTTAGAATGTCTAGACCGAGACTGTCCTTGAATATCCTTAGGAGGAAGGTTCATTTATGATCCTTTGTCTCTCTAAGTGATTTAGATAATATATGATAGCTTATCTTTGGATGATTTTATACTTGTGCATACTCCAAAAAGAAATTAACTTATGCGCAAATATATTATAGGCCATTGATTAATTTTTCTTAAACTCATGGTTGCTTATACAAGTTATGCTCGAAGAGGGGCCATGCTCTCTGAGCTTACTTAATAAGTTTTTACTTGGTTTTTTTGTTGGTTCCTATCACATTTCAAGAGGATATCCATCTCCCTTAAATTATCATTTCTTCCCTGAAGTCTTGTTGCACGTAGGTACTTCTTCAGTATGTGTTCATTAAACTCCAATTTTAACTCGAGGCAAGACATTATTAATCCTTGTTCTCTTCTTGTTGCACGTAGGTACTTCTTCAATATGTGTTCCTTAAACTCCAATTTTAACTCGAGGTAAGACATTGTTAATCCATATGCGCTTTTTGTGTGGTCACATGTCAATAGATGAAGTCATCTGCTGTGGAATTACATATGCCAGGTATATATAATCATTTATCTTGAATATGCGATTACCTCTCGTACCATCAACTAGCTAGTTGTGTTACTTCAACATGTAATATTAGCATTTTCAAATGCTAACTTTAATTTGCAGGATGATCTTGTTTCTCCAGTGTTTTTGTCCTTCCATGATGTGGTTTCTAGTGAACAAATTAGTATTGCTTATCTGGTCGTGTTCTTGCTAATTGGGTATACATTTTCTCATTGCAGTTGGTCTTTTCTTTGAGGCCGTTGATGTTTGCTTCAAAATTTGTTCTTTTTGGAGATCATTTGCGTCTACCGCCACTCGTTGAGGTTTATTATCCAAGTCTTCTCTAACTGGGAACTTGAATCTTTCAGCTTTCTAATGCTTTACTAAAGACTTCGTACTAGACGTTCTTATTCTACTCTCTTATTATTAGAGCACAGTGGCTCGAGAAACTGGTTTGGGAGTCATCTTGTTTTGCAGACTTTTAGAAGCACAAGAGTTGGTTATATTTTGAGGCTCCAAGCATTAGTAATTTAAATATATTTTATAAGACTAATTTATAAATGTTTTTATATGCAATACCGAATGTGTTCTGGTGTGATGGAACTATCCAATGCATTAATATATGGTAATAGATTGCGTTGTGGTTCCTCCCAAGTAGCAAATGCGAAACTTAGATTTTTCGAGTTTGAAATCTAGTACACCATGGCTGAAAGAGGTTAGACTAAATAATTTCCTTCATTTCCCCTCTTCTATGATTGGCTATCGCTCATGTTTTTTTTTCCATTTACACATGTGTTGGATAAAAACAGATCCGTAGTATTAATTATACCGGCACATAATCTCTTTCTTTTTCTTCCTTGTGTTGCTTAGATTTGATGGTCCTTCTAAATAAATTGTGAATTGCCTATCACTACTTAGATATGTTGCATGCACTGGAGGAAAAAGACAACAAGACAGGTCAATAACCCAACAGAGGCTTATATTGTAGCTGAGGTATGACCCCAATAAAATACATTTGATTATTTCTAATAGGTTTGTTGTTCTTTGACCTATTTGCTTAACATTTTCGTTGATCATAGCATTTGATTTTTCGATTTGTAAATTCAGTCTCATGTCTGAATTATTTGTTCGATGGAGCAATTTCATATATTTAGAAATTATTATACAAATCACGTAAGAATTGGTGAGCAGTAGGTATTATTGGGGAAGATATTGGCATCATTTCCCCTTATAACTCACAAGTGAGTCTCATCGACGTGATGTTGGAACGTTGTCCGTGGAGATGCATACCATCGATAAACACCATGTAGTATTCTCACCCTCATTTTCTAAATGGTGCTTTTTAGGAAAATTTACCCAGTCATTTTTACTATCACCATTCGGCCTATCTAGTGCTACAAGGAAAATGCAATCTTCTCGACTTCATAATAGGAACGAAGGGAGTATCTTTGGATATCCGATTGGAAGAATTTGTGATGCTTTGTTGTGCAGTTAATTGAATGATGCTCTGTTGTGAGATCGTAAAGGTTGGAGAACAAAGCAAAGAAAGTTAGTCCCTTAGGCTGCAATATTTGTAAGTTAATGTAGTATCTCCTTATAGTGATTTAAGTTATAAGAACTTAGGAATTTCAGAATTTTCTATGAATCGAACTTAGGAACTAAGTATGTTTCTATGTATACATCAGTTTGTTGTGATACTTGGTATACATTTGTATTAAACACTCATACTTCTTGTTAACTTCAATTGAAGAATCATTTTTTCGTAATGATGAATATGTGGAAATGAAATTGAATGAATGTGTCAGAGTTTGTATGTGTATGTCTGGATTTCAATGAATGACATAGTTTGTATATGGAGAACTGGGTAACTGCAGGGGGGTAAATGTGACTTTTTTTTTTCTGTTGCAAAAACTTAGCAATGATGCTTTTCTGTTGCTAAATTAGAACTAGAACCAATAACATTTAGTTCCGGATAAGGGTATTCATGTAACTAGAAACAACTTAGCAACGACAGACTCCGGTTGCGAATAAACACGTTCGCAACGGCACCGTCCGTTGCGAATCCCCGTTGCTGACCAAGAATCGCAACAGATCTTATGCCGTTGCGAAAAAATGCAACACGTTATTTTGCAACAGGCATCTGTCGTTGCGACTCCCAGTCAGCAACAACCAGGGGCCATTGCTAATCCTTAAAAATGGTGTAGTGTCTTAACATTTCTGTTGTATGACAACCACCCCCACAATTCTGTGGTGTCCTAGTTTGCTTAACAAAAATGAGGTGCCAAAGTAAAAGTACAATTCTCATATTTCACTGACCTATGAGAAACGTAAATTCCAATAGTCTCTAACAATTTCGTTGATCAACTGATCAGGATACTTGAGTATGGAATCACTCAGATTATCAAGGACTTTGTCTTATCCCCAAATTTTGACGCTCTTAATGTCGTGAAATAACAAATTTGGAGAACTAAAACGTCCCCATAGCACTGTCATGCCTCGTGAACACCAATGGGGATCAAGGACTTCTTAATACTGTCAAGGTTTATCACCGTAGACATACTCCAAAAAATAACCATACCAATACACATCATTGGCTTGCCACAGCCACACCCACAGGTGCTGGCTATTAATGATGATGGCTATTAAATCATTAATTCATCATTTTCATAAAAATGATTTCTGAAGTGATCGGTCCCCTTGTGGAGTCATATACAGGTTTGAAGGACAATCACATTCTTTGATTTCCTTTTCTAATCGGCACTACCGATCATTACTTCAGTTGTAAGCAATCATGGTGCCTATTCCAAATATCAAACTGAATTTTAAATTTTTAAGTATTGTACATGGAACTCTTTCCATTTCAAAATAATTCAAATGGATTAGTTTTTTATTAGATGGAAACTGGTCAACCCTTGTTATCAGAGTAGTAATCGATCCATCCAATAATGGGACTTACTTGCATCTTTGGTTAATTCAGGCATAACTATAACATCATTCACATTGGTATACCAAGTCTCCTGAATAACCAATCTCCAATTCATTACAGTGTATCCATTAAATTGCACTGAAATGAACTTCAAATCTTACGTTAGCCACAATGTGATACGAAGTCCCCAAGTCGCTAACTTTTCTTAATATTGTCCGCGTTCTTCCATTTTCAAAATTATCGTTAAACCATGTGAATACATACCATCAAGAAATTTAATTTAAAACCCTTTCCCCCACGATTAATGGCACCCCGCAAATGTCATGAAATGACGGTTTTCAATATACAAGGGAGATTTGTAGTCAAACACATGTGGGTTTCAGTCGGTTCCTTGTCCCCATAACCAAGACGATTCTAGTCACCATCATCCCAAGTAACCAATTTCCTTGTTGACATACTTAGACCAGATTTTGCCACCGCATCTGTGATGGTCTTCAGTCCCATTATAGATACTGCTTGTCTCTGCTACAGAGCGCATCTCTCTGTTTTCATTTGTGGTAAATAGACCATCTTTACACATAAGTGGTGATGACACCACTTGCAACACCTGAACCACCCTTCTTTTGATGAATGGTGACGGTTCACATTAAAAGGAGTAACCCTTCTAGTAAAAGATGCCTTTTCACGTAGTTGAATGCATGACTCAAAACTGATTGCGTTCATGTTAAAAATGAACCGACACATTAAATAGGTACCTTTTTCTCAAGTGATCATTTGAAAATCCAAAAAGTGTAAATCATGTATCCACTTCATACCAAATCTTATGTTTCAAAGTTATTCCATATTACTGTTCACATGGCAGTTATCGTGATCAGCCACTTGAAACGGAAACAGTTCTCAGGATATTAATAAACTTACCAACATATTGTCCTACTTTTCACACAACAACATGGGAGATGCATGGCATATTATCCAAACTCATATTGTGACAACAACATATACATGCATGATATCAGAAAATTAGGGAGACAGTATATTTGCGAGAAAATCATGCGAACACAAAAGTTATCCAGGGGGATCCAAACGAAATTAACTAACATGAAATTCGTGAGAAAACCAAAAATATGGAAACCATGAATTGTATTTAAGATTGTTGGAAATAATATGCGGTTTCGGTTTTTCGGAAATCCTTCTCATGTGGCAAACACAATAATAATAAGAAGAGAGTTAGAAAGACTTATCGGATTGGTTGATCGAGGCGAGGTAATCCTCTTTCTTTAGAGACAATTCATCCCCGCATACGGTGCTCATGGTTCTACGGAGGTCGCCTTCTAAGATACAACGATCACGCCTTATAGTAAGTAGCACTACAATACTATTAGGCCGGCGAATGTTGACGATTACTGTGCTCTTAAATGACTCTGACTCTTGACTTCAAAATCTGATTTTTGTTCTCTTCTAACTTTTTAAAACCAAAACTAAGAGATGGTTTATATAGAGTCAATAGTGACTCTACAAGGTGTCTTTTCATCCATAGGTGACTCACCATGTCTAATGGTGACTCTCCGTAACACTTGTGCACTAAATGCCTTATGGTGAAAAGGCATGACCTTTAAACACACCTCTGTTTGAGGGTGAAAACGGTTTCTGCTGATTTTGGTAATTTCGAGTGTGTGGGTGAGAAACGAATTTAAACCCTAAACAATGTACCGCAAGGGAGTACTTTAGATTCGGGAGATCAATCTGTACAAACCGTCCTAAACCAAGAAATGGTCGTTCCGGACTTGCTTCGGTCACAAAGTGAATGAGAAGGGTTGGTTTTGGGGAGGGAAGTGAAGAAAGTGTTGAGACCAGAATAATTGATTCTCGTAAGAGTAGTTGTTTTATGACTTGTATCGAAAGTGGGAAGCTAATGATGGAGAGCTAGCAAATGTTTTCTGAGTGTTGTATGTTCCTGATCTGAACTTGTTGTCCGGTGGAAAATAGGTAAGACCTATTTATACAAGTCGAAGTGAAAACATACTCTGGTCTCATTAAGAAATGGAAAACGGGTGAGTAAATGGGAGGAGGTGGTAACCGTAATGCCCGGAATTGATGTTCCATAAAAGAAAGCGTTTCACCATTACTCCCCGTGTTTACTAACCGCTTTCATCCTTATGACACTCTCTTATAACGTGCGTAGTGTACGCCGCACGCCGTAAACCGCCAAACCAATACCCAATGAGCATCCCGATTTGTGACATGCGTTGATGTCTCGAATGTTTTTGTGGAAAACATGTAGCACGTTTGATGTTGTCTGGAAAGTTGAGCTTGGGAGACTTGCGTGGTGACCTTCGACGGTCGAGATTTTGCATCTTAAGAGGACATGTAGTCGTTGATTATTACATGATCGCATGGCTTTAATATGGCCTAGTTTAGGCGCGCCCAAAATTTAGGTTTTGGCTTTGTTTAGCGCGACCAAACTAGGGCCAAAGGTTGCCATGCGTTAGCCGGTAACCTTATACGGCAAAAGATCCGCACCTAAGATGAAAAGTGGCCGTTGATTGTTGTAGGCCTCCGTTTTTGGCAGCTATAAAAGGAAGGCCGACATGGTATGGGTTAGGCGCGGCAAGGTGGGCGGCACGGCATGCCATTGGCACATGTGGCATGGTTGGCATGCCTTGGCGCGGTTCGGCGTGCCAAAAACTAGGGTTTTGGCGTTGGGCCAAAGGTTACCATGCGTTGGTTGGCGACCTTGACGGCTAAGATTTGCATCTTAGATGGAAAGATGGTCGTTGATTGTTGTGAGCCTTCGTTTGGTAGCCGCGGCATGAAAGTATGGTCGGGCATGGCTTTGACATGGAGTGGAGCCACCGGGAAGTGTGCGGCTTGAAGGGAAACGCTTGCGGCTTTGTCTAAATTAAGGTTTAGTATGTTGAAAACCCTAATTAGCGCCCTTTACTAGAATTGATGTAAAATTCTCATACGGACTCGGATTTTGATGGTCCGCCCCTCCATTCCGTGCATTTTAAAAGAATTTCCTATCTCCTTCCGAGGGAATATTTAGGTTTTGAGCTCGTTCGGGAGGCGAAACATCCCGAAAGTAAAACTCAGGAAGCATTCAAGAGGGTGGGTGGCATGTTTGGTGCGTTTTTGGCAAGCTAGCATGTTTTGGGGGAAGTCGGCGTGGTTTGGGCCAAAGGTTACCATGCGTTGTTTGGCAACTTTGGACGGTTAGGATTTGCACCTAGGATGGAAGGGTGGTCGTTGATCGTCGCACGCCTTCGTTTTGGTAGCCGCATAAGGAAGGCCAAAGACGGTGATGGCGCGGTAAGGTGGTTGGCATGCCATTGGCACATGTGGCATGGCATGCCTTGGCCGCGATTTTGGCGTGGACAAAGCTAGGGTTTTGGGCCAAATGTTACCATGCGTTGTTCCCTGTGAACCTTTGACGGCTAAGATTTGCATCTTAGATGGAAAGATGGTTGTTGATTGTTGCAGCCTTTGTCATGGTAGTCGCATGGGGAAGGCCAACACGTATGGCGCAGCAAGGTAGCTGGCATGTCATTGGTACATGTGGGGCCACGGTTTGGCATGGACGGTTTGGCATGGTGGGGCCAAGGGTTTGGCATGCCGTTGGCGCATGGTGCGACTAGCATGGTTAGGGCCAAGGCAAGGTGCGGTTGGCTTGGCATGGTGGGGCCAAGGGTTTGGCATGCCATTAGCGCATGGTGGCTAGCATGGTTAGGGTAACTTGGCGCTGTGATGTGGCATGGCATGGTTTGCCATTGGCACAAAGTGGTGCGGCTAGCATGGTTGGCATGCCTTGGCATGAGATGTGGCTAGCATGGTTTGCCATTGGCACAAGTGGTGTGGGAATTAGGTTTGGTCATGTCGAAACCCCGATTAGTATTAAAAAAAGGTACTGGTAATTTTCTTGACATATTAAAGGGTTCAATAAATGCACTCAAGTGGAGACATTATTACCAAATTATGTGACGTCACTCAGTCCGATCAGGGTTTTACGATTTTAACCCTAAGCCAAAACCATCATCAACATGAAGTCCCCTTCTTAGCTCTAACAGGGGCATTGTTACGAGGTAAGCATAAGATGGTGACAAGATAATGATGTAATCAAAACGTAAATCATGCAAGATGGTCGGAAAGTCCGACTAACCTTTTTCGAGAGGTAAGGAGAGTTCATGATCCCGTGTTTGGTGGCCTTGCATAGATTCCATTTATGGTGTATACCGTGAAGTGGTGAGATGAGAATCGTTGGTTTAGTACTGCCATGCATCATCTTGACCGGGTTAGGGAACATCATGATGCCGGCTCGGCGATGTTGTTGGTGTTGGCGCGACAAAGCATGGCGCTGACGGTTTGACATGATGGGGCCAAGGAGTGATGCGGTTTGAAATGGAGCGCCGGGCGTTGGTCAACTTGGAATGGGAGCCGCAGTGTTGTGCGGCCTAGAATGGAGCCTCCGGCGTAGTATTGGTTTGGGATGGAGCCGTTCGCGTAAAACCCGGCATGGGTGTTGGCATGGCGTTGTCGCCGGTTTGGTGTGGGACGTGGACTGTTGATACCATGAAGCTTGCCATTCAGGCCTTTGCCTCTTTTTCTTGTGTAGCTTGAATTAGGAAATCCTTCCTTTCTTCAAAAACCGAGAGTGTTATGCCCATAAAAGGGGGCGTTACTCCTTCTTTCTCAAGGTTACGTTCTGGGTTTTTGCTTCCGAATCCCGGTCGGGTGACGAAGGAAAAGTAAAAACGCGGGCAAGTGTGTCTCGAACACGTACTTCCACGTTTTCTCACCAAACCCTAATTATCTCACACACTCAGCATGAGAATTTCCCTTATACTTGTTGGTAGAATAAGGTTTAATTAAGACCTAATGTCACGCCTTAATTCACGGCTAGTAGAAAGTTTTCCTTTTCGGGATTGCATCGTTCTGTTGAACATAAGAGATGATCTTGAATTTTTCATTCGTATAGTTTGTCCAAAATCGTGCACATCTTCTTTATGTGTATCGTCTCGTGTTTTCTCCCGGTTTCCATTTTGTCTTCTTTCTTATGTATGTTGTCGGTGTAGATAGGGTGAAAACTTTCCCACTTTCTCTAGTTTTGTAGTGCATAATGGGATCTTCCAGGCAAATGCACCTCTAACTCTTCTGGAGAAAAACTTTGGAATCGGTGAAAACTTAGGTTTTCTTCTCATGAGGAGGCATTAGATAGAATCGAATCTCTCGTTCCATGAAGTCAAGGAATTATCCAGACCTACCTTCTATCTTTCTAGGTAAAGTGCGGGGTGCGCATTCGACCTTCTTGGGTTCGATGAACATGGAGGAGGAACGGAAGGTGATGAAGCCGCCGGTGTGTTGGGAGGCTTCGGTGCACCAGAAACTTCTTCTCGGCCCAATCTTTAGGCGGAAGGACCGCTTCTAGGTTGAAGAAACGACAAGACCGAGTGCAGAAACTTTTTAGGGAAAGCTCACGTAACCTTTTCGTCCGTGATGGCGTCATAATTCTCGTCCCATGCGGATGAATTGGGAAATCCTCCTCGAAAGGTCACTAAGAAGACCTTCGAGGATGACGCTGCGTTTGATGAAATCAAACACCCGGGAGTAGACGATAGCAAACCGTTGCTGCAACATTGGGGAAGTCACGGTGGCATATCTTGGATCGGTTGTTGAGGCGGGTGTCGTTAAGAAGACCTTCAAGGAAGACGTTGCGTTTGATGAAATCGAAACACACTTTCGGAGTAGACGCTTTGGCCGCCATCGGTGATATTGGGGAAGTCATGATGGCATATGCTGGATCGGTTGTTGAGGCGGGTGACGGGAAGGAGACGGGTGATGTTGCTGTTGAGGCGGCATTGGGGTGGGGTGTTGAGGTTTCTTCTGCTGACGTGGTTGTCGGATGGAACCTCTGCTACCCTAGAGATTGCTGGGGAAAGTGCCTGAAAAGAGTTCTGACTGAGGCGACTCGCGCGTCGACTTTCGATGACTAGCTTCTCCTTTTATTGTTTCTATTTGTTGCGTAGTCGTCCCGATGCTTTGTAGACTCATCTTTACCTTCTTTTGTATTCGTGGAAAAATTAGGTTTTGCCAATTAGCATCCCGCTTGCGGTTTTTTTTTTGAATAAAGCTTCTTATGTGAAAGACCCGAATCTCCTTTAGAATAGGTTGTTGACTTTCCACGTCCTTACATTAATCCCTTCGAGTTTTGAATAATTGAATAAGGTATTTCGGCACGGTTTCGTTATTTTTTTGGGTTGTGATATGATGGTTAATGGCTTCTCAATGACTTGGGATTTATTTGGCATATTTTTCCGAGATTTGGAAAATTCATTCTAAAGAAATGTATGTTTTTTGAAAGAAACCCCAAAGAAGAATACAAATGGTGCATTCGTCTTTGGGAAATACAAATATCATGCGGATGGAGAAATTGGCTGAAGGGAATACTAAAGGAGAATGGATGGAAGAGGGTAGTACAACGTGTTTTTTTAGGGATTGAAAAGCTTGAGCCATCGCGAGTGAACTATCACACCTCCCAACTTGTCTCGTGTTGATGAGCTTGCGTAACCTCCCGTAAGGACATCTCGCCACTAGATATGGCTAATCTTCTTCTTCCTTGGGTGAATCGGTCCGAACAGCCTATCTTTACAGTCATCTTCCCAACCTGAAACGAGTTCACTTTGACCACCATATCTCCGATTTGAAACGAGTTCGGTGTTGTGTAACCGCTTGAATCTGGGTCTCGTCGGTTTCGATAGCAACTTCCAAATTCTTGGCAAAGCGTTTGAATGGCCGGTAGCCCCATTCACATCTCTTGACAGTGTCCGTGCGCAATCGCGCCGAGTCCCCAAGACATAATAGGGGAAGAAACGATCGGTTGTAGAGAAGATCGTTCGGCCAAACTTACTTGCGTTTGGAATCACGGGTTAGCGCCAACATGTCATCTCGGTGTCCGGGTTCCATCGGAACTCATCGACGCTGGCTGACAAGTGGGATGGTTTTGGTGGAGATTCTTTCGGAGTTGACAACGGTTGAGGGGATGTTCCCAATTTTCCTTGTTGTTGAGTACCCACAAGTGCCCCAATATCATGTCGTAATCCGGTTCTTTGACAATGTGGAATTTGTTATGCGTTATAGCGTCTCCCATCTTGACCTCGAGGTTGATGTAGCGTGCGCGCGCTCAAGGCTCCCCTCCCTGGTTCTTAATTACGGATGGAGAATGGGTAGCCTCTTGTTTTATAAATCCAAGCAGATTTGAGTCTTGAAAGTAACAATGTTGAAGTCGAAGCCGTATCAATGAGCGTGTTTAGAATTTAATACCTCTTAAATAGGACGTGGTCAGCAGTCCCCAATCGTCCTTTTTGATTCTGCTTGCTGGGAGAGCTTGGGCTCTTGGCGTGGCATCCATGGAGGGAAAAATCCGTTTGCCCGACACAACGCGATGGGAGAGCCGTGAAAATATCTTGACGTTGTGCCTTGGAAAGGTATAGAATTTCGCATACGTGTTGCATCATGGATTGTACAGTCTCATGCACGGAGTCCTCAAAGACCCCTGATTCCTCATAGGAAGTGGGTCTCGATGTACTCCTCGTTTCCTAATTGGGTTCCGCTTCTATCTTTTTCTTTGAAGATATGCTTCATCCGTTGAATCACCGGTTGGGTGGTGAACAAATGTGGTAGTGGCGATGATTTGGGGTTTGCCATTTCGTCCTCCGTCCTGGCATGCCCTGGAGATGGTAGTCTCGATAACATCATCTAATCCATGCTTCTAAGATATCGATCACCTCTCAATTGGGAAACTGAAATCCGGGGTATTTACTTCACTTCGTGATGACGCATGGGAGATTTAGCGGCGGCCTTTCGTGGCGAGTCGCTCATGTCGTGCTTGGCGCCGCGCCTAGGCCGTCCGGGTCCGCACTGGGCCTTCCTTTTTCCTCCCTCATTTACTACGCTCACATAGGAGGGGCCAGTGTTGTACTGTTTGTTGATGAGACGTCTATTCCCGCGAGTTTCGCGCACGTCTTCGGCTATGATTGCCCAGCTTTTCTAATAATGCTTTGATGCGTAGTCAGCCGATCGCCTCGGTGATAAGTGCATAATTCACATGATTTCGTGTCGGTCCATGCTAATAATTGCTTATATTCTTGCAAATTATTGTATATTACGTTTTTGTTTTCCCTTATTTGTGTTTCATTAGGTGAATCATCTAAAAGAAGTGAATTTGCGCTTAATTGTGCAATAAAAGAAAAGCTAGCTACAAGTGGAGAAGGGGCCAAAGACTAAGAGAAACTCGTTCAACCACAGGATTTCTTGCTATCATGTTGAAGAGGACTTAAACTACAAAGTCAACAACGAAAGAACTGAGCCATTCCGAGTTCGTATGAAGACGCGGCGAACAAGACAAGAATTTGGAAGGCTAAAGGGCAAAATGATCATTTTATAGGAAACTGCTATTGGCACTCTACACTCCGCTAACGGGCGGCCACTTTACTTCTTCCATTTTAATTAGTGCTTGTCACTCGGTCATATATGAGGCAGCAAAATAGTTCATTGAGAAAGTGGATTTGGAGTTGGACCATCTTATTAATATTTGAGAAACAAAAAAAAATTGTTTAGATGGAATCATCGGGCCACTTACACTTCATGTGCATGAAAGAGAAAAGAAAGGTGGCTGATTTTTCTCCCCATCTCAATCAAGTGGGTCACTTTACAAAGAAAATATATTTTCTTTTGTTAATAAACGCAAAGGGAAGGTAAAGAAGCATTGGTGGGGCTAACATGTTTTGGAGAAAGTGATTTGCTGTATCAATGAACATCAAGCTGGATGCATAATAAATGTTAAAAGAAGACACATCAATTCAAGCGGGTCCCGTTGCAGTTTCCTCCAGTAAGAAGGCATATACATCTTATTAAGTTGCTCCACGATTATATTGTAGCAAAGGCACTTATTCTCTCGTAGCAGACATATTAAGAGGGAGTTGACGTGAGGTGGGCCGGAAGAGACAAATTATGAAGTGTAGCAGGTGACAGCTTTTAAAAGTGATGATTTGGTGTAGCCAGTATTATCGAATTGATGAGTAACTAGTACCAGAAGAGGACACCGTGCTACTCATGGGTCCCGTTGAAGATTAAGCCAATCGTAACTTGTGCTCCGCCAATTAAGTTATTACGTGCAATACCAGAGCAAAATCATTTATGGTGGGTTTGTTTGTAAAATTCACCGTTTCCAGAAATTTATAATCCCATGGGACATGAAATTCCTTGTGTGTTTGGTAACTCAATATAAATTTAGATTTCTGAGTTTTCAGATAAGTTTCAGACCGTTTGACATTACCCTCAAATCTTAAAATTGAAATATATATGGGATTTAGAGTTCAAAAAAGTGGGTCCATGAATCCTCGATAAGTTTCCCACCAAATCTTGGTGAGGTCTGACTCAAATGGAGGATTTGGTTGAAAACCTAATCTCGTAGGGAACGTGATTTCGCGATTCTGGCAACCAAACATACAGAGAAACGTAATTCTACCAAATTCCTCGACCCATAAATTCCACCTTTAAAATTCTACATCCAAACCCACCGTTAGTCTTACTAACTGATTTTGTATCAAGTTTCTCCCATACGCGTCAGAAGACAAAAATATGCTTTTGTGCAGAAGATGCACTTCCAAGCTACGTGGCGCAATTCTATTAGACCGTATGTTTTATCACCTGTGAAGTGTGCATGCGAAGGAAGAGAAAGAGGCGGCTGGGATTTTTAATCCTTTCCCATTACAGATGTTGTGGATCGATAGAGGGGTTTGGAGGCTATAAAAGCACTGAGAATTTCATTCCAAACAACTTACTTACTTTACCCTTCTTTACCATTCTTCTCCTGGGAGAAAGATAGAAACACAAAGAGCTTTTGTTTTTAATTCCTTCTTCTTTAGTTTATTTATTTGCTAGTACTTTTTAATTATGAGGAGCTAAACTTTTGGTTGATTAGGGATGATTTCAAAGTCCTGAACAATGAAGCATTATTTTCTTAAACCACGTTTATTTTAAGTTTTATTTAATTATTGATTATTTTTATTATTTTTATTGCCTAAGAATATTGGGGTTATTTAAAATGATCAATTAAATTAACCAATCAATATTTCTTCTACTAGTTTAGTGGTTGTGGATACGTAATTGTCACATCAACTCTTTACACAAATAGTAAAATCGCAAGAGTCGAAAAAAAGGGATTTTGTTAAGTAATGTGTGTGTAAAGATAACACTAGTGTTGCACCGAGCTTATGCGTCTCGATGCTAGGATCATCCCGATTCACGAGTGTAAAGCATTCGACTAATTTACACATTGAGAGCTTATTCTTGGTGGGTTGGTCGATAGAACTCGGTAGTCGAGCGCTCCGTATCCAGCGGCGTAGAACTGGGACAGTATAGCTTATTGCTATTCTACTGGTAATGATAAGTTAAACATGAAATAAATTTATATTTAATTAAGCTTCGTTTGTGAGACTCGCGAATGATTCCCTAATCATCTTCTTTATTATTATTACTTTTACAAAAGAAAGTATTATTATTTTCTATTATTAGTTATTTGATTTGAAATTTAAAACCCCCTTTCTGTTATTACTTTTAACAACTAAACTCCCCGCTCTTTCGTGGGAACGAACTCCTTGCCATTATATTACCAAGCATTGTGTGGAAAGAAGTAATTAATTTTTTGTGTAAACGACGCGCACAAATTTTGGCGCCGCTTCCCGGGAGCAGTCGGTAGCTTTTAGTTATTTTATTTTCTTTTAGTAATTTTATTTAATTTTATTTAGTACTTTTGTTTTTAGTTTTTCTTTGATTTATTTTTTTTTCTTTAGTTTAAGTTGTTATTCCTTAATTTAACTTCGTTAATATTTACATTTATTAAAATTTTAAATTATTGTCATTATTTATTTTACTTTATTTTTATTTTAGCTTTTAGTTGTTAGTTACTTTATTTTAGTTATTTTATAGTACTTTGTTTTTAGATTTTCCTTTTATATTTTTTGTTGTTCTTTAATTTATTTTCTTCTAGTTATTATTACAAAAAAAAAAAATTAATTAATTAATTTTTCTTTTTATGAAATTTATTTTTTAGATTTTACTCTAGATTTTTTTCGGTTTCAAGTACTAATTGCACCTAAACAAGCTGGGATTACCCGAGGTGCTAATTCAAACTCGTAGGGGAACAATACTTCAACCACGCGCCAGCTTCAACAAGAACCATCTACTCAAGAGATGGTTGATACACGACGAGAGAGATCTTCCACCTCCTGAGAAGAAGTCAGAGAGTTAACTTCTCCATGCTTAGATTCGCAACCACGGTGGCATCACTATCACCAACCCAATGGGAGCCGAAATCGAATCTAATCCATCATCTACCAAAGTTCAAAGGACTTCCGGGTGAAGATCCAAACCGTCATCTTCAAAAATTCCAAAAGACAAGATGACAATTCTTAGGCACAGTACCGAAGACAGTGATACGACAATGCTGCAAGCTTTTCCATTCTATTTAATAGATATGGCTAAGAATGGTTGTATTATCTTCCCTCAGGAGTATTACAACATGGATCGAAAATGAAAAGTTTATTTCCTCGAGAAATATTTTCCGCTTTCCAAGGCGGCCGCCTGCTTGGCAAAGAGATTAGTGGCATTCTCGCAGCTTAACGGGGAGTCTTTCATGAATATTGGGAGAGGTACAAAAAGTAGCTGGCAAGATATCTTCACCACAACATATCTTCAACACTTATTATCCAATACTTTTATGAAGGTTTACTCTAATGCAGGGAATTTGATTGATGCAACTGGCCGGTGGTTCACTTACCGAAAAGACTATCTTGTAAGAAACTAGTTTGATTGAGAGCATGGCTCGAACGCTCAACAATTCTACACCTAGAAAACAACTCAAGTGTCAAAAGAGTTAGCGAGATAGAGAGTCAAAGACAATCGAGCAATGATAAACAACATCGAAAAGGCAAGGCAACGACAGCGAAGTGATTATTCCTCCTTACAAAGAAGAGTCCTATGTGAATGATGTGTTCCCTAATCGAGGCCGTGGTATAACCCATACTCTAGTACCTATAATTCAGCAAAGTTGGAAAGATCACCCGAATTTAGCTACACAAACAAGCAAGTTGCGCTCCTAATCCATATGTTCGCAAGGTGGTTTTCAACAACCACAATCTCCACACCCGCAACCTCAAGTTCCCAAGGATGACGCGTCTGAGAAGATGATTACTATGATGCAAGGTCTCTCATCCATGTTCCTACAGAGTCACAAAAAGCTGATCAACATATGCAGACTGACTCTCGCTTATTAAAGATCAACATACTGGGACATGGGACAAATGGCACCGAGATAAATCAACTAAAGGCACAAGCATCGTCAAAGCTTCCATCACAAACTTTTGTGAATCCAAGAGAGAATGTTAATGCAAAGATTTTGAGGAGCTGAAGGCGTAAAGAGCCAAAACAACAAGAAAAGGTTAGTCACGAATTTAAAAGGAAGTAGATATGGAAACTGCTCCAAAGGAAAATCCAACTTCAACCGCCAACCTAAGGACACGGTTCCCACTTTTACCACACCACCTCCTTTTCCTAGTCGCTTTGCCAAGTCAAAGAAGCAAGCTCTAGACAAGGAGATTATGGATATTTTCATCAAGATGCATATCAACATTCCATTTATTGAAGCCATCGTCAGCATCTGTGTATGCCAAGTTTCTCAAGGATTTGTGTACAAGGAAAAAGATAGGGTTGATTGCTAACTAGATCACTCAGTGGGAGAAAGTGCTTCACTATGTTGATAAAGAAGATGCCTACAAATGCAAAGATCCCGGTGGTTTTACAATTCCAAAGCATTATTGGTGACAAACGATTCAACGTGTGTTACTTGATTTTGAGCTTCCACAAGCGTGATGTCACCATGTTTATGATTCTTTGAATCGGGACCTTAAAGGAGACATGGATTATCATTCAATTGGCGAATAAGTCTAACATATATCCCTAGGGACTCGTGGAAGACGACAAGTGAAAGTAAATGAATTAATCTTTCCGATTGATTTCTTTGTTATGGATATGTAATGGAGACAATTGTCTGCCTACTTCATTACTTCTTGGGAGACCTTTTATGAAGACTCGCAGACGAAGATTGATCACACTGGGACACTCACTATGGAATTTGACAAAGAGATTATACGCTTAATATCTTTGAAGCTGCTATCCAAGTTGATATCCATTCCCGCATTTTTGTTGATGTTATTGGTTCGTTGGCACAATGATGTTGATTTGAACAACGAAGATGAACTTGAATCTGTTCTACAAAAGAGCATTGATTTGGACGTCCGTGGCATGCCCGATTTGATGTTAACCTAGCCAAAGGGATAGAGGAGATGTGGTGTTTAACGGCATCACAGCTCAAACAGTAATATCTCTTATATTTCTTTACCCAAGAATCGATGAAGTTCCATTACCTTCTCGTTGTGCAGAACCTAAATTAGAATTGAAGCCTCTACCTGATCACTTAAAGTACGCTTACTTGGGTGATGGACAAGAACTTCCATGCAAAGAATCTCACAAAGACTACAGAAGAACGCTACTTGTGTGGCTCAAGCGGAGCACAAAACTGCTATTGGTTGGACAATTGCCGACATCAAAGGCATTAGTCCAGCCATGTGCATGCATAGAATCCTAATGGAAGATAATATCAAGTCGGTACGTGATGCTCGCCAGAGGCTTAACCCCGCAATGATGGAGGTCAGAAAGAAAGAGATCCTCAAATTCCTCAAGCGCTGGGGTGATTTACCCAATTTCTCGACAAAGAAATGGGTTAGTCCAAGAGAAGTGGTGCCTAAGAAATCAGGTGTCATCATGGTCAGAAATCGTGATGATGAAACTCGCTCCTACAAGAGTTCAAACAGATGGCGAGTGTGCATAGACTACACAAATCTCAATTGCCACTAGCGAGGACTTTCCCTTTACCTTTCATCGATCGATGTTAGAGAGGCTAGCGACATTCTCATTATCGTTCTCGGATGGTTACACCGGGATACAATCAGATTGTTATCGCACCAGAGGACCAAGCAGAAGACGACTTTTACTTGTCCTTTGGTACATTTGCATATAGATCAATGCCGCTTGGTCTTTGTAACCCGCCACTCTTCGTAGGTGTATGGTAAGTATTTTCTTGATTATGTGGAAAACATCATTGAGATATTTATGGACGATTTCAAGTTGTTTATGGTGATTCATTTGATATTTGTTTAAATAATCTTGAGCTTTGTGCTTAAAAAGATGCTGGTAGACACCAATCTTATTTTAAACTGGAGAAATGTCACTTTATGGTAAACCATGGAATTGTACTTGGTCACATCGTGTCCTCTCAAGGGCTCGAAGTAGACAAAGCAAAGATATATTTGATTAAAACCTAAATACCCCACTTTTCGTGAGGGGGGTTCGCTGCTTTTTGGTCAGGTTTTTATAGAGGTTTATCAAAGATTTTTCCAAAATCTCAAATGCCGATGTGCAAATTGTTGCGAAAGGAAGTTGCCTTTAACTTCGACAAGGAGTGCAAGGATGCTCTTGACAAATTGAAGGAATTGTTGACTACTACACCAATTATTAAGTCACCGACTGGAGTTTGTCGCTCGAGTTAATGTGTGATGCAAAGTGATTATGCAAATATGAGTCGCTTTTTGGGTTAGAAAGTAGACAATAGGTCACATGTGATTTATTATGCATCAAGGACCCTAAATGCAGACGCAAATCAACTACTCAACCGCCGAAAGAGTTGTTGGCTATATTATTTGCATTAGAAAAATTCAGATCTTATTTGGTGGGTACCAATGTGAATGTATACTCGATCATGACTGGTACCTATTGAAAAAGAAGGAGGCTAAGCCAAGACTCATACGGGTGGATTCTTTGCCAAGCAAGAATTCAATATTGAAATTAGAGACAAGAAAGTTACAGAATATCAAGTTGCCGATCATCTTAGTAGACTTGTTGTTTCGTGCTAGAAGAACTTCCTCTACAAGATCATTTCCGCACGAACAACTCTTCTCGATCAAGAATCAACACCTTGGTATGTCGATATAGTGAACTATTTGGTTACAAGGCAAGTACCTATTACGATATCTAACTTTCAAAAGCTAAAGCTTAATAAAATAGCCAAACAAGATATGTGTGGATGAGCCCTACTTGTGAAAATACGGTGCTGATCGATTATCCGCAGTGCTGCACCAAACTCGAATTTCAATCAATTCTTGCCTTTTGTCATTCTTATGCTTGTGGTGGTCACTTTGGTTCTACACGCACCGCTCTCAAAGTTCTCGAGAGTGGTTTTTTATCGGCTCACACTATTTGAGGACGACATGATTTTTGCAAATCTTGTGATAGATGTCAACGAATCCGGCAATCTAGGTGCTCAAATAAAATGCCACTCACACCCAATTCTTGTTGTAGAAATATTCGATGTGTGGGGTATTGATTTTATGGGCCATTTTGTTAATTAAAATGGAAAATTTTATATACCCTTTGCCGGTGTGGACTATGTTTCAAAATGGGGTGAAGCCAAAGCCACCCATACTAAATGATTCTCAAGTTGTTTGTGAGTTTGTGAAGGAATATATTTTCTCTAGACATGGTACACCACGAATGGTTATTTCTGATGGAGGTTCCCACTTCCAAGAAATCCTTCCATGCTCTCCTCAAGAAGTACAACATTACACACAAGGTTGGTACGCCGTATCACCCACAAACTAGTGGGCAAGCCAAGTTTCAAATCGCAAATCAAGTCCATTCTCGAGAGAAAACCGTCAATACTACAAGAAAAGATTGGAGCTCAAAAGGATTAACGATGCACTTTGGGCGTATAGAACTACAGATAAGACACCGATTGGTATGTATCCATCCGTTGGTTTATGGAAAGCCATCTCCCTGCTGAACTTGAGCATAAGGCTTTTTGGGCGGTAAAGATGTACAACATGGAGTATGATGAAGCCTGGAAACAAAGGAAGCTACAAATCAATGAGCCGGAGGAAATAATGTAATGATGCTTACAAGAGCCTCGTATACAAGGAAAAGACGAGTTATTTCACTCTAATAAAATGATTTCCGAAAAGTTTTGTTGTGGGGCAAAGTTCTTTTTATTCAATTCTCGCCTTAAGTTATTTCCCGGAAAGCTAAGGTCCCGAAGGGTTGGACCATTTGTTGTTACTAATATTTTTCTCATGGTGCGCTTGAAATTCCTGGGGCCCAAAACTCGGAAAATTTTCAAGATCAACGCCATGACTCAAGCCATACTACTGAGAACTTTACTACAAAGGGATGTTGATGAGATTGATCTTCGTGATTTTCTCCCTCTTGAGGAGTAATCTGAAGATGTGTCAAGTCAGCCGAGGACGTTAAACTAAGCGCTGAATGGGAGGCAACCCACTGGTTTTGTATTTCTATCTTTATCTTTTGTTTTTCATATCATATTTCGATTTCCCACCTTATTTTACTTTTTGATATATAAATTACATTGAGGACAATGTAAAGTTTAAGTGTGGGGGAGTTTTTAGTATTTTGCATATAGAGTTTTTGAGTCAATTTTTTTCAAAAATTTTGTAAATATTTGCATTTAAAAAAAAAAAAAAAAACATTCAACTTGTAGATATTTTAGAGTCACTAGCATACTTCTAGGTATGTTTACATAGATAATTCTGACCGACATAATTGAATTTAAGTGATAGGAACCACGTCGATTTCTTACTTGCATGAGTGTTAAATAATGGATTTAATCATGCCAAGATGCAAATGAGGAGCAGAGAGAAATGCATTATTATTAGAGTTTCTGATCAATCATTAGTGGAGATCTACCTATTTTCAAATCAACCGAGGCACCGCACCAAAAATCTTTGTAGATGACTAAAGAGCTTTCTTTTGAGTGTGTGTCACCGTACATTAATTCCGGTAGAATGGTGAGCTACCCAACTTCACACCATTTTTCAGCACTATTTTTGATCTCTGAGTGCTAATTTTGTCAATCATGAGGGTGACGCCTATAGATGAAAACCACCTTCTTGTAGTTTGATTTCCATAGCTAGCACCATTCTCTCTCTCGCCAACAATAACAGTCCATGTAAACACATCATCATCAACAAGGAAGTGACATCAAAATCTACAAAAAAGTCAAGACGTTTAAGGTTTATAAGCAACAATACAAAGAAGATAAATTTATATTCAAGTGAAGCAACATACAATGAGCAAGATTTTATGATAGTATGGTTAATGAACTATATTTACAAGAGCAAAGAAAATCAAAAGATGAGAATCAATGAAGTTTATGATAATGGGAAGAGACAAACACAAGTTATGCAGAAGATCAAAGTGGTAAAGTCCTTCTCCCATGGC